>JARQOD010000005.1:330497168-330598810 GCA_033576555.1 Oophaga sylvatica
TTTCCCCGTCCCTAACCCATGGATGCAGATCACACTGGGGAAAAGCACTTAATGCAATTGAACAGCACATGGGGCCCAGCCATGCCCCCTTTTATAGTAACAGCTACAGGACCTGCCAAAAAAGGACCAATGAAAAAATTCCAAACACCAGTGTCACGAACCTTCCTGGGGAAAATGGGAAGCTTTTGGTCCCTTTCATGTGACCCTAACTCCAATGAGAGATCTCACCTGGGAAAACCAAAAGGGGAAAACAAGGACTTTTCCCTAAAGGTCTGCTGCGGCAAACCATTACTGGACAATAGCGGCCTGGAGAGGCAGCAGAAATCCTCTGCACACTGTTAGACGGGGAGCGCTGGGCCAACGTCAAAGTGAGCAGAGTCCATGCCCCCGGAGACGGATGGGAGACCGCCCCGGAGGCTCGAGCCCCCCTTGTGCAGAAGGGGGAACCGACCTCTAACATTAGCCCCCCTCCTGGGGCCCCCCCCTTCTCGGGGCCTCGTATGCCAAAGGCAGCGATGAGCGCGGAGATGAACTGTTCGGGGGCCCCCGGGACTTCCTCAGGCCCATAACCCCCCCAAATCCACCAAAAAAATTTTTTGCCCGTCCACCTTCCCACCCACAATGGCTTTTCACCTGTGTCGTCGTAGACGAACCCGAGCCCGACAGATCATAGGCAAACGGGAGTGCCCAGGGGGTTTTAGGAGGTACAATGGAAGGTTTTTCAAATTTCCAAAGGCGAGGCGGAAGGGGCCAAACGGTAAACCCGGGTTCACCTTAAAGAACTTGAGGGCCCCAAATGGGGGGGTGCCAATTTGTGGATTCCCCCTAGCCTGAGTTTCGGGCGGAGAGCCACACTAGGTCGCCAGGAGCAAATGTCAGAGCGGGACGCCAATGGGCATCGGCAGAAGACCTCATCCTTTCCTTGGAAGCCTGAATGCCATCCTGGGTGCGGTCCCATATGTCCCGTGCCTCCACAGCCCAGTCTGCCACCCTGGAGTCGGCAGAAGCCATGGGCATGGGCACCGGTACCCGCGGATGCTGGCCGTAATTTAAGAGGAATGGGGTCTGTCCGGTGGAGTCAGCCACAGCATTGTTTAGCGCGAGCTCGCCCACGGGAGCAAGGATGCCCAGTCATCCTGCCTGGCAGAGACAAAATGTCGCAAGTAGGTGACCAAGGTCTGGTTGGCCCTCTCTACCAACCCATTCGTCTCAGGATGATATGCAGAGGAGAGGTTCAACTCAATGCAGAGTAGATGACACAACTCTCTCCAGAACCGAGACGCAAATTGGGGACCTCAATTGCTGACGATCTTGTCTGGCATACCGTGTAGACGGAAGATGTGTCTAATAAATAATGCTGCCAAGGCCCGTGCAGAAGGTAACCGTGGTAGCGGCACTAAGTGCACCATTTTGGAGAAGTGGTCGGTGATCACCCAAATGATAGTGCAACCCCGAGACTTGGGTAAGCCCACCACAAAGTCCATCCCAACCATCTCCCAGGGCCTGTCTGCCACCGGCAAAGGAAAAAGTAACCCAGCTGGCCGTTGTCGAGGGGACTTGTTCCTGGCACAGGAGACACACGCCTGAACATGCTCCCTGACGTCACGGACCATATGTGGCCACCAGTATGTCCTCGCCAATAACTCAGTTGTCCTCTTTGCCCCAAAGTGTCCACCCACCCTGGATGAGTGTGCCCAAGAGAGTACCTCCGGTCGCAAATTAGTGGGCACAAAAGTCTTGCCCGGAGGCACAGACTCTAGCGAAACCGGGGCTACAGTTCTCAGGCTCTCTTCGGGGACAATAAGCCGAGGCTCCTCATCCTCCTCCTCTGATGACACTAAGGAGCGAGAGAGAGTGTTGGCCCGAACATTCTTCCCACCGCAGAGAAAATGGAGGGTGAAGTGGAACCGAGAGAAGAATAGGGACCATCTGGCCTGGCGAGAATTTAGCCGCTGAGCCGTTTGCAAATATACCAAGTTTTTGTGGTCGGTGAAGACTTGGAAGGGAAAACGAGCCCCCTCCAGAAGATGTCTCCACTCAGAGAAGGCAACTTCATAGCCAGCAACTCCCTGTCCCCGATGGAATAATTCCTCTCTGCTGGTGTAAAGGTCTTAGAAAAGAAGAAGCAGGGATGCTTCAGACCTTGAGCATCTTTTTGATGAAGGACTCCTCCAGCACCAACAGAAGAGGCGTCCACCTCTAAAATAAATGGCTTATCAACATCAGGGCGATGTAATATGGGAGCACTGGGAAAATGCGACTTGATGGAAGAGAACGCATTGGAGACCTCCTCAGACCACAGCTTGGGATTTGCTCCCTTCTTGGTGAGGGCTACCAAGGGAGCTACCAAAGTCGAGAAATGGGGAATGAACTGGCAATAATAATTAATGAACCCCATAAAGCGATGCACCGCTTTAAGAGAATGGGGTTCTTGCCAGTCCATTACAGCCTGTAGTTTGGCAGGATCCATAGCCAATCCCTGGGCAGAGATGATATAGCCCAGGAAAGGTAAGGACTCCTGCTCAAACACACATTTCTCCAGCTTGGCATAGAGGGAGTTTGCCGTAAGAGGTCGAAGACTTTGTTGACATACCTCCGGTGAGAGTCTATATCTGGTGAAAAGATGAGAATATCATCCAGATAGACTACTACAGAGGTGGAGAGAATATCCCGGAAGATATAATTGACAAAGTCTTGGAAAACAGCGGGAGCATTACAGAGCCCGAAGGGCATCACCAGGTATTCATAATGCCCATCCCTGGTATTAAAGCTGTCTTCCACTCGTCCCCCTCACGGATGCGAATTAGGTTATAGGCACCACGTAGATCAAGCTTGGTAAATACTCTTGCTCCTCGGAGCCTATCAAAGAGCTCAAAGATTAGGGGCAACGGGTACTTATCCCTTGACGGTGATGGCGTTAAGACCACTGTAGTCAATACATGGACGTAATTCTCCGTTCTTCTTTTGCACAAAGAAGAACCCCGCCCCTGCTGGTGACACCGACTTCCTAATGAACCCTCTTGCCAGATTCTCCTGAATATACTGGGACATGGCCTCTGTCTCAGGAAGCGAGAGGGGATAGACTCTCCCTGAGGAGGTTCTGCTCCAGGCAAGAGATCAATAGGAGTCGTAGGGGCGATGAGGTGGAAGAGTCTCTGCCGCCTTCTTGGAGAAAACGTCTGCATATGACCAATAACACTGAGGAAGAGAAGTGAGATCTACAGGTATCTCTGTGGTGGTGACCTGAACGCACTCCCTGACACACCTGCCTCTACATGAATCACCCCAACCCAGTATCCTCCCAGAGGACCAATCAATATGGGGAGAGTGGTAATGGAGCCCAGGTACTCCCAGCAACACCTCGTCTATTCCTCGGGCAGGACAAGAAAAGAAATACTCTCCTGATGGGAAGGGGACATAGATAAAGTGAGAGGGATAGTCTGGTGGGTGATTTGTGAGGGCAGAGTTGATCCATTCACTACTCGCACAGTCACCGGTTTGGCGAGCATCACCAGAGGTATAGTGTGGTGGAGAGCAAATGCAGAGGACATGAAATTCCCCTCGGCTCCAGAATCCACACAGAGCTCGGCGGTGAGCATGGATGGACCTACAGTAATTGTCCCCTTAAAGGACAACTTGGTGGAAAATGCCGCAGTGTCTAGTGAACCTCCTCCCAAGGTCACTAGACGCGACCGTTTTCCCGACCGCTGTGGACATTTGTTGGCATAATGTCCTAACTGCTGGCAGATGTTACAGACCACGGGTACTCGAGCGACCCGGGACTTAGGTCCTGCTCGAGAAACCTCCATGGCCTCATGGGAGTCGGGCGCCTGGCTGGAAGATTCTAGAGGTCTGGCGAAGGTGGGCGCCAGCCGAAACCTCTGGGACCGCTCCAACCTCCGCTCGTGAAAACCGTGGTTGGAGCATAGATATGGCGATAAGCTTCTCCAGTGTGGCGGGAATCTCCCTGGTAGCCAAGGCGTCTTTCACATGGCCCGCTAGTCCTCTCCAAAACAGTAATCCTCTGCACACTGTTAGACTGGGTGAGACGCTGGGACCAACGTCTAAGCTGAGCAGAGTCCACTGCGTCCGGAGACGGATGGGAGACCGCAGCCGGGATGGCTCGAGATTCCCCTTGTGCAGAAGCGGGAACTCGACCTCTAACATTAGCGCCCCTCCTAGGGCCCCCCCTTCTCTGGGCCTCGCTATGCTCAAAGGCAGCGATGAGCTGCGGAGCATGAACATGTTCGGAAGGCTCCCAGGACCTATCCTCAGGCCCATAACCCCTCCAATCCACCAAAAAAATTTTTTGCCCCGTACCACCTTGCACCCTACAATGGCGTTCACCTCGTAGTCGTCCGTAGACGAACCCGACGTCCCGACAGATCACTCAGGCAACCGGGAGATGACCACGGGTTTTAGGAGGTACACATGGAAGGTGTCGTGAGATACCAAGGCGAGGCGGAAGGGCCAAACGGTAAACCACAGGGTTCACCTGCTCAAGAACCTTGAAGGGACCCAAATAGTGGGGTGCCAACTTAGTGGATTCCACCCATAGCCTGATGTTTCGGGCGGAGAGCCACACTAGGTCGCCAGGAGCAAATGTCAGAGCGGGACGCCAATGGGCATCGGCAGAAGACCTCATCCTTTCCTTGGAAGCCTGAATGCCATCCTGGGTGCGGTCCCATATGTCCCGTGCCTCCACAGCCCAGTCTGCCACCCTGGAGTCGGCAGAAGCCATGGGCATGGGCACCGGTACCCGCGGATGCTGGCCGTAATTTAAGAGGAATGGGGTCTGTCCGGTGGAGTCAGCCACAGCATTGTTTAGCGCGAGCTCCGCCCACGGGAGCAAGGATGCCCAGTCATCCTGCCTGGCAGAGACAAAATGTCGCAAGTAGGTGACCAAGGTCTGGTTGGCCCTCTCTACCAACCCATTCGTCTCAGGATGATATGCAGAGGAGAGGTTCAACTCAATGCAGAGTAGATGACACAACTCTCTCCAGAACCGAGACGCAAATTGGGGACCTCAATTGCTGACGATCTTGTCTGGCATACCGTGTAGACGGAAGATGTGTCTAATAAATAATGCTGCCAAGGCCCGTGCAGAAGGTAACCGTGGTAGCGGCACTAAGTGCACCATTTTGGAGAAGTGGTCGGTGATCACCCAAATGATAGTGCAACCCCGAGACTTGGGTAAGCCCACCACAAAGTCCATCCCAACCATCTCCCAGGGCCTGTCTGCCACCGGCAAAGGAAAAAGTAACCCAGCTGGCCGTTGTCGAGGGGACTTGTTCCTGGCACAGGAGACACACGCCTGAACATGCTCCCTGACGTCACGGACCATATGTGGCCACCAGTATGTCCTCGCCAATAACTCAGTTGTCCTCTTTGCCCCAAAGTGTCCACCCACCCTGGATGAGTGTGCCCAAGAGAGTACCTCCGGTCGCAAATTAGTGGGCACAAAAGTCTTGCCCGGAGGCACAGACTCTAGCGAAACCGGGGCTACAGTTCTCAGGCTCTCTTCGGGGACAATAAGCCGAGGCTCCTCATCCTCCTCCTCTGATGACACTAAGGAGCGAGAGAGAGTGTTGGCCCGAACATTCTTCCACCGCAGAGAAAATGGAGGGTGAAGTGGAACCGAGAGAAGAATAGGGACCATCTGGCCTGGCGAGAATTTAGCCGCTGAGCCGTTTGCAAATATACCAAGTTTTTGTGGTCGGTGAAGACTTGGAAGGGAAAACGAGCCCCTCCAGAAGATGTCTCCACTCAGAGAAGGCCAACTTCATAGCCAGCAACTCCCTGTCCCCGATGGAATAATTCCTCTCTGCTGGTGTAAAGGTCTTAGAAAAGAAGAAGCAGGGATGCTTCAGACCTTGAGCATCTTTTTGATGAAGGACTCCTCCAGCACCAACAGAAGAGGCGTCCACCTCTAAAATAAATGGCTTATCAACATCAGGGCGATGTAATATGGGAGCACTGGGAAAATGCGACTTGATGGAAGAGAACGCATTGGAGACCTCCTCAGACCACAGCTTGGGATTTGCTCCCTTCTTGGTGAGGGCTACCAAGGGAGCTACCAAAGTCGAGAAATGGGGAATGAACTGGCAATAATAATTAATGAACCCCATAAAGCGATGCACCGCTTTAAGAGAATGGGGTTCTTGCCAGTCCATTACAGCCTGTAGTTTGGCAGGATCCATAGCCAATCCCTGGGCAGAGATGATATAGCCCAGGAAAGGTAAGGACTCCTGCTCAAACACACATTTCTCCAGCTTGGCATAGAGGGAGTTTGCCGTAAGAGGTCGAAGACTTTGTTGACATACCTCCGGTGAGAGTCTATATCTGGTGAAAAGATGAGAATATCATCCAGATAGACTACTACAGAGGTGGAGAGAATATCCCGGAAGATATAATTGACAAAGTCTTGGAAAACAGCGGGAGCATTACAGAGCCCGAAGGGCATCACCAGGTATTCATAATGCCCATCCCTGGTATTAAAAGCTGTCTTCCACTCGTCCCCCTCACGGATGCGAATTAGGTTATAGGCACCACGTAGATCAAGCTTGGTAAATACTCTTGCTCCTCGGAGCCTATCAAAGAGCTCAAAGATTAGGGGCAACGGGTACTTATCCCTTGACGGTGATGGCGTTAAGACCACTGTAGTCAATACATGGACGTAATTCTCCGTTCTTCTTTTGCACAAAGAAGAACCCCGCCCCTGCTGGTGACACCGACTTCCTAATGAACCCTCTTGCCAGATTCTCCTGAATATACTGGGACATGGCCTCTGTCTCAGGAAGCGAGAGGGGATAGACTCTCCCCTGAGGAGGTTCTGCTCCAGGCAAGAGATCAATAGGAGTCGTAGGGGCGATGAGGTGGAAGAGTCTCTGCCGCCTTCTTGGAGAAAACGTCTGCATATGACCAATAACACTGAGGAAGAGAAGTGAGATCTACAGGTATCTCTGTGGTGGTGACCTGAACGCACTCCCTGACACACCTGCCTCTACATGAATCACCCCAACCCAGTATCCTCCCAGAGGACCAATCAATATGGGGAGAGTGGTAATGGAGCCCAGGTATTCCCAGCAACACCTCGTCTATTCCCTCGGGCAGGACAAGAAAAGAAATACTCTCCTGATGGGAAGGGGACATAGATAAAGTGAGAGGGATAGTCTGGTGGTGATTTGTGAGGGCAGAGTTGATCCATTCACTACTCGCACAGTCACCGGTTTGGCGAGCATCACCAGAGGTATAGTGTGGTGGAGAGCAAATGCAGAGGACATGAAATTCCCCTCGGCTCCAGAATCCACACAGAGCTCGGCGGTGAGCATGGATGGACCTACAGTAATTGTCCCCTTAAAGGACAACTTGGTGGAAAATGCCGCAGTGTCTAGTGAACCTCCTCCCAAGGTCACTAGACGCGACCGTTTTCCCGACCGCTGTGGACATTTGTTGGCATAATGTCCTAACTGCTGGCAGATGTTACAGACCACGGGTACTCGAGCGACCCGGGACTTAGGTCCTGCTCGAGAAACCTCCATGGCCTCATGGGAGTCGGGCGCCTGGCTGGAAGATTCTAGAGGTCTGGCGAAGGTGGGCGCCAGCCGAAACCTCTGGGACCGCTCCAACCTCCGCTCGTGAAAACCGTGGTTGGAGCATAGATATGGCGATAAGCTTCTCCAGTGTGGCGGGAATCTCCCTGGTAGCCAAGGCGTCTTTCACATGGCCCGCTAGTCCTCTCCAAAACACGGGAATGAGGACTTTATCCAGCCAGTCCAACTCCGAGGACAGAGTCCGAAATTGGACAGCAAATCAGCTGACCAAGGACGAACCCTGTGAACTTGCCAGAAGTTGGAGCGCTGCATCGTGGGTAACCTGAGGTCCTAGAAAGACCTTTTTTAGAGCCTCCAGAAAACGAGGAGCACTCCGCACCACACAGTCGTCATGCTCCCACAGCGGGGTGGCCCACTCCAATGCTCTGCCCGACAGAAGAGATATTACAAAGCCCACTTGTGCCCGATCCGTGGGGAAATGTGCAGCCAGAAGCTCGAGTTGTATAGAGCACTGACTCATGAATCCCCGACATTGCTTGCTGTCACCAGCAAACTTGTCTGGAAGTGGGAGGTGGGATATTGTGGGGGCAGAGGTGGCAGCGGACACACTGGCTGCAGCCACGCTAGAAGCCTGAACAGCGATTGCGGTAACATCCACAGCTGAGGTTGTACGCTCAAGAGCCGCCAACCTAACCTCCAGCTGCTGGATGTCCCGCAGTAGACGCTGGTCATCCGCCATTTTACTAGCCAGACACTGGCGCTAGTATTATGTTAGGGTCTGCAGAACGCACCTAATAGATATAGTAGAGAGGTGCGTTCGCAGCCCTGGGTCCACCGTGCAGGCGAAGCCTGCTGCTAGTAAGATGGAGGAAGTAGTGAACTCTGTTATTCCACAGAGTCGCTAAAATAGATGCCGTAGCACGCTGTGGCAGTAAGTGCGAACTCTGTTAATCCCCAGAGCCGCTAACGGGAATGCCACAGCGCTATATGGCGATAGGTGCAAACTCACTTAGCTTCAGTGAGCCGCAAAGTAAAACGCTAGGGCGCTAAACCAGCGTTATAAAGCGAACCCTGTTGCGTCACAGAGCCGCTGAGAAAAAGACTGTGTCCTGTTAACACCACAGGGATACACAGATAACTGCTGTGCGGATAGCAGTCCGTGATCATGCAAACAGCAACGCATTCAAGCAATCTCCTCACCGGAGAAGCCGGTATTCTAGGGGCTTATTTCAGACAAGCCATAACCACTTGCACTCAAATCTCCTCACCGGAGGTGTCGGTATCCTAGGGTCTTATTTCAGCCGAGCCCTAACCACATGCGTGCATAATCACACTGGGGCAAAGCACATAATGGCTCGAGATTCCCCTTGTGCAGAAGCGGGAACTCGACCCCTAACAGAAATGATCTAACATTGTATTTAATAGCTATATGTATAATATTCTAATATACATTATTTTCAGGTCTAAATTGTTCACATGTTTACTTGCAAAACAAACAGGATTTACCCTGTAACGTTTGTCTTGTTTAGTTTATTCATTTTGGACTATAGGTTTATCACCGCACCCGTGGGATCCGGGATTCCCACCTCCGGCATCATTGAGGATGACACCGGGAACACTCTTCCACAAACTTTTTTCCCCCAAAAGATTTAGTAGTGACCGCTGGAGCGGCCTACTTCAAGTGGCCATTAAAATTTTCAGATAAGTTGGCTACTGTATTACTTTGTATTTTCTCTGTTCTATTGTTCCTTTAAATATCTTTGATTACACTTGTAAATGCAAACCTAAGGTTTTACTCAATATAGGTTTTAACATACCTGGTAACCACATTAACTCTTCGCTCAATCTCTCATTGATTAACCCCCCTCAAGCATGAAAATCAACTTGTCCACTTACAACGTCAGAGGACTCAACAGCCCTAAAAAAGGTACGCCATACGTCAAGAGGCTAACAGGCTGGGCTCTGACGTTGTGTGTCTACAAGAGACCAAATTTAAACAAGACTCACATCCAAGTTTCACACACAAAAACTTTTCATATACCTTTGAAGCTTCGGGCCCTAAGAAAATAGCTGGAGTACTTACACTAGTCAAAAATACAATCAACTTTAAGTTCATTGAAGAGACTAAAGACAAAAAAGGACACTTTCATATTTTGGTATGCTCTCTAAACGATTCAATTTACACCATTGTTAATGTATATGTTCCCAACCAAGGGCAAATAAAATTCCTGAACAAACTGCTCAAAAAAAAAAAGTCAAAAAGTCAAAAAAGGCTCATTGATTCTTGCTGGTGACTTTAATTATGGTCACAAATGGTAGAATGGACTCTTCAGCCCAAAATAGCCAAAATAGGCACAGATCAGAATCACTCAACAAATGGCTAATAACAATGAGCTATTCGATTTATTTAGATGCATAAATACCACTTCTATTGAATATAGCCATTTCTCGGCTCCACACCAAACAGCTTCAAGAATTGATTTGATCTTAACTGCCGTCTTCTCTCTCCCCAAATTTCAATCGGTCTCCATACTCCCAAAGACAATTTCAGATCATGCCCCAGTAATGGCAATGTTTACAGAAGGCCCAGCCACCAATAGTCATTTCCTGTGGAAATGCAACTCGTCAATACTAAATATCCCACATATTAAATTAGAAATTACCTCATCACTATCAAACTACTTTAAGGAAAGTGAAGTAGGTCTCAAGAGTCCCTATACCTGCTGGAATGCTCATAAAGCAGTCCTTAGAGGAGTCCTGATTCGGATCTCTTCAAGACTAAAAAGAGATAATAGAGAAAAAATTTAAAATTTACAAAACCAAATTAAAAGTAAAGAATTAATCTTAGCTAACAACTTGAATTCTAACTCAAATATTCAGGCAGAACTCTCTAAACTTAGACAAGAACTTAAAGCACTAATTTTCTCGTTTTATGACTGCAATCAAAAACAATCAATTTAAACAATACCAAAACCTAAATCGTCCCTCAAAATACATGTCATTCAGGCTCCAAAAAATAAGACGTAGACATAGAATAGACTCTATAACATCAACTAAAAATATTCTACAGTCCCACCCACAGGACATAGCCGACTCATTTGCTGAGATCTATAAAAACCTGTATAACATCAACAAAGATTCTCCACAATCCTGCCCCAAGAAATCTGACATTAATGCCTTCCTGACATTAAATAATCTTCCAAAAATAGAAAAAACCCACCAAGACCTCTTATCTACTCCTTTTACAGTAAAAGAAGTTCTAAACACTATAAACCACCTTAAATCATTTAAAGCACCAGGCCCAGATGGATTCTGCAACGATTACTACAAAGCTTTCGCTGAAGTATTGGCCCCACACCTAACTAAAATCTACAATTCTGCCTCTAATTCTGGACACTTTCCTAAGGAAATGCTTGAAGCCACCCTTGTCCTAATCCCCAAACCGAATTCAGACCCAACATTAATGAAAAATTACAGGGCAATCTCTCAGATCAATACAGATATAAAAATATATGCCAAAATCCTTGCAGATAGATTAAGCTCACTCCTACCGAAACTAGTAAACAATAACCAGATAGGATTTGTCATTAATAGACAAACAATAGATGGAACGAGAAGGCTGATTAACCTAATTAAACTTATTAATTCAAAGAAAACCAAAGCCGCAATTGTTAGGGGTCGAGATCTCGCTTCTGCACAAGTGGAATCTTGAATCATCCCTGCTGCGGTCTCCCATCCGTCTCCGGCCGCAGTGGAGCCTGCCCAGCAAAGACGTCGGTCCCAGCGTCTCGCCCGGTCTAATACTGTGCAGAGACTTGCTGCTGCCTCTCCAGGTTCTGCTATTGTAGCCAGTACTGGTCAGTGGCGAGCAGACCTCTTTAGGACTAAGTCCTGTGTTTCCCCTTCTGAGCATGCCCAGGGTAAGATCTCTCATTGGAGATCAGGGGTCACATGCTCAGGTACTGCAGCAGCTCCTATTGGTCCACCAGTTAGGTCCTAAAACTACATGTGTTCTAGAACAGTTTCTCATTGGTCCTTTTCTGGCAGGTCCTGTAGTTGCTACTATAAAAGGGTTGCATGGCCTTGCGGCCATGCGCTAGTATCAATTGCATTATGTGCTTTGCGCCAGTGTGATCATGCACGCATGTGGTTAGGGCTCGGCTGAATTAAGCCCCTAGAATACCGGCACCTCCGGTGAGATTTTTATGCACGTGTTCAGGGCCTGGCTGAAATAAGCCCCTAGAATACCGGCTTCCCCGGTGAGGAGTTGCTTGTTTGCGTTGCTGAATGCATGATCACGGACTGCTATCCGCACAGCAGTTATCTGTGTATCCCTGTGGTGTTAACAGGACACAGTCTCTATTTCTGTGTCTCTACCTCAGCAACTCTGTGGTGTAACAGAGTTCGCTTATACTGCCATATAGTGCTACAGCATCGATGTCTGCGACTCTGTGAAGTAACAGAGTTCGGTTATACCACCATCTTACTAGCAGCAGGCTCTGCCTGCACGGTGGACCCCGGGCTGCGAACGCACCTATTATTTATATTTATTTTGTGCGTTCCGCCAGCCCTAGCAGCAATAATATCATTAGATGCGGAAAAAGCATTTGACCGGCTAAACTGGGACTACCTAAACGCCACCCTTGAAAAATTTGGTTTTTGCAGAGAATTCATCAGACTTATCAACGCTCTTGATGAAAACCCCGCGGCCAAAATCTATGTGAACAACCACTTGTCACAACCCTTCCAAATAGCAAACGGCACAAGACAGGGCTGTCCTATATCCCCTCTCCTGTTCGTCCTAGCTATGGAACCATTGGCACAACGAATTAGAGAAGACTCCTATATCACAGTGTAAGCTTTTCAGGGGATATAGCTCTGGGATCGCCGTCCGGGTAGACGGAGTGGCACGGAAACAGTTCATTCACAGACAGCAGTACTGGTAAAAACTGGCCGCAACCAGTTTTATTAAAGTCCACAGCAAACAGAACATAATCAAAACCAAATCATAAACATAAAACCTGGGCTTCTCCAGCCACTAATTATACTTAGATAGATTTCCCTTTCTATCCGGGTCCAGACTCTAATAGCCTGGGCCAAAACAACACATATGTCCAGTAGTTACCAGCGTGCAGCTCACATGAGGCTCCAATGGCGTCTGAAGTCAGGTCCAGACTGAGAGAGAGAGCCCCCTCTGAACTTCCAAGCAGGCACTTCTGGCTGTCTAATTAAGCAGCTGAGTTGACTCTGGGCTGAACTGCAAACCTGTCCCAGATGGAATGGAGTGAACCACCGCACTGACAACCTACTTTTTATGCGCCCCAGCTAAGAAACCTGGGGGAGATATACACCCCTTCCAGTACGCACCCCTTCACTGTCTCACATATCCCCCCCTCTTCTCCAGACCGGAGGGCTGGTCCAAAACTCCAAAGAGACAGTGAACTCTGGACAAGGCATCAGCATTACCCTGTAACTTCCCAGGTCTATGCTCCACCGAGAAATTGAACTCTTGAAGTGAAAGGAACCACCTTGTCACCCTGGCATTCCTTTCCCTGTTCTGCTTCATCCATGCCAGAGGAGCATGGTCTGATTGTAATTTAAATTTTCTACCCAAAAGGTAATAACGTAGGGAGTCCAGCGCCCACTTGATTGCGAGGCACTCTCGCTCCACAATGGCATAATTTTGTTCAGCCGGTGTCATTTTCCGACTTAGATACAGGACTGGGTGTTTTTCACCCTTCACGACCTGCGACAACACGGCCCCTAACCCCACATTAGAGGCATCAGTTTGAACCAAAAACTCTTCTCTAAAATTAGGGTTGACCAGAACTGGTCTTTGACACAAAGCTATTTTTAACGACAGAAATGCTTTTTCTGCCTCCGGATTCCAATTTATCATTTTTGACTTCCCCCCTTTTGTCAGGTCAGACAATGGGGCAGCAATGGAGGCATAATTTGGTACGAATCTGCGATAGTACCCGGTGATGCCCAGAAATGCTTTGACCTGTCGTTTTGTGAGGGGTACAGGCCAGTTCCGAATTGCTTCTACCTTATCAATTTGTGGCTTGATCAGCCCCCTGCCAATGACATATCCCAGGTACTTGGCCTCTTCTAGGCCAATTGCACATTTCTCTGGGTTTATGTTCAGCCCAGCTCCGCCTATCGAGTCTAAGACGGCTTGTACCTTAGCGAGGTGGCTCTCCCAATCGGAACTGAAAATTACCACATCATCCAGGTAGGCAGCTGCATAGGCTTGATGCGGGCGCAGGATCAGATACATAAGCCTCTGAAAGGTAGCTGGGGCCCCATGCAACCCGAATGGCATCACAAGATACTGAAACAAACCTTCCGGGGTTGCAAAGGCCGTTTTTTCTTTTGCTTCCTCAGACAGGGGTATCTGCCAGTACCCTTTTGTCAGATCGAGGGTTGTAATATAACGGGATCGGGTATGCATCAAATTTCGACACTTCGTTCAACTTTCTGAAATCATTACAGAACCTCCAGGTTCCATTAGGTTTTGGGATCAGGACAATCGGGCTACACCACTCGCTTTGGGCCTCCTCAATGACCCCGAGGTCTAGCATGCGTTTGATTTCAGTAGAGACTATCTTTCTGCGGGCTTCTGGAATTCTGTATGGTTTTATCTTGACCTTAGTACCGGGCTCGGTCTCGATATGGTGTTTTACGAGAGAAGTCCGGCCGGGCAAGTCAGAAAACCTCTGTTGATTTTTCTGCAGAAACTCCTGTACTTCCTGTTTTGGTGCACGGACAATGTCTCACCAATGGTCACAGGAGGTAGAGATGGTTTCAACCCTTTCTCTACTTCACCCGAGGCCAAAAATGACTCTCTGTCCCTCCAGGACTTGATCAAATTGACATGGTACACCTGGTAGGGCTTTCGCCTCCCAGGTTGGTGTACTTTGTAAGTGACCTCGCTCATTTTCTGTACTATCTCGTATGGGCCATGCCATTTGGCCAAAAACTTACTTTCCACCGTGGGAATTAGGATTAGGACTCGATCCCCGGGGTGGAAAGTCCTAATTTTTGCTGACCGATTATATACCCTGCTTTGAGCTTCTTGGGCTCTCTGCAGATGATTCTTAACCAATGGCATAACTTTAGCCATCCTCTCTTGCATCTGGGCAATATGTTCTATAACACTCTTATATGGAGTTGTTTCGGTTTCCCATACTTCCTTGGCTATGTCTAGCAAGCCGCGTGGGTGCCGACCATATACCAACTCAAAGGGAGAAAACCCCGTAGAGACCTGAGGCACCTCTCTGACCGAAAACATTAAGTAGGGTAACAGGTAGTCCCAGTCCCGCCCATCTTTCTCTACTGCTTTCTTTAACATATGTTTCAAAGTTTTGTTAAAACGTTCAACCAGCCCATCCGTCTGGGGGTGATACACGGATGTCCGAAGATGCGAGATTTTAAGTAACTTACACAGTTCCTTCATCACCTTGGACATAAAAGGTGTGCCTTGGTCCGTGAGGATCTCTTTAGGGATTCCTGTCCTGGAAAACATATGAAAGAGTTCCCGTGCAATATTTTTAGATGCCATATTTCTTAAAGGGACAGCCTCTGGGTACCGGGTTGCATAATCAAGTACCACTAGTATGTATTGGTACCCCCTGGCTGATTTTACAATAGGACCTACCAAGTCCATCGCTACCCTTTCAAATGGTATCTCTATAACCGGCAGCGGGATTAATGGACTGCGGAAGTGAGACACCGGAGCATTTATCTGACACGTGGGCAGGTTTTGCAATAATCCTCCACATCTCGATAAACCCCTGGCCAGTAAAACCTCTGGAGGATTCTTTTCTGAGTCTTGTCCATCCCCAGGTGCCCACCCAGCACGTGGTTATGGGACAAACCTAACACCATACTTCTATATGGCTTAGGTACTAGGAGCTGGCTCACGGCCTCTCCCTTTACTTTAGTGACCCTGTATAGCAGGTCATTGTTCATGGCAAAATGGGGAAATTTTTCATCAGAGCCGGGCTCTTGTGGGATCTCATTCAGAACAGTTATATTCTCCCTGGCATGTTTAAGAGTGGGGTCTTGCAATTGCTCACTCCCAAAATTGCCACGGGACACCGGTAGGTCAGGGACATTCTGTTCTAGAAAAACATCCTCCCCCTCCCCCAACATCACCTGTAAGGGAAATTCATTTTTATCAGTATCAGCATCAATATCATGGTCATCATCATTATCATTATCATTATCAGCATCATCACATACGTTTAACGGCCCACTAGCATTGTGTTCCGCCCCTCGGGACTGCGCACCCTCAGTAGGAGCTTCATCACACTGTCCAGCAGAAACATTTTTCCTCCAGAGACCCCAAAACAGAGGAAAGTCACGACCCAAAATGGCGGGGTGCATCAAGTTCTTCACTACCCCCACTTCATACGAGATCTCCCCGAGTTTTGTGACGAAATCCACGGAAGTTACCGGGTAGACTTTGGTGTCTCCATGTATGCACACCACGCTCAGGTATTTATCGGGGACGAAGTCCCTATCAGCCATGCTGGCATGTACCAGAGTCACTCGACTCCCTGAGTCTAGGAGGGCCTGTACTGGGCAGCCATTTATAACCACCTGAGACAGCTGTGGGCCAGTCTCCTCGACTGGGGTAGCCACGCACACGGGTTCCGCGAGTAAAGAGAGGGTCTGTCCAGCGTCACAGTCCATAGGTTCCCCGACTAGTGGACAGTTAGCTGAAATATGACCCCGTTCACGGCATCTCCAACACTGTCTCAGGTCTGGAAGTTCAGACGGGGAGGCCTTTCTAGGCCTGGGGTCTCCTGCCAGGGCAGTATCACCCTTTCGCTCACCCATGTCCCCCCGGGTCTGAACCCATCAGTCAGCAGCCCCCCTTACCCCAACAGCTGGAACTCTCTTACCGGGAGATAACGGAGGCCGGGTACTTCGAACTGATGATCGCTCGGACGGCTGGTCACGTAGATAGTCTTGGGTGGCGAAGTACCTTTCAATCAAGCTGACCAGTTGATCGGCGTCTTTGGGATCTCCCTGTCCGACCCAGAGCTGTACCTCAGGAGGAAGGGCCCAGATGTACCGGTCCAGCACTACCTTTTCGACCATTTGGGCAGGGTGCTGACGTCAGGTTCCAGCCACTTCTTTACTAAAGAAATCAAGTCAAACATTTGTGAGCGAGCAGGCTTGTCTCGACTGTATCTCCAGTTATGTACTCTCCTAGCACGGACTGCAGCCGTCACACCCAGGCGGGCAAGAATCTCCGCTTTCAGCTTGTTATAGTCTTTGCTGTCCTGCTCGCTGAGGTCAAAATAGGCTTTTAGGGGTTCCCCAGTCAGATAGGGCGCGACCACCATGGCCCATTCCGACTGTGGCAGACTCTCCTTCTCAGCCAATCTCTCAAATATAGCCAGATATGCCTCCACATCATCATGAGGTGTCATCTTTTGCAGAGTCTGTTTTACCGCCTTCTTTACAGCGGATAATGCCGGTGACCTGGCGTCCTCACTCGGGACGAGGTGCTGCGAGTTCTTTGTATTGCTGCAACTTGCTCCATTAATAACCGGTTGGTCTCCTGCTGCTGCTGATGCATGCTCTGCATGCTTTGCTGGCTCTGGACCAGGTGCTTAACGAGCTCCTCCATACTGCCAGACTTCCTGGGCTGGTTAACAGCCTTCACCCAAGACATACACACTCCACAGTTTTTTTCCACAACAAGTTCAGCTTTGCTGTGCAGACACACTTTTTTTTTTTTTTTTTCTTTTGCAAACTCTATTAGGGCTACTGTCTCTTTAAGACTGCTCCAACAGACGTTTCTTTTGCTGACACACTTTTTTTTCTCTGCTGCTGCTTCAACAGACTTCACCTTTATTGCTGTCTCTCGCCACTGTGCTGCACGCACATTCTAGCACCAATTGTAAGCTTTTCAGGGGATATAGCTCTGGGATCGCCGTCTGGGTAGACGGAGTGGCACGGAAACAGTTCATTCACAGACAGCAGTTCTGGTAAAAACTGGCCGCAACCAGTTTTATTAAAGTCCACAGCAAACAGAACATAATCAAAACCAAATCATAAACATAAAACCTGGGCTTCTCCAGCCACTAATTATACTTAGATAGATTTCCCTTTCTATCCGGGTCCAGACTCTAATAGCCTGGGCCAAAACAACACATATGTCCAGTAGTTACCAGCGTGCAGCTCACATGAGGCTCCAATGGCGTCTGAAGTCAGATCCAGACTGAGAGAGAGAGCCCCCTCTGAACTTCCAAGCAGGCACTTCTGGCTGTCTAATTAAGCAGCTGAGTTCACTCTGGGCTGAACTGCAAACCTGTCCCAGATGGAATGGAGTGAACCACCGCACTGACAACCTACTTTTTATGCGCCCCAGCTAAGAAACCTGGGGGAGATATACACCCCGTCCAGTACGCACCCCTTCACTGTCTCACAACAGGTATAAAAACAAACCACAAAGACTACAAGATCAGCCTATATGCTGATGATGTAACTTTAACTTTATCAGACCCAATCAAGTCCATAAATAGAATCCAAGATCTATTATCGACATTCTCAAAGGAGTCCTATTTTAAGGTCAACGAACAAAAATTAAAAATTCTCCCCTGAATATGGATGACGACCAAATAGAAGCTATCAAACAAATATCCTCTTGGAGCTGGTCACATGAACACATCACATATTTAGGATTAAAATTTTTAAATAATATCGCATTCTTAATCCCGCTTAACATGGACTCCCTCAACAAAACTATTTCTGAGGATATGCTTACCTATGGGGGGAAAAAGCCTATCATGGTGGGGCAAAATTACCACTTTTAAAGCATACATCCTTCCTAAAATATTATATCTCTTTAGATCACTACCCTTACCAATATCTGCCTCATATCTAGCTCACCAACAAACCAAAATTAATAATTTTATTTGGGGGGCAAAAAACCCAGGATAACAGCAAATATTCTCTACAGCAATAAAAGACTCGGTGGAGCAGGCCTACCGAACATATCAATGTATTACTTCTCATTCTTAATTAAACAAAGCATTCACTGGTGGCCAACCTCCGACCCTCCAGCATGGTATGAACTCGAACACACTATATACAACAACAAATCTCCATCCCGTCTCATTATGGAATCAATACTGCTAAAAAAAGACCATTCTCCGTTCTATCCTATCTTCCGAGCCACACTAGATGCATGGAAGTTATTTGCTAAGCCTCGAGTTTTATTAGAAACATAAATTCACTCAACGTTCTCTCGCTTCAAGTTACTACATCCCTTTTTGGACAAGAAGTAGCTCCAATATGGGCAGAACATGGCATAAGAAAATTGGGAGACCTCTACGGAGATAACTCCATTACCACTTTTAATGTAATCAAGGAGAAATTTAAAATCTCCTCTTCTTTATTCTTTGAATATATAATTTTAAAAAATCTAATAGAAAAATTTTTAGGGATAAAACCGAAGATTTCTGAACAAGCCATCAACTTGCTTAATAATACTAACCATAAGATTTTCTGGAGCATATCATACATTTACCTATGGTTAAATAAAGATCTTGAATTGGTTAAGACTAACAACATAATGAAATGGGAGCGAGAACTCAGCATAATTCCCAACACATCAGATTGGGAACATGCTTGCTCTATCTCTATGTCTGCTACTATTTCAATGTCTCTGTTAGAGACCCACCATAAGATTTTGTCCCGGTGGTACTATACCCCAGCTAGGTTATCTAAAATCAACCCAGAAAACTCCTCATTATGCTGGAAAGGCTGCGGCCAATATGGAAACATCCTACACATGTTCTGGTATTGTCCTTTAGTGAAACCCCTATGGGGAGATATATCACTTCTCATTAATTCTCTCCTCTCCTCGCCTTGTTGTCCCTTCGATCTCAAGATGTTGAATACTCAGCTATTCCACTAATAATTCATATACTCCTAGTTACAAAAAGCTCCATAGCCTTCCATTGTAAAAAAAACGGATGTTCCAAAAATTCAAGAAATTAAAGAGAGAATTACACTCCACAAGTCCTGTGAGCTAAAAATAGCTACTCTTAACAACAAACTTGAAAAATTCACAAACAAATGGTTTAGATGGATCAACTTATTCCCTCTGAGCTAAAGTTCCTTTTCAAACAATTAAAACAAGTCATTGTCTTATGTGGTTGCTAGATTTATGTACAAGATTACATAATGTTATTGTTATAGTTATTATTGAAATCAAAACTATCAGTTTGTCATGAATATGATAGGACCACTCGATCCCTACTTTTGTTCCCCATCCACTCCCCTCCCCCCTCTATCTCCCTCCTCCAATCTTCCTACCCCTCCCCACAATTGTAAAAACCCTTCAATAAAATATTTGGAAAAGGAAAATTCTATTATATTTATGCAGGAAAGCAAACATTACTTTACTGTACTATACTTTACTGTTGTAAACAAGTCTGAGCTATCTAAATAATTCAAATAAAGAATTGATAATAATGCAAAATCTGAAATATAATGAACTTTACCAGATTGAACAGGAGTCCAGATTGAGCAACCTCAAAGCAGAGGAGTAGACACGCAAAGAGGAAGACAATTGCAATCCTATTTTGTTTCATTTCTGTAACAATGAATCCTGATTCTCCAATCTTCAAAAATATATACTCCATAATACATAACATGTGACCTGGTAGAAACCAATCAATTTATCGAGCATGTTTTAAGTGAACACTTATCTATTGACTATGTGAACACTACAGGTGTAAAATAAGAGATAGCCATAACCACATACACTTCTGTTTACACATTATCAGTGGAAAATGTCTAAAGTTAGCTGTATGTTATTATACAAGCTTTTAACATAGCACTGTTTTTTCCGTCGGTCAGAAAAAGTAAACTACTGAAGATTGAGGCTACAATCCCACAATGAGGTTTTGGTGAGTTTTTCACTCTGTGTATTTAAAAAAATGCAAGTAATCTAATTTACTTAATGTGTACAGAAATGGTACAGAAAATCTGCAACATCAAAAACTCACCAAAAGCTCATTGTGGGAACGTATCCTGAAAGGTTCATATTTCATTGCAGAATTACACCTTTACTAAAACTGAGTTACCATACCGTTTGCCGTTCAAAGTCAGGAATCCCAAATTAACACTCTACTTTTTAATCATTTGACATATCACCTACAGTGCCATGTAAAAGTTTGGGCACCCTTGATCAAAATTACTGTTACTGTGAACAGTTAAGCAAGTTGAAGATGGAAGGATCCCTTAAAAGCCTTAAGTTAAAGATGACAATTTTCCTTGGTATTATTTATTTTTTTTCATTTTAAAAATTACAAAAAGGAAAATGGGCAGATGCAAAAGTTTGGGCTCCCTTGGAGATTTGTGTGCTCAGATAACTTTGACCAAGGTTTCAGATCTTAACCCCTTAATGTCCATTGACGTGCACAGTCCGTCATGGCAAGGTGTCAGTTTTGGCACCTTGACGGACTGTGCACGTCATCCCTTTGAACTACCACTGCGTGTAAACACGCAGCGGTAGTTCAGTGCCGACAGCTGTCACAGACCACTGACAGGCACGGCAAGCGGTGCGGGGACCTTTGCCGTCGGTCCCCGCAGCCACAGCGCTGTGATTGGTCAGTCAATCTGACTGACCAAACAGCAGCGATCGCGCAGGAGAGGCTGAAATTTCAGCTTCTCCAGCGCGATCAGTGCAGGAGCCGGTGCTGCAGTGGCCAGGCTTCCTGCACTGACAGCCAGGAGCGGCGCCCCCGCCGCCCCTGGCTGTTAACCCCCTGACTGCTGCGATCGAGCGCGATCGCAGCGCTCAGGGGGAAGGCAGAGGGTCGGGAGCTCCCTCTGCCTCAGATCGGCGCCCTGCAATGTATTTGCAGGGCCCGATCTCTGCCTTGATGACCCGGGGGTTGTCATGACAACCTCCGGGTCATCTAGCTACGGAAAGCTGCTGTGATCATGTCACAGCAGCTTTCACTATAGTTACAATGCATTGCAATGCTGGAGCATTGCAATGCATTGTAACTGCAATCAAAAGTAAAAAAGTGAAAGTCCCATAAAGGGATAAGTTAAAAAAAAATCATTTTTTTTAAAAAATTGTAAAAAAAAAAATGTTAAAAAATATTTTTTAAAAAATCCCCTAAAAAATACACATTTTTATGTAATAAAAAAAACAAAAAACAAAAAAAACACACATGTTTGGTATCGCCGCGTCCATAAAAATCCCATCTATAAAAGCGTATCCCTAGTTAACCCCTTCAGTGAAAGCCGTAAAAAAAAACACAAAAAAGTAGTAAATTATACTTTTTCCAAGCGGTATCATCATACCGCTTGGAAAAAGTGCAATAACACGCGATCAAAAAGTGGGATATAAATAATCATGGTACCGCTGAAAACGTCATCTTGTCCCGCAAAAAACAAGCCGCTATACAGCATCATCAGTGAAAAAATAAAAAAGTTATAGCTCGCGGAATAAACTGATGCAAAAATAATTATTTTTTCTATATAACTTTTTATTGTGTAAAAAACGCCAAAACATAAAAAAATATATAAATGAGTTATCGCTGTAATCGTAGTGTCCTGAAGTAGTGTCCTGAAGAATAAAGCTGCTTTATCAATTTTACCACACGCGGAACGGAGGAAAAAAAAAAAAACAATTCCTGAATTGCTGGTTTTTGTTCATTCTGCTTCCACAAAAATCGGAATAGGAAGCGATCAAAAAACGTTATGTGCCCGAATATGGTACCAATAAAAACGTCAGCTCGTCCCGCAAAAAATAAGCCCACAGATAACTCTGTCGGACGAAATATTGAAAAATTATAGCTCTCAAAATACGGCGATGCAAAAATTTCTTACAAAAAATTATTCCAAAAAAGCGTCTTTTAGAGTGTGACAGAAGCTAAACATGAAAAAAGGGTATAAATCTGGTATCGCCATAACCGCACTGACCAGAGGAATAAAGTCGCCTAATCACTAATACCTCATGAGGAACGGCGTTAAAAAGAAAAACAATTCTTCACCTTTTGTGTATTTGTTCATTCTGCCTCCCAAAGATCGCAGTAAGGCGATCACAGTGGTTCCCCCCCACATATGGGGTGTCAGCGTACTCAGGACAAAATGCACTTCAACTTTTGGGGTCCTATTTCTCCTGTTACCCTTATAAAAATAAAAATTTGGGGGCAAAAAGATTATTTTTGTGGAAAAAAATATGATTTTTTTTATTTTCACGGCTCTACGTTTTAAACTTCTGTGAAGCAATTGGGGTACAAAGTGCTCACCACACATCTAGATAAGTTCCTTGGGGGGTCTAGTTTCCAAAATGGGGTCACTTGTGGGGGCTTTCCACTGTTTAGGCACACAGGGACTTTCCAAATGCGACATGGCGTCCAATCTCAATTCCAGCCAAAAAAGTCAAATGGCGCTGCTTCCCTTCCGAGCTCTGCCATGCGCCCAAATAGTGGTTTACCCCCACATATGGGGTATCAGCGTACTCAGGACTAATTGCACAATAACTTTTGGGGTCATTTTATCCTTTGGAAAATAAAAATTGGGATGAAAAGATCATTTTTGTGGAAAAAATATGATTTTTTAATTTTACGGCTCTACGTTATAACCTTCTGTGAAGCCCTTGGGGGTTCAAAGCTCTCACAACACATTTAGATAAGTTCCTTGGGGGGTCTAGTTTCCAAAATGGGGTCACTTGTGGGGGGTTTCCACTGTTTAGGCACACAGGGACTCTCCAAATGCAACATGGCATCCAATCTCAATTCCAGCCAAAAAAGTCAAATGGCGCTGCTTCGCTTCCGAGCTCTGCCATGCGCCCAAATAGTGGTTTACCCCCACACATGGGGTATCGGTGTACTCAGGAGAAATTGTACAACAAATATTGTGGTTCATTTTCTACTGATACCCTTGACAAAATTAAAAAAAAATTTTGTCGAAAGAAAAATTTTGGGAAAAAAGTTAAATGTTCATTTTTTCCTTCCACATTGCTTCAATTCTTGTGAAGTACCTAAAGGGTTAATAAACTTCTTGAATGTGGCTTTGAACACCTTGAGGGGTGCAGTTTTTAGAATGGTGTCACTTTTAGGTATTTTCTGTCATATTGACCCCTTAAATTCACTTCAAATGTGAGGTGGTCCCTAAACAAAATGGTTTTGTAAATTTTGTTGGAAAAATGAGAAATTGCTGGTCAACTTTTCACACTTATAACTTCCTAACAAAAAAAAATTTTGGTTCCAAAATTGTGCTGATGTAAAGTAGACATATGGGAAATGTTATTTATTAACTATTTTTCGTGACATATCTCTCTGATTTAATGGCATAAAAATTAAAAGTTTGAAAATTGCAAAATTTTCAAAATTTTTTGCCATATTTCCGTTTTTTTCATAAATAAACGCAAGTTATATTGAAGAAATTTTACCACTATCATGAAGTACAATATGTCACGAGTAGTGTTGAGCGATACGATACCGCAAGTATCGGGTATCGGCCGATATTAGCTCTATCGGCCTTTCGATACTTTGTTTCGATATTTTCCATATATCGTATACCGGAATCGGAAGTTCCCATAATTCTTTGAGAGGCAATGTGATTTTAGTCAGCCAATTAGGAATCCTAAGAAGTGTGGGCACATCCTGTACTGCTGTGGTCATGTTAACTAATGGCATGGCTGTGATTGGATGCTGAAATGATGTCAGAATGCACTATAAAAGGCGCCGCCGCCATTTTAGCGTCACTGTGCTGTGAATTCAGTTAGGGACAGAACGCTGCTGTGCTGACTCTGAGGGACAGTTAGAGATTGCGATTTAGTGTAGTGTGCTTTAGGCAGGCTAGCACCAACCGCTGTGTAAAGCTTCCTTTTGCCTGCAGTGTTGTTTTAACAGCTCTGCAAGGTGTGTGTGAGTGCAGGTGACGCTGCAGTTTGCTCTGCATGCAACGCTGTCTGTAGGCATCTGCACGTGTCACTCACAGACTCTTTTTTTTTCTTCAGTGTAATTCTTGCTGCTCCATGCAATTTAAATTTTAGTGTGACGCGCTTCCATCCGTATCCAATACATTGGTTGCAAACACTATAGAAGTAGACAAAGGAGTAGCCTTTCACAGATTGTGAACAGTTGTGTTTCAGTGTTCACTTCAGTCTGTGTTTTTTATTTTTTGAGTGCACATCACGCTCCAGTTACTTGTTCAAGCACTGCTGCTTGTACTCTGCTGAGCGTGTCTCAGTGCCTCATCCTTTTCATTTCTCTCCAATTGGTTCTGCTCCATTCCATTTAAAATAAATATAATCTATTAGTGTGACGCGCTTCCATCCGTATCCAATACATTGGTTGCAAACACTATAGAAGTAGACAAAGGAGTAGCCTTTCACAGATTGTGAACAGTTGTGTTTCAGTGTTCACTTCAGTCTGTGTTTTTTATTTTTTGAGTGCACATCACGCTCCAGTTACTTGTTCAAGCACTGCTGCTTGTACTCTGCTGAGCGTGTCTCAGTGCCTCATCCTTTTCATTTCTCTCCAATTGGTTCTGCTCCATTCCATTTAAAATAAATATAATCTATTAGTGTGACGCGCTTCCATCCGTATTCAATACATTGGTTGCAAACACTATAAAAGTAGACAAAGGAGTAGCCTTTCACAGATTGTGAACAGTTGTGTTTCAGTGTTCACTTCAGTCTGTGTTTTTATTTTTTGAGTGCACATCACGCTCCAGTTACTTGTTCAAGCACTGCTGCTTGTACTCTGCTGAGCGTGTCTCAGTGCCTCATCCTTTTCATTTCTCTCCAATTGGTTCTGCTCCATTCCATTTAAAATAAATATAATCTATTAGTGTGACGCGCTTCCATCCGTATCCAATACATTGGTTGCAAACACTATAGAAGTAGACAAAGGAGTAGCCTTTCACAGATTGTGAACAGTTGTGTTTCAGTGTTCACTTCAGTCTGTGTTTTTTATTTTTTGAGTGCACATCACGCTCCAGTTACTTGTTCAAGCACTGCTGCTTGTACTCTGCTGAGCGTGTCTCAGTGCCTCATCCTTTTCATTTCTCTCCAATTGGTTCTGCTCCATTCCATTTAAAATAAATATAATCTATTAGTGTGACGTGCTTCCATCCGTATCCAATACATTGGTTGCAAACACTATAGAAGTAGACAAAGGAGTAGCCTTTCACAGATTGTGAACAGTTGTGTTTCAGTGTTCACTTCAGTCTCTGCGTAATAACCACACTTAGGCCTTATAACTTTTCTGACTTTCTTTATCAATCTACCAAGATGAAGAAGTCAGTGAGTAAGGCACGTGGTCGTGGCCGTGGAGTTTCAGCAGGGAGAGGACGTGGGGATTCTGTGGCTGCTGCCGCCCTCAGTGACACAGCATCCACCATTTATCCCCGTGAGCGTTCCTTTATGCGCACTTTGGTAGGAGCTCGGCGTGCCCCCCTGCTGCGGGAAGAACAAATTGAAGCCGTTGTTGGTTGGATGGCAGTCAATGCATCGACTTCAATTCCTTCCACCTCCTCTCAGGAACACAACACTGTTGAGCAACCATCTGTCTGTTCACCGTCTGTCAAATTGGCCAGGCAGTCAGAGAGTTCTGTACAGGAGCCAGCTGAGTCTCTGCTTCTGTTCTCAGAATCTGTTGGCTCGCAAACACGGGCACAGGCAAGCAGCATTCTGCAATTTGAAGAAGAGGGAGTATGCAGTGATGCGCAACAGCTGTGTCTCTCTCAATCTGAAGAGGCGGGTGAGCCAGTGCCGATGGACAGCACACCGCAGAACGCATCTCATGATGATGATGAGACTCAGGTGCCAGGTTTTGTGGAGCATGGTGCTGCCCAGACCATCCAACAGCAGCAGGTGTTGGAAGAGGGTAGTGGAGATGATGAAGTCCGAGACCCAACATGGCGTGAGCAACAGGAAGGTGGTGGGAGCAGCTCTGAGGAAGAGATTGGCCCAACGGTACAAAGAGGAGGGAGAGGTAGGCTGCAGACTCGCTTGCCTGTAGCCTCCAGTTTGGCACGTGTTGGGAGCAGTTCTCTTACAAATGTCAAAATTGGCGCTCCCATGACTTGCACTGCGTGGTCCTTTTTTGACAGACTTGTAGATGATATTTGCTATGTTCAATGCAAGCTGTGTAAGCAAAAAGTTAAAAGAGGTAAAAATATCAGTAACCTGAATACCACAAATATGTGGAAACATGTACGGACAAAGCACGTAGCTGAGTTACAAAGACACACTGGAGATGTAGGCCAACCTACAGCAGCACCTACATCTTCAGGTCGTGTTGGAGCCTCTACCTCCAGCTCACACACACCTGGTTCGGCTTCCTCACAGGATCTCCATGGAAGAACCTCGGTCACTGTTGTCCATAGACAAACTGTTATTCCACCGACAGCAGCAAGTTCACAGTCATCGTCACACTCCCAGACCACAAAACAGCCATCGGTACCACAGGCATGGGATAAAAGACGGCCATACTCGGCAAACCATCCACGAGCACAGGCTCTGAATGCTGGCATTGCAAAACTCCTGTCCCTTGAAATGCTGTCATTCAGGCTGGTGGAGACTGACAGTTTCAGGAACTTAATGGCATTGGCAGTCCCACAATATAATGTGCCAAGCCGATTTTATTTCAGCAGGCAAGCCGTCCCTGCTCTGCAAAAACATGTCGAGGGAAACATTAAACATGCGCTACTAAACGCCGTCAGTAGCAGGGTCCACCTGACCACCGATGCGTGGACCAGTACCCATGGCCAGGGACGATACCTTTCCCTCACTGCCCATTGGGTCAATGTTGTGGAGCCGGGTACAGATCTTGCCAGTGGCGCTGTACATGTTCTGCCAACTCCAAGGATTGCAGGAATCCAGTCTGTACACATTGATTCCTCCTCCTACTCCAGTTCCTCAGAATCATCGCTGCACGAGCCGTCACGGTATACCTCCACATGGACCCGTGAACGCTTACCTGTTGCGACCGATAGGAGCCAAACGTCAACAGGCCGTCCTGAAATTAATTTCCATGGGGAATCGAAGCCACACAGCGCAGGAGCTCTGGGATGCCATCAAGCAGGAGAGCGACGTGTGGTTTTTGTCAGCTAATCTCCAGCCAGGCTTGGTAGTGTGTGACAATGGCCAAAATCTGGTGGCAGCTCTGGGCCTTGGCAACCTCACTCACATACCATGTCTGGCACATGTGCTCAACTTGGTCGTGCAGAGTTTTTTGAGGGACTATCCGGATCTTGATGCACTGCTGCACAAGGTCCGCCTAGAGTGCGCTCACTTGCGACGTTCCAGCATGGCCAGATCGCGCATTGCAGCTCTGCAAGTCAGATTTCGCCTTCCTGAACATCGCATCATATGTGACGTACCCACCAGGTGGAATTCCACGTTACATATGTTGGAGCGGTTGTGTGAGCAGCAGCCAGCAGTAATGGAGTATCAGCTGCAACAGGCGCAATCAACTCGCAATTTGCGCCGTTCACACTTCACCACTACTGAGTGGGCCTCTATGAAGGACATCTGCGACGTTTTGCGTGCGTTTGATGTCTCAACGCGGATGGCGAGTGCAGATGATGCACTAGTCAGCATGACTGTCCCCCTTATCTGCCTGCTTCAGAAATCACTGAAAGCACTAAAGGAAGAGGTTTTGGAAGAGGTGGAGGATGAGGAGTCACAAATTCAATTACCTTCAGGACAGTCATCGCAACGTGGTTCCTCACAAAGGGCTGGGCAGGGCTCACTTTGTGAGGAGGATGAGGAGGAGGAGTCAATGGAGGAGGAAGAAATCCCTACAGAGGGAGGTACACAACGCTCTAGTCAGTATGTAGAGTGAGGGTGGGGTGATGCAGAGGAGGCAGAGATAACGCCTCTTCCAGAGGACAGCCTTTGTTGGCAAGTTGGGAGTCTGCAGCACATGGTTGATTTCATGCTTCAGTGCCTGAGAAACGACCGCCGCATCGCCCACATTCTCACCACGTCAGATTATTGGGTGTACACCCTCCTAGACCCTCGCTACCGGGACAACTTACAAACCCTCATCACACCGGTGAACCGGGACCGTAAAATGCAGGAGTACCAAGACACACTGGTGCAATCCATACTGTTGTACATTCCAGCCGAGAGAGCTGCTGCTGCTGCTACTGCTTTACAAAGCAGCTCTGTGCGTCGAGGCAGTGTAGACACCTCTACAACAAGAGGGAGCAGAAGCAGCGCCTCTGCACAGGGCAAGAGCTGTATGTTACAAATGTGGCAAAGTTTTGTGACAGCGCCAGCAAGGTCTACACCATCCGAGACGGCTCCAGTCACTAGGAAGAAACGTTTCCGTAAGATGGTGACAGACTACTTGGCTTTCCCTCTAAGTGTACTCCCAGATGCCTCTTCCCCTTTCAAATTTTGGGTCTCTAAGTTGGATACATGGCCAGAGCTTAGCCAGTATGCATTGGAGGTGCTGGCTTGCCCTGCTGCCAGTGTATTATCTGAGCGCGTCTTTAGTGCTGCAGGTGGTGTAGTAACAGACCGTCGCATGCATCTATCCTCAGAGAATGTAGACCGGCTTACTTTTCTGAAAATGAACAAGGCATGGATCTCACCTGAATTTGCCTGTCAATTTTCAGATTAAATAACTGTTTGGCAACGTTTTCCATGTCTCCTGTTATGTTCATCTTTCTACCACCTGAACTCTACTCCCTGGGCTACAACACTGCCATTTGTTGCTCGTAAGTAATTGGCAGGGGTACTGACTCCTGGCCAGCCTGGTTACAGCACGACAGCTGTTTCCTGGCAGTGTGAACGTCAATTATCTCCAATAAGTTGTGCTGTCGTGTTGCATTCGGGTTAGCCGACTCTATGGTGCCTGCAGTTTAGGTGATTCCTATGTGTGCTGTGGGATATGTAAATAAAGGCTGTTTCCATTGTGACAATAGGACAAGCACCCACTGTAGGACTGTGTGATTCGGTAACTGCGGACGGCTTGCGTCCTGTCAACTTACATTTTCATGGGTGCGTTCTGCTACCCGTCCGGGGTCCAGTACCGTCAACTGGTTCTCCCCAGTGCCTTTGGCCTAGGTGCCTCCATCTCCGTATCCGAGTTCCACCAACGTCTGCTGGTCCTTGGTAGTGCTTTGGAGCACAGGTACCTCCTGCTTAGTAACCGTGTCACAGTAACGTCAGCTGGTACTCGGTTGTGACATTGCCTCTTTTCCTTCTGCTACCCGTCCGGGGTCCAGTACCGTCAACTGGTTCTCCCCAGTGCCTTTGGCCTAGGTGCCTCCATCTCCGTATCCGAGTTCCACCAACGTATGCTGGTCCTTGGTAGTGCTTTGGCGCACAGGTACCTCCTGCTTAGTAACCGTGTCACAGTAACGTCAGCTGGTACTCGGTTGTGACATTGCCTCTTTTCCTTCTGCTACCCGTCCGGAGTCCAGTACCGTCAACTGGTTCTCCCAGTGCCTTTGGCCTAGGTGCCTCCATCTCCGTATCCGAGTTCCACCAACATCTGCTGGTCCTTGGTAGTGCTTTGGAGCACAGGTACCTCCTGCTTAGTAACCGTGTCACAGTAACGTCAGCTGGTACTCGGTTGTGACATTGCCTCTTTTCCTTCTGCTGCCCCTCCGGGTTCCAGCACAGTCAGCTGGTCCTCGTTACTTCCATTGTCTCTTGCTCCATCTGATACCCGTCCGGGTTCCAGTAACGTCAGCTGGTTCTCGGAAATTAGACCACCCAGAAGAAGATGACGACAACAAGGACGACGAGCATGAAGCCAACCAGCCTGAACACCATCACAAAGAAAAAATAAAAGATTACCCAGAAGAAGATCACCAACAGGACAAAGAAGGTTAAGACAAACTACAAGATACAGAACAAGAGACAGAAGAACAATAAGCAGAAGATCAAAAAGCAGAAGAACATGAAGTATAAGACCAAAATGAAGAGCAAAATATATGCTCTAAATTATAAGCAGAAGAAGACTAAGCAGTGTATGGGGGTGAGTCCGTTCCTCCTCGTGGTGCCCTGGAAAATGCCTGCTGCTGCAGGCTAAACTGAACACGGACAAATACTGTTGTAATTTAAATCTTTTGTGACAGCAAGAACGGAAGAATGAAAAATTCATACTTTTACAGATTACAAGTACAGGAATCTGTCACAAATAAGAATATGATGAAGAAGATGAAGAGGAAGAAGATGAAGAATTTGAATATGAAGAAGATTAATAGTTTAATAATAACAATATGAGTGATGTAAACAAAAACATGAATAGCAAGAAGTTTAAGAAGAAGATTAAGAAGGTGAAGATGAAGAATAATTTGATGAGAAAGATGATGCTGCTGAAGATTATGAAGGAGAAAGTGTGGCACTGGCAAAAGTTAAAAAGGTGAAGAGCATGGAAGTTGTGAAACATACATATTTGCCAAAATAGAAAAAAGGTTAACAACATTGTCAATTTGTTCGTCAATCCAAACGTATTTCCAAAAAAAAATATATTAATGCTATTCCAATGCATTGGGTTAAACATGTATGCCTTTATTGTCTCCTCAACCTCCCCCAATACATTCTACATTACTCTTTGTTGTTTTCCTTCATGTACAATTAACCAACAAGGCAAGAATGAGTTTTTTTTAATGTCGATATTTGGTTCCCATAGACTTACATGGGACTTCCGGTATCGGAATCGGATATCGCCGATATTTAGTGATATCGGCGATACCATTCCGATCCGATATTTTTAGATATCGAGCAGTATCGCTCAACACTAGTCACGAGAAAACAATCTCAGAATTGCCAAGATCCGTTGAAGCGTTCCAGAGTTATAACCTCATAAAGAGACAGTGGTCAGAATTGTAAAAATTGGCCTGGTCTTTAACCTACAAAATGGCTTGGTCGTTAAGGGGTTAATTAGCCTGTTAAGGATATGGCTTGTTTACTATCATCGTTAGGAAAGGCCAGGTGATGCAAATCTCCCAGCTTTAAAAATCCACTGCCTCCTATAACCTTGTGCCAAAAAAGAGCAGCGATATGCTCTTCTAAGAAACTGGCTAGCCCAAAATGAAACTGGTGGAGGCTCACAAAGCAGTTGCAGGCTATAATAAGATATCAAAGCTTTTTCAAGTTGCCCTTTCCTCATTTAGAAATGTAATTAAGAAATGGCACTTAATAGGAACAGTGGAGGTAAAGATAATGTCCAAAAGACCAAGCTAAATTTCAGTGAGAGCTGCTTGTAAGATTGCTATAGAGGCAAATCAAAACCCTCCGCTTGACTGCAAAAGACTTTCAGAAAGATTTAGCAGATTCTGGAGTTGTGGTACAATGTTCTACTATTCAGACACCTGTACAAATACAGTATGGCCTTCATGAAAGAGCAATCAGAAGAAAATCTCTCATGCATCTTCACCATAAAATTCAGTTCAGAAGTATACAAAAGAACATCTAAACAAGCCTAATGCATTTTGGAAACAAGTCTGTGGACCGATGAGGATAAAATAGAACTCTTTGGCCACAATGTACAAAGGTATGGGTGGGGAAAAAAGGACAAATAATTTAAGGAAAATGAATAACTCGCCAACCATTAAGCATGGTGATGGATCAATCATGCTTTGGGGTTGTGTTGCAGCCAATGGGACAGGGAACATTTAATGGAAAGAGGGAAGAATGGATTCAATTAAATTTCAACAAATTGTTGATGAAAATATAACTCCATCTGTAAAAACGGTGAAGTTGAAAAGAGGATGGCTTCTTCAAATGGATAATGATCCTAAACACACTTCAAAATCCACAATAGACTACCTCAAAAAGCACAAGCTTTTTGGCCCTTACAGTTCATTGATGTGACATCATTGAAATCTGTGGCTATACCTCAAAATAGCAGTGCCTGCAAGACGACTCAGAAATCTCACAGAACTGGAAGAATTTTTCAAGGAAGAATGAATGAAAATCCCTCTAACAAGAATTGAAAGGCTCTTGTCTGGCTACAAAAAGCATTTACAAGCTGTGATATTTTCAAAAGGGGATACTGACAATGCAAAGTGCTCAAATTTTTTGGCTTATTTTCCTTTTTGTAATTTTTAAAATGTAAACAATGAAAATTTATATATTTTCCTCCTAAAACACTAAGGAAATAGGTCATATTTAATTTTAGGTCTTTAAGAGATCCCTTTATCTTCAACATGCTTAACTGTGCACAATAACAGTAATTTTGATCAGGGGTGCCCAAACTTTTACATGCCACTGTACACGCCATTAGAATTAATCAGTTAGGGGTGTACCAGTTTGCTGAATATAAACTTGGTAATGAAACTGCCGTGAAATTTGCTGTATTATTCTGACTATAAGACACACTTTTTCCTCCAAAAATATGGAGAAAAATGAGGGGTGCCTCTCATAGTCCAGATGAACCTGCTGTGGATTGTGAGGTGGGTGAGCAGCAACGGCGGAGCAGCGGGTCACAGTAGACAGGAGCATGCTGCTGCGGCTAAATACAAATGAATATTCACTTCTCTCCTCGCCCATGGGAGTGGAAAGCAGGGAATATTGATTTCTCTTTCATAGTGAACAATCTAATAGTGCGCAGCCGCTGGCTTCCGGCAGCTTCCGGGCTTTCACGTGTGCCCACTAATTAAGAGAATGAATAATCACTGCCCTCCACTCCTATAGGCGGGGAAAACAGTGAATATTGATCTTTAATAGCGGGCACAGGAACAGGAGCCGCCGGGCGATCAAGTGTGCTCACTATTAAAGAGAATTAATGTTCACTGCTCTCAGTGAATATACATTCCCTTTATTAGCGGGTCCAAATGATTGCCCGGCAGCTGCAGGAAACCGGTGGCTGCAGCTAACACTGTGCCTGATATTAAAGATCAGTGCCACCATCAGAAAAACTGTAAAAAAAAAAACTATTATACTTACCTTCCCTGCATTCCCTCGCAGCTTCCTGTTCCGATGCCAGCTGCTGCTTTATGCTTGTAAGCAGCGCATGGCAGTGACGTCATGCACTGCCTACAAGCAGAGGACAGCTGCCGGAATACTCACTGCTCTCCACTCTGGGACTATGGGCGTGTGGAGCAGTGAGTATTCCGGCAGCTGTCCTCTGCTTCTGGCAGCGCATGACGTCACTGCCATGCGCTGCTTACAAGGATAAATCAGTTGCTGGCATCGGAACAGGAAGCTGCGAGGGAGTGCAAGGAAGGTAAGTGTGAGGATCTGATGTTCTGTGTTATATAAACCACCTAGGCAGGTTAACGGTGCAACTATTTTTATTCCTTACATCCATGGTTGTACAAAACATCCAGGTAGATGGCCAACAATGTCCTCAGTCCACAAAATCCTAAACTAACATTGGTAGTTCCACTGGCCTCATACTAGGCGATACCCACTGTCTCCCAACTTTTGGTTGGCCTACAGTTTTTGGTATCTCCAGCCGGTATAAAGTGCAGTCACAGCCTAAGTTCCTCCAGACAATGGATATCACAATTGTAGCTCATGGATACCCCTCCAGCCAACAATCAATCTCCAAAACTCCATAAATCATTCATTCCAGCTTATATCCTCTCACTTAAAAGTCCCTCCAACAACTGCCTGATTCAATCCCTGTGTATTTTTCGCTCTTCCCCTTAAACATTTTTCTTTAGCTCACAGAATGAAGCATATTCCATCACCTGGGACTGTATGTGAGGCCCCCTGTGGCGACGGCTCCCCTGAATCTACTATCTCCATCTACAGAACAATGACTTGATAGGATGATTACTTTTCATTTACCTTTAGCAATCTACTGTCTGTCCTTAGGTTTACATAAGATGTAGCATGCTCGTCTTCCTCTGCTTACTGTCACTGAATTTAAACATTGGTTCCTGAGGATGAACTGACGAACAAGCAAATCGCTAATAAAACACAGCAAGAAAATATCTAATAAAATAAAACAATATTGATGCAATCGGTGCTTCATGCTGGAAAAAGTCTCTTTCTCTTAGAGGTGTGGACACCGCTCTACATCCATTCATCTTACAGTCTTTAGTAAGTGGCCATATCCTCACACTCCTCCCCCACTTTTTTCAGCACGGACACGAATGTAAGAAGCTTCACGTCCATGAGAATGAAACTTTGTATCATCCTGTTTCCTCAAGGCATATTCCATGTAATCCTTGTGAATGAACTCCACAGTCCCCATTCCACCCTGGTGTACATTGGCATAGTAGACAGCTTCAGCTTGTCTCATATGAGCTTTCAGATCCTGCGAACTCCCCGATGGGGGAAGCACTGAGACAAAGACTCTGTATTTAGTTAGATAGGACAGGGGTCTGTTTCTCCCATGGGGTTCTTCCATATCCTCCCCCTGATCTGCGGTTGGACCTTGGAAACTCCTCACGTACCCAATGAGAACCAAACTTGTTATATTTACATGGCACTTTATTCAGCTTTGTGGAGCACAATAAAAATATAAATTTGCAAAGACAAAAATAATAGTGTGTGCGGTGAATTCTATATCTTGTAATTATTTGGTCCTAGGGGGTCCATATTTCACCAGCACCACCATCTTCTTTACCCTGAGACCTGAGTGCACACCCATCTTCTCATTATTACTCTGTTTTATGTGGTGTCTTGCACCGGTCCAACAGATGTCGAATATTGATACATTTGCATACGATGCTGCTACTAGTTCTGATATACTATCACAAGTTTCCAATGCGAATGATTTTCTCACTACTCCCACACAAGAACTAAGAACACGGGACTACGAAAAGGAGAGGCGGAAATTATTATCCTTTGACTTACATTGTATTACTCTGGCAGAGTACCACAAACAGGGAAAGATCCCTAGGGGTCTTAGATGTAATTTACGTCCTACCCTCTTTAGGGAAAACGAAGATTTCTGTACTAAGTTTAGGCAAATTCTTAACAAATGTTCACTTGATATAATAATTCTTACAATTGAATATTTACAGAAGAGCATCGCTGAGACAAAGGAAAATATAAAAGCTATTGAAACCCAACTCACATCTACTCTTACATCATCTGATTGGACTAATCTTAAAGAAAAAAAACGAAAAAATCATCTCTGATCAACGAAAATTCCTGGAAGACCGCAAGCGCCAAAAATTTCAGAGAGATACTGACGACTATACCCACAATAAAGTATACAGATGGAACGAATCTTTTGGCTCAAATACCTGGCGCCGACCCTTTCATCGCAGATTTGGGTCCTCGACCGAAAGCGATTCATCAACAAATTCTACGAGGATGCCTTTTTTAGGGAGAGGTCGCGGGGGAGGTCCACCACGCAACGAAAGACTAGACGATCGAGGAGGAGAAAAAATGACTACCCGGTCTCAAGTAAGACCAAAACAAACTCGGTGATCAACATCTCCAAATACACCCTCTCCCCTGCTGAACTGTCGGTACTCCAAAAGGGACTTTCGTTTTGTCCTACCCCAAACTGGGATTCGTTCCAGCTGGAGAAGGACTTACAGCGGTTTTTCCGTGCCATTAGACTCAAAACCTACTTCGGGACACTAACGGATACCCCTGTATACAGAGTATCCCCACTTGGGGATGCCTCGGTTACGGAGATTTCCGTTGAGAAGTTGGGTCTCAGGAATCCCAGTTCCTTCAACCCACCACAATCGTTTCATGCGATCGAGACTTTTATTTCTTTTGTAAATCAAGATGTTAAGGCATTAGTACATGAACAAAAACTTGGTTTTTTTCCTATTCATAGAAATCTAACATCTATCGAATCTCAAGCACTTAAGACATTACAAAATAACAAATCCATTGTTATAAAATCAGCGGACAAAGGGGGTGCCACGGTCATTATGGACCATTCCTCTTACACCAGAGAGATTAAGCGACAACTTTCAGATACTCAAACCTATAAAATAGTTCCAAGAGACCCTACCTCCATCATTAACTCTAAAATTCAATCTCTACTAAAGACTTCTCTAGACAGTGGTATAATAGATCTGAAAACAGTTCAGTTCTTAACTAATTCTCATCCAATTACTCCGGTTTTTTACATCCTCCCCAAAATTCATAAATCCCTTAATAACCCCCCCGGTAGACCCATTGTGGCGTCTACCGATTCAATATTGTCACCTCTCTCGATTTATCTTGAGAAGATCTTGACACCCCTGGTTAAAACTACTGAATCGTTTCTATTAGACACAAGCCATTTTCTCACAGTGATCAGGGACTTTAATATGACTTCACCAGATAGTCTCTTGGTGACATTAGACGTTAATAGTCTCTATACGTCCATCTCCCACAGCAAGGGTATTGAGGCCACCAAGTCACTCCTAGAGACTTCGAATCTATCTCAGAATTCCATAAAATTCTGCCTTGATCTCCTGACACTGATTCTATATGAAAATGTCTTCCTTTTCGAGGACACGTTCTACATACAATCACGGGGTACCGCGATGGGTAGTAATGTAGCACCGGCTTACGCAAATGCATTTATGCATAGGTTTGAGCAACTTTGGGTATATCCCACGGATACTTTCAAGCAATACTGATATGGAAATTTAATTAGGATAAAAATATCCTGTGTTTGCTGCTTGCCATGTCCAAATCTCTATATAATGTCTTTTTGAGCGCTCAGAACGAAATGAGGACTGTCCACACGAAAGTGTCAGTATAACAGTTCGTCAAAGACATACATTTATTATTCATTCAAGGTTTTATACGTTTACAAAAAGGGGCTGGTTAGTCAATTAACATACAATTAAAAGCTGCTAGATTATTGGCTGTTCTAGTGTAAATATGATAATTATGATTAAAAGAGCTGAAGTTGCAGAATTATTGTTTATATTCTTGTAACCTAGTTGCCTTGCATAACTATAATGTAAACAACAGATATCTAATAGGACATTTTGTACTTCATGCATTTGTTCCTTTACGAAGGTCTTATGGAGGCCAGATTTCTTTAAAACGACTGATTATATCTGGCCTAGAAATATGTGAGCACAAGGTTTTTTAGCAAGTGAAATCTATCTAACTGTGAACTGTGAATACATATATGTGAATATACTTTGAATATATGGAATACATATATATTTCCATGACAGTCCCCCCTTAGATACCACTTGCCCTAAAAACCTGCTCCTGGCCCAAAGCGCTGCAACTCTTTTATGCTGCCGGTGAGTTGAGACACCCCTAGTACATGCCTCCCCCACCGAATACAGACTTTTCGCAAATGGGCGGTCAGGAGGACTGTCCCTGTCGGGGGTTTATGTGTTTGCAATCATAATCTCATAGTTGATATGATGTTTCATCAAGGATGTGTATTCTCAGTCTGGAGGTAGTTCGGAGATCTGGTCAAGCCAGGCAGTTCCATCCGGACTGGTGCGAGGTCCAAGATGGTGAGTGGCATCAAATTGGTTGTCTCCTGAACAGTTTTTTACATTATCCTGCGGATACAAGGAATAACACAGCAACCAGTAATTAATGCAAAAATGAGAACCCCCATAATGGCTGTCCCAACCTGTGCCAACATTTTCTGCCACCCACTCATCCACCCAAAGTATCGATCCCATGGGTCAGTGACACCTGAGTTCTGTTTCAGTTCCTCTGATAACTCAGTAAGTTTCTGTATTGCCATTGAGACTTTACCATTTGGGCCAGTGTTGTCTGGGATGTAGGTGCAACAGGTGTCTTTGATCATTTTGTAAACACCTCCTTTCTCAGCTAGAATCATATCCAAAGCCATTTTATTCTGGAATGCCATAATGGAAGTGGGGCCTAACTGTGCTGCCAAACCTTTTACAGCATCTATGGTGAAGTTAACAAATCTCTGCTGGTTATAATAGATGTAATTTATCCAATCAACATTTTTGTTTATAGTGACTCAAATCCTGCTTTAACTTGGTCTCTGGCCTTGAACTCATCAGGTAGGTCATCTGGTCATCTGTCTGGTCAGTCAGAGCATCCACGACATCCTTCATGGCTTAGGTGTCTCTCCTGGTATGGGAGCTTCCTTGCAATGCGATACGTGGATTCAAACAGGCTTTCCCTCTAGTTACACAGAGGTTGATGTCATCTGGGGCTCTTGGACAGGATCATCAAATCTGGCAGTGAGGAGAAAAACTCGAGAATGGACATTAGTTTTTGACCAATTCAATTACATAAGTGTTATGATTTGGTAGCTGAGGAGAGCAGGCAAAAAAAGCAATACACCAGAGAGGTTGGAATCTATGGGATTGCAGTACCCTGACTAACCACCACAACTAAAGGCAGCCGTGGAGCGTTCCTACGTCGGTCCTAGACGCCTCGTCACAGCCTGAGAAGCTAACTACACCTAAAGATAGAAAAAGGAAAGCTATCTGCCCCGGAGCAGATCCCCAAAGAACATAGGAAGCCCCCAAACATGTAATGGCGGTTAGACAAGAGGAAATACAGACACAGACAGAAAATAGAATGAGCAAACGCTGGGGCCCAATCTGTCTAGATAGAAGAGGATAGGAAAGGCACTTACTGCAACCCCAAAAAACCCTGAAAAGTACCAACTCTACTAATTACAAAAACACCTGAGATCACACGACCTCTACCACCTAAATTAGTTCTCTGGTGTAACAAAAACTAAACAGCAACCACTGAAAAAACTGGAAAAGGCAAATGAACAAACAGTGGCTGAACTAAACTGAGAGGAGCATAAGCCCCCCGAAGGGGACCCGGCAGACCCCCACAGAAGTGCAGGACAAAATGCAGGCACCAAAAAACTAAAAGAAGAAAATGTCTTATCTGTTAGCGGAAGATGCAGGCACGAAACAGCTTTTCTGGGTCTCTGGGAGTGTGCCTTACGCTAAACAGTGCAATTAGGAGTGTGTCATGCCATGGTTTGCGTGTCTCTTGGGCAATTTTTCAGCATTCTATTCTTAAGTGTTTCGTTCAGTTTTTTCTACCTTCCTGCTGCTCTGGGGGTGGTAAGGAGTGTGTAGGCCTAAATCTGACCCTACTGCTAATCGGGTCTTGTGTGTCAGATTTGCTGTGAATGCGGGTCCCTGATCACTTTCTATCATTTCTGGAACCCCGTATCTGCACACTATTTTCCGAAAGTAGCTTCGTTGCAGTAGTCTTTGCTGACTTGGAAGGCTTCTGTTCATCTTGAAAATACTTCTTTTGACCACAATGGCGTATTTGAATCCTTCACTTGGCGATATCTGGATGTGGTCTATCTGGATCCTTTGAAGCTGGTAGAGTGGTCTTTCCAGATGAGGTGAGGGGGTCTTTCTTCCATACGTCCAGGCTTGCATTTGCCGCAGGTCAGACAGCTGCTGGTGAATTTGGCTGTTAGGGTGGAGATCCCTGAAGCGAACCAGTAAGCACCAATCAGATCATTCATCTGAGTCTTTGATATGTGGATGTGGGTCCATGTACCCATTGGACCACCATAGGGTGCATACTTTGTGGTGGGCAGAGTTTGAAGTCTATTATTGATAGCCTTCCTTCTTCACGTGTTGCTTTTTTTTTCGCATTCAGCTCTTCTTCTCCTTTTGAAGCTTGGTCTTGTAACTTCTTGAGCAGATCCCAGGACGTCTCTTTGTCAGGTTTCTTGTCTTCAGTCGTCATGTAGTAGCCGTCCGGCTCTACGACCTCTCCCACTTCTCCATATTGTCTTCCTTTGGCTGCTTCTTTGGCTGCCATGTCCGCCATGTTATTGCCTCACGCCTCTTCTGTTCTCAGTTTTCCATGCACTTTGATTTTTCAAATTGCCACCATTTTGGAAGTTTGAGTATACCCAGTAGGTCCCTGAAGGCTCCATGATGCTTCACGGTTGTCCCGTTTGCTGTGATGAAGTCCCTTGTAGCCCAGATGTGTCTAAAGTCGTGTGCTATGCCATGCGAGTACCTGTAGTCCGTGTAGATGTTTGCAGTCTTGCCTTCTGCCATCTGGCAGGCCTTCGTCAGCGCTATCAATTCTGCTTCCTGGGCTGACAGGCTAGGTGACAGACTTCTGGACCACAGGATTTCTTGATTGCTGGTCACTGCACTTCCTGTGTTGAAACTTCTTCTGGAGCCATCCAAGTATCCCCCCTTGGGAGTGGGAGTAGAGTGGCCGGGCTGAGGACTGTAGGTCTGGAGACAGTGACATTATGAGACAAAGGCAATAGAGGCGCCACAAACATGCCTGGCGGTGGAGAGATTACTGTTGGTTGAGCTTGATTGAAGATTGCCAAGATGTCATGTGGAGTGAGAGTTTCCAGTGGCTGTCCAAGAGTGATTTCAGCAACCTTGTCCAGGAGGGTGTGTGCTGCAGATACTGCCATCAGGCAGGAGGGTGCTCTTCTTGCAACTGGATCCAAGCGGGCTGAGAGGCAGCCTAAAAGTCTCTGTTTTCCCCCGTGAATCCGTGCCAGGACTCCAGTAGCATGACCTTCTTTCTTCCATCAGGTAGACGGAAAGACTTTTCATAGTCAGGTAGGCCTGGTATTGGCGCTGAGACTGTGGAGTTCTTCCTATCTCCTGAATGGGTTGAAGGCTGCGTCTGATAGAAGGAGCGGGGTTGTGTTGATGCAAGCGCACAGAGGCTGCATTAGGACTGAGGCATCAGGGATCCAGGTTCTGCAATACGACACTAGACCAGGGAAGGCCTGCAGCATTCTTGGAGTTGTTGGGGGAGCCATCTTCTCCACAGTGGTCTTCCGGTCTTTTGACATGTGTTTCGTCTTGTGGGCAATACAGTGTCCCAGGGATGTAACTTGCTTCTGGCATCACTGGACTTTGTTCTTCCAGACCTTGCGTTGCTGTTCTTCCAGGTAGAGTAGGAGAGACAAGGAATAGACTGTGCAGGTGTCGATGTCAACCACACAAAAGAGAAAGTCATCCACGTGTTGTAGAAGAGTGACTCTTGCATATTCTGCAATTCAGTTGATGAGGATGGAGGACATTGTCTTGGTGAAACTTGAAGGGCTTGTTTTGAGCACCTTGAGGCAACATTGTCCATATGCACTGCACTGGTGCGTGAAAGCAGGCCTCCAGGTGGAGGGGAAACACTGAAGAAGGTACTGGCCAGGTTGATCACCGTGAATACCGTTGCGGTGACTGGACTCTTGAGAGCAGAGTGTGATGGTTCAGCACTGTTGGGGTTTCAAATACCGTAGCCTCTTTCGCGGACTCTTGAGAGCAGAGTGTGATGGTTCAGCACTGTTGGGGTCTCAAATACCGTAGCCTCTTTCGCGGCCTCCAGGCCTTGCACCATTCTGAACTCAGTGGGGTTTACAGTCTTTTTCTTCACTGTGGAAAGCTGGGATTGATTCCGATGGGCGAGGCAGCCCAGTTTGGCCTTGTCCTTCAGTATGCGGCAGGGGACTCCCATCTGCTGGTGCAGAGCTGGCGGGAAAACAAGCCGTCTACTAGGATCCACATCATGAGAGATGACGACCAGCTGGCTTTCTTGTTCTCCACCAAGACAGTCACTGTGTTAGCACCTGCTCTGGTCACAGGGGGTCTTCTTGTTGGGACGTCTCCTTAAACGGCTGCTTTTTTTTCTCAGCACGGGCCATCAGTAGTTTCTTTTTCTCCAGCTTGGTCTCAGGTCAGTATTTGTGCACAAGTTTGAAGAGCTGAGTGGCCTTTTTCCGGTCTAGGGCCTGGGTGAACTGGTTGATTGCAGGGGGCACCTCCTGGTGCTTGCAAAAGATGAACCTCTGGCGTTAGAGCTGGATGAGGTGTTGCCATTCCATGAAGCGAGTAGAGTCCTTCTTGAGTTGAATATCCTGGCCAATGTCAAAGTTCTCAGGCCGTCTTCTTAGGCGAGCTCACTTAGACCTTCAGTTGGTCAGAGACATCTTGACCCTGGGTGATGGAGTGGTTTTTTTTTGGTACTATGTCCAGCACCTCCTGTGATAGGTCTGCAGTGTGGTTGTTTGAGGTTCCTGTTTCTTCTTGGGTCAGGGGTGAAGAAAGTGTCATGGTCCCATCTTCCTGGAACACTCTGGTCGCTTTCAGCTTCTGCAGTAGGTCCACTCCCAATAGGTTGAGGGTGCAGGTTTTTTACACAACAAACTGGGACATGATGGAGTGTTCTGGCTGAGTCCACACGCTCAGGGGCTTCATAATCTGGAAATATCTGACTTGACCATCAATTCCCATGCAGGAAGCAGAAGATTCTGATAGGTAGGTGAGGTTGCGGAGTTCCACAAGAAAATATATGACTACGCCATCCACTCTCAGGATATTTGTCCCACTGGTGGGGTTCCTTGTGGACTTGGTGTGCTCTTGTCCTATGGACGGGGTTCTTCACTGCTTTCTGTGTTTCTTCCTTGGCTTGCTTCTCTAGACAAAGTGGTGGGTCATAGGGGTTCTCTGCAGCGGTTCCAGTAATGGCCAAGCTTGCCACAGTTGTAACACTTGACATTCCTTCTGTCCCGGCGGGACTCAATCCTTTTTGCTACTGTGAGCAGGGTGTCCATTGCTATTGACGTGTACTCAGGCCTGGCTGCTACCAGTGGTTTCCTGATTGGTTCTCTCAGTCCATGCACAAAAGCCTGTGCCAACATCCGTCTGTGTGTCTGATCATGGGTAATGAGGCCCAACTCTTGAAACACTTGCATTACTCTGTCATGGAACTTCTCCACAGACTCTGTCTTGTCTTGACTCGTGACATGTAGGCTGAGAGTTTGTCCTGTCAGTCTGCTTTTGGCCCATTCTCTGAGTTGCTCAATTAGCTTTGGTCCTGTCTCCCAGGCATACGCATCTAACTCTGTTGGAAGCTTGAAGTGTTCTCTCATAATTGGCCAGAATGCATCACCTGCTTTTATTTCCATTACGGTCCAGAGATCAGTCCAGGCTGCTGCATACGTTCGCTGGATCTGCTGCATTTTTTGGCAAAATGGCATGGGGTGTATCCCTGGGTCTGGCAGCATACTGATCACCTGGCTTGGGATGAAGGGCTCATAGGATGGTGCCTTTACCTGTCCCTGCTCTATTGGTGCTTGTGTGTTTTCTTCCCTAGTATTGGGCAGCATGTGTGACGTTGCATCTTCATCTTCATCAGATAAGAAGTGACATGGTGTACTTGGTGCATACACTGGGTGAGATTTGGGCTTTAAAGTTGTCTTGCTGCATGGGGATTTCCCACTTCCTTGCTGAGGCTGCGGTGGATCAGTGTCATGGTTACATGCTAGCAGCCCTGTAGCTATACCACTCCCCTGTGAAGCCTTAGCAGTGGACTGTTGTGTCTGGGGGCTACATGTAGCGTTTTGTGTAGGGAGATCTGTACTTTCTTCTCCTGATATAATGACTGGCAATGTTTGTACTGTGCTTGGGATAGACAAAGTGCCCTGTTCTGGAAACACTGAATACAGGGACACCACATTGCTTGGATTGGGCGTTGACCCAGTTGATGACGAAGTAGAAAAAAGAGGAAGAGAAGGGAGGTGTGAGGGAGGAGCGACAGAAAGAGGAGGGGAGGGAGAGAAGAAAGATGGAGGGGGAGTCCCCCTGTGACTCTTGAGAGGGGATGGTTGAAACAAAAATGCCTTCTCCCTGTGGAGAGAGGCAGGGAGCGTTTTTCCCTGTACGAGGCTCCTTACTCAATGAGAGCAGCCTACACCTGTCCCGTGTCTCCACATGATGGACATGTGATGTGTGTGACTCTGAATTCTGCTCTTGTGACATGTCAGTGATCTTTTTCTCACAGATGATTTAACACCTTTTCAAACTTATTCACATAAAAAAAAAAAAAAAAATCACTTCCTGGTCCGTTCAAATTAACTTGCTGTATCTTTTACACGATGCACCGCTGCTCTTTTATAGCAGATGGTAATCTATTAAACTTTCCCGTTACCTTTCAAATAACAAAAAACAAGAAAAAACATTTCATTATGCAGCGTAAAGGCTGCCTGTCTATTTGCTTCTCACGTACTCTGACATTCTATTCACATGCCTAGCCCTTCGATTCTTATGTACTGTGTCTATTCCAAAAACATATTTAACAAATTTCCTCGCCGAATGCCCGACGGGTGGGGCTACTCAGACCACTGCGTAGTTTGTGTCTGCTCTCTCCCACAGCCTGTAATTCTCCTTATCTATGTGACCTTGTTGTAAAGCAAGCTTGTAGAAAAAAAAATGGCTGGAGAAATAAAGCTCTAGAGAAAAAATCTCTCCAAAATCATTCAAAAATGTACTTAAAAGAAAAAATTTTAAAAACAAAAGTTAGATTTAGTAAAAAAAAAACTCTAGAAAAAGTAAACATAAAAAAAATAAATTCACCAAAAAGGGGAGAAAAGAAAAACCGTATTAATCATAAAACTCTGAAAAACAACCCTTGTTACTAAAACAGCTAATTAAAAATCTCTGGAATGTCAGCTGGCTGCTTCCCCACTCCCTTCCTTATATCTCTGCTTGCTGTCTCTATAGGCACTGAAATCACGTAACAAAAAAAAAAAAAAATTATTATTCCTCAGAATAGCAAAAAATGAATATAGTTCAGTCTGAATGCCTGATAATTTTCACATTAAAACCTGTAGCCAAAAAAACTAGCTTAAAAAAATAAAAATCAAAGCCAAGAAACAGAATGCCTGATAACGTGATTAGCAGAGGAGGGGGGTCAAAGGGGTTTTCTCGCTGCTGCAGCCAGCACACTGCTCTGAATGAGATACTAACAGAGCGCACGGAGATGTGATTTAAAGCGACAGTACCTGATACAGACAGTTGACAGACACCCGGGAGAATACGAATCCCTCTTTTGATGATCTGTGACACATACAAGCTGCTCTGGTAACTGATAACTCACCAATTGCACTGAGCGCGGCGAAGCTCAAGGTTCTATCGCTCCGTACCGTACCTGGCCGGTGCGCCGGTCACAGTAATCTGCAATAGCCTTCATCAAAATTCTCACTATCCACGTCTGATTTGACTGGGATGGCCTCCCGGTGCGTGGACAATTATTGTGAGAACTTATCCAAACAAAGCTTCTGCCCTTCACGTCTGATTTGACTGGGATGGCCTCCCAGTGCGTGAAAGTTTACTGCAGAAACTTAACCGAACAAAGCCCTCGCTTCCACAACTGGATTTTTTGGGATAACCTCCCTCCAATGTGTGAAGAATATCTGCGTGGACTTATCCAAAACAAAGCTCCCGCCCTCCACGTCTGATTTGACTGGGATGGCCTCCCGGTGCGTGAAAGTTTACTGCGGGAACTTATGCAGCAATTGTCTTTTGCTATACAGCCCCCAGAGATCAGCAAGCAAAAACACAGTCACCGTTCCAACTTTCTCCCGGTTCACATGAAACATATACAGCACAGCAGCAACCAACTCGGCTTATATCCCAGGGCTTTTGGATAAGGGTATGGACTTTTTACACAACCTGGGAATGCGGTGATGACCACGTCCGACCGGCTGGAAGTGTAGGCTAGGACTAGGCACAGGGAACATTCATGTAAGATGACAAAGTTTTCTTACCTTACTGATGGAGCTGCAGTCTCCGTCCCGTGTGCCAAGGCCAGGGCCAACACCCCCGTCTCTCCGGTTGGCCGAGTCCTCGTGCGTTTCGTCCAATGCCCCGCGTGCAGGCGCCAACTGATATGGAAATTTAATTAGGATAAAAATATCCTGTGTTTGCTGCTTGCCATGTCCAAATCTCTATATAATGTCTTTTTGAGCGCTCAGAACGAAATGAGGACTGTCCACACGAAAGTGTCAGTATAACAGTTCGTCAAAGACATACATTTATTATTCATTCAAGGTTTTATACGTTTACAAAAAGGGGCTGGTTAGTCAATTAACATACAATTAAAAGCTGCTAGATTATTGGCTGTTCTAGTGTAAATATGATAATTATGATTAAAAGAGCTGAAGTTGCAGAATTATTGTTTATATTCTTGTAACCTAGTTGCCTTGCATAACTATAATGTAAACAACAGATATCTAATAGGACATTTTGTACTTCATGCATTTGTTCCTTTACGAAGGTCTTATGGAGGCCAGATTTCTTTAAAACGACTGATTATATCTGGCCTAGAAATATGTGAGCACAAGGTTTTTTAGCAAGTGAAATCTATCTAACTGTGAACTGTGAATACATATATGTGAATATACTTTGAATATATGGAATACATATATATTTCCATGACAATACGTCAAATGTTACCACCGATACATTGACAATATTTTCTTCATATGGGACAATTCTCCGGAATCGCTACTCTCCTTTCATACATACCTTAATTCCATCGACCCAGATCTTCAGTTCACAATTCATTACAACGTCAACACTATTTCCTTTTTGGATACTCAGGTGCTGAAGGACTCTGCCGGTAACCTGTCTACTGACTTATTTGTGAAACCTACAGACTGTAATAGTCTCCTACATTATTCCAGTGGTCATCCAAAACCTACCAAGGATAGCCTCCCAAGATCTCAATTCACTCGCATCTCTAGAATTGTCTCTGATCCTCATTTACTTAAAACACGCCTAGAAGAGACATCGCACAAGTTTAGAGAGCGGAACTATCCTGATAGACTACTCAATAATGAATTAGCACGTGCCCTCTCACCACCTGAACCACCCATATCTACCATTAAACAAGAAAGGGTTCCGTTCGTACATACTTATCATCCCTTGATGTACAAAGTCCATTCCAGTATCCGCAAACATTGGCCACTTTTGACACGGGCATACCCCTCTATAGATGCCTTCACAGCTCCGGCTTTGATGTGCAGTAGGAGAGCTACTAATCTTAACCCCTCTCTGACATTAGACGTACTATCCCGTCCATAAAACCCGTGCCATTCTGACCATGGACGGGATAGTACGTCATAGGCGATTAGCTGCGCTCCCCGAGGGAGCGCAGCTAATCGCCGCCGGGTGTCAGCTGATTATCACAGCTGACACCCGTGACTGTGTGTCAGGAGCGGTCACGGACCGCTCCCGGCACATTAACCCCTTGCACACCGCGATCAAACATGATCGCGGTGTACTGGGGGCACAGGGGAGGATCGCGCAGGGTGGGGGCTCCCTGCGCGCCCCCCTGGACCCTCAGAACAGCGCGATGTGATCGCGCTGCTCTGAGGGCTTCCTCCCTCCCAGGACCCGGATCCAAGATGGCGCTGGGGTCCTGGAGGGAGGCGGCTTCCTCAGTGCCTGCCGAGAGCAGGCATGAGGAAGCGTCCTGCACTGCCTGTCACATCGCTGGTGTGACAGAGTGCTGTGCACACTGTCACACCAGCGATCTGATGAAATACAGTGATGTCCCACCCTGGGACAAAGTAAAAAAGTAAAAAAAGTAAAAATAAACATGTGTAAAAAAAAATCCAAAAAAAAAAAAAAAAAATATTCCCCAATAAATTCATTACTTATTGTAAATAAAAAAAATAAAACAATAAAAGTACACATATATGGTATCGCCGCGTCCGTAACGACCCCCCCTATAAAAATGTCCCACTAGTTAACCCCTTTTGTGAACCCCTTAAAAAATAAAAAATAAAAACGAAGCAAAAAATCAGTGCTTTATCATCATACCGCTGAACAAAAAGTGGAATAACACGCGATCAAAAAGACGGATATAAATAAACATGGTACCGCTGAAAACGTCATCTTGTCCCGCAAAAAACGAGCCATCACACAGCATCATCAGCAAAAAAATAAAAAAGTTATAGCTCGCAGAATAAAGCGATGCAAAAATAATTATTTTTTATATAAAATTGTTTTTATTCTATAAAAGCGCGAAAACATAAAAAAATGATATAAATGAGGTATCGCCATAATCGTACTGACCCGAAGAATAAAACTGCTTTATCAATTTTACCACACGCGGAACAATAAAAACGCCTCACCCAAAAGAAATTCATGAATTGCTGATTTTTGTTCATTCTAACCTCCCAAAAATCGAAATAAAAAGCGATCAAAAAATGTCACGTGCTCAAAAATGGTACCAATAAAAGCGTCACCTCGTCCCGCAAAAATTAAGACCTCACATGACTCTGTGGGCCAAAATATGCAAAAATTATAGCTCTCAAAATGTGGCGATGCAAAAAACTACTTTTTGCAATAAAAAGCGTCTTTTAGCGTGACAGCTGCCAATCATAAAAACCGCTATAAATAGTAAATCAAACCCCCCTTTATCACCCCCTTAGTTAGGGAAAAATAATAAAATAAAAAAAATGTATTTATTTCCATTTTCCCATTAGGGTTAGGGTTAGGGTTTCGGCTAAAGTTAGGGTTAGGGTTGGCGCTAAAGTTAGGATTAGGGTTAGAGTTTGGATTAGGGTTAGGGTTGGGATTAGGGTTGGGACTAGGGTTAGGGGTGTGTTGGGGTTAGGGTTGGAGTTAGAATTGGGGGGTTTCCGCTGTTTAGGCACATCAGGGGCTCTCCAAATGTGACATGGCGTCTGATCTCCATTCCAGCCAATTCTGCTTTGAAAAAGTCAAACGGTGTTCCTTCACTTCTGAGCTCTGCCATGCGTCCAAACAGTAGTTTATCCCCACATATGGGGTATCAGCGTACTCTGGACCCCAAGAGTTATTGTGAAATTTGTCCTATTTCTTCTGTTACCCTTGGGAAAATAAAAAACTGGGGGCGAAAATATTATTTTTGTAAAAAAAATAAGATTTTTTTGTTTTTACGGCTGTACATTATAAACTTCTGTGAAGCACTTGGGGCTTCATAGCGCTCACCACACATCTAAATAAGTTCCTTGTGGGGTCTATTTTCCAAAATGGGGTCACTTGTTGGGGATTTCCACTGTTTAGGCGCATCAGGGGCTCTCCAAATGCGACATGACGCCCCCAGACCATTCCATCAAAGTCTGCAATCCAAAACGTCACTACTTCCCTTTCCGAGCCCTGACATGCGCCCATACAGTAGTTTTCTCCCACATATTGGGTATCAGCGTACTCAGGACAAATTGGACAACAACTTTTGGGGTCCAATTTCTCCTGTTACCCTTGTGAAAATAAAATATTGGGGGCGAAAAAATCATTTTTGTAAAAAAAAAAAAGGATTTTTATTTTTACGGCTGTGCGTTATAAACTTCTGTGAAGCACTTCGGGGTTCAAAGTGCTCACCACACATCTAGGTAAGTTCCTAGTGGGGTCTATTTTCCAAAATGGGGTCACTTGTGGGGGGTTTCCACTGTTTAGGCGCATCAGGGGCTCTCCAAATGCGACATGACGCCCCCAGACCATTCCATCAAAGTCTGCAATCCAAAACGTCACTACTTCCCTTTCCGAGCCCTGACATGCGCCCATACAGTAGTTTTCTCCCACATATTGGGTATCAGCGTACTCAGGACAAATTGGACAACAACTTTTGGGGTCCAATTTCTCCTGTTACCCTTGTGAAAATAAAATATTGGGGGCGAAAAAATCATTTTTGTAAAAAAAAAAAGGATTTTTTATTTTAAGGCTGTACGTTATAAACTTTAGTGAAACACCTGGGGGTTCAAAGTTCTCACCACACATCTAGATAAGTTCCTTGAGGGGTCTAGTTTCCAAAATGGTGTCATTTGTGGGGGTTTCCACTGTTTAGGCAGATCAGGAGCTCTCCAAACACGACATGGCGTCCAGCCAATTCTGCGTTGAAAAAGTGAGACGGCGCTCCTTCCCTTCCAAACTCTGCCATGCACCCAAACAGTGGTATACCCCCACATATGGGGTATCAGTGTACTCAGGACAAATTGCACAATAACTTTTGGAGTCTTGTTACCCTTGGAAAAATAAAAATTCGGGTGAAAAGATCATTTTTGTGGAAAAAATATGATTTTTAAATTTTACGGCTCTACGTTATAAACTTGTGTGAAGCACTTGAGGGTTCAAATTGCTCACCAAAGATCTAGATAAGTTCCTTAGGGGGTCTAGTTTCCCAAATGGGGTCATTTGTGGGGGGTTTCCACTGTTTAGGCACATCAGGGGCTCTCCAAATGCAACATGGCATCCAATCTCAATTCCAGCCAATTTTGGTTGGAAAAAGTCAAATGGTGCTCCTTCCCTTCCGAGCTCTGCCGTGCGCCCAAACAGTGGTTCCCCCCACATATGGGGCATCAGCGTACTCAGGACAAATTGGACAACAACTTATGTGGTCCAATTTGTCCTGATACCCTTGGGAAAATAAAAAATTAGTGACTAAAAGATAATTTTTGTGGGAAAAAAATAGGATTTTTTATTTTCATGCCCGGGCATTATAAACTTGTGTGAAGCACTTGGGGGTTCAAAGTGCTCACCAAAGATCTAGATAAGTTCCTTAGGGGGTCTAGTTTCCAAAATGGGGTCACTTGTGGGGGATTTCCACTGTTTAGGCTCATCTGGGGCACTGCAAACGGAACATGACCCCCATCAACGTCTGCATTCCAAAACGTTACTACTTCCTTTCCAAGCCCTGCCGTGCGCCCAAACAGTTTTCCACCCCCACATATGGGGTATCAGCGTACTCAGGACAAATTGGACAACAACTTTTGGGGTCCAATTTCCTTGGAAAATTCAAAAATTTAGGACTAAAAAATCATTTTTGTGGAAAATTTTTTTTTTTTTTTTTCACACCCAGGCATTATAAACTTTTGTGAAACACTTGGGGGTTCAAAGTGCTCACAACAGATCTAGATAAGTACCTTAGGGGGTCTAGTTTCCAAAATGGTGTCACTTGTGGGGGGTTTCCACTGTTTAGGCGCATCAGAGGTTCTCCAAGCGCGACATGGCGTCCAATCTCAACTCCAGCCAATTTTAGTTTGAAAAAGTCAAACGGCGCTCCTTCCCTTACGAGCTCTGCCGTGTGCCCAAACAGTGGTTTTCCCCCACATATGGGGTATTGGCGTACTCAGGAGAAATTGCATAACAACCTTATCTGTCCATTTTCTCCTTTTACCCTTGTGAAAATAAAAAAAAAGTTTGTAAAAGATCATTTTTGTGGCTAAAAAGTTAAATATTCATTTTTTCCTTCCACGTTGCTTTAGTTCCTGTGAAGCACCTGAAGGGTTAATAAACTTCTTGAATTGGGTTTTGAGTACCTTGAGGGGTGCAGTTTTTAGAATGGTGTCACTTTTGGGTATTTTCTGCCATATAGACCCCTCAAAGTGACTTCAAATGTGAGGTGGTCCCTAAAAAAAATGGCTTTGTAAATTTTTTGTAAAAATGAGAAATCGCTGGTCAACTTTTAACCCTTATAACTTCCTAACAAAAAAAAATTTTGATTCCAAAATTGTGCTGATGTAAAGTAGACATGTGGGAAATGTTATTTCTTAACTATTTTGTGTGACATATTTCTCTGTTTTAAGGGAATAAAAATTCAAAGTTTGAAAATTGCTAAATTTTCAAAATTTTCGCCATATTTGCGTTTTTTTCAAAAATAAACGCAAGTTATATGGAAGAAATTTTACCACTAACATGAAGTACAATATGTCACGAGAAAACAATCTCAGAATCGCGAAGATCCGTTGAAGCGTTCCGGAGTTATAACCTCATAAAGAGACAGTGGTCAGAATTGTAAAAATTGTCCCGGTCATTAACGTGCAAACCACCCTTGGGGGTGAAGGGGTTAAGGATAAGTTGGTACACGCTGATATTGGCAGTACGCTACCTAAACCTACACAACACTATCTCACATCGCGTCGACATGGGACTTTTCCCTGTTTAAACTGTGCATCATGCTCAAATGTAATCAAATCAGACAACATCACCCACCCACGAACGGGCAAATCCTTTCCTATCAAAGGCTTTTTTACGTGTGATTCGAATTGTGTGATATATGTGATCAAATGTCCGTGTGGTCTTCTATACGTGGGTGAGACTACCCAGCATGTGCGTGATAGAATAGCGAGTCATAAGTCGACGATACGTACTAACAAAATCTGGCTACCTTTACCTGAGCATTTTTCTCAATATAAACACTCTGTAGCTCAATTAAAATTTCAGGTAATTGAGCAAGTGCTGAGACCCAGAAGAGGCGGAGACTACATCAGACAATTAAAACTTAGAGAAACATACTGGATTCATAAACTCGATACATTATCCCCTAGGGGCCTGAATAGGGAAATCAATTGGCTGCTCTAATAATTTTCTTCTTCCATTTTTTCCAGACACGTTGAATACTTTTGTTTCCTGGTAAGTGTTTCTACACTTTGTTCATTTTTGTTTTTCATTTTTTATTTTTATTTTTTATTTCCATTTTTGCATTTTTTATTCTTTTTTATTCATCTTATTTTTATTTTTATTTTTTATTTTTTTTATTTTTTATTTTTTCATTGTTCATTATTTATTTTTTATTTTTTTATCTTTATTCCTCTATTTTTTCTATTGCCAATTTTTCATTTATGCACTGATTTATTAACATAAATATTACTTTTGTTTTTCATCCTTTCATCAATTTTTATTTTTTATTTTTTATTTATTTTTTATTTTTCAAAACTTCTTCCTTTCTTATATATTTTTCTATTTTTCTCAAATTTCCGTTTCCACATGTATAGGTTTTCAGAAAAATGCTATATCTATAACAGTTACTTCCCTCCTTATTATTCTTCTTCCTGCTTTTATAACCCCCCTTTTTTTGCCTCCTTTCTCTACCTCATTCTTATCTCTACTTCTTCAGCCAATTTCCCTTTCCCCTGTTAACATCTTTCTGGCCATGTTTACTACAATTTTCTTCCTTTAAACGCCCTCAGTCTCTTTGCCATTAAACAATATGGCGATTTCTTACATTCCTGCGCATGCGCAGTGTCTCACACCATAACGCAACGTCACTTCCGGTCCGGAACTACGTACTTCCGGTCCGGCGGTACACGCTGGGCTTTTAAAACGGGGCTGATCCCAGTCCCCCACACACAGCCGCAACTAGCAGCCGTGGCAGGGCGCGGGAGCGCCGCCATACAAACTCATATCACTGCACAGGTAAATGACTGCGAATTATTTAGATCCTCTACTTTATAACTCCTATGTGGGAATCTCTAGGGTTAGTTAACTAGTTCCTTTTCTTTTCATCTGCCAGTTTCGTGACATGCCTAGATAAACTGAGGACTCAGGTAACCATGCTTTCTCCTCTTATAACTCTCAGAGCAATCTCACTTTGGACAGCCCCATTATACTCTATACCCTATAGTCTATATTATATGTCACATTTTTGTTTCAGTGTTACACTACCACTGCTACAAATTCTGTTTTGCTGTTTATGACGAGTGCCCATTTTCTTTACTACCTACCATTCAGGTAATTTTCTCCATTGCCATTTATCTTGCTCTTGTTGAGTGTGAGTAACTTATTCTGATTACTATAGTTTTACATATTATTACAACATTTGGCCATGTGATTATTATGAGCAGCACAGTATTGTTATATTACATACCTCTGGAGTCCTTTCTACTTTTATTTGATGTACATATCTCTGTATTTATTATTTCTTTTTGTATATATTTTGATGTCATGTTCTGTATTATATTGTAAATACTCACCCCGTTGTTTTCTCTCATTTTCCTTTAGTACCCCATGACTAAGACTCGGGATGAGTCGAAACGTCGGGTATATGTGAATGTAGGGGTATCTTTGTTATATTTACACGGCACTTTATTAAGCTTTGTGGAGCACAATAAAAATATAAATTTGCAAAGACAAAAATAATAGTGTGTGCGGTGAATTCTATATCTTGTAATTATTTGGTCCTACGGGGTCCATATTTCACCAGCACCACCATCTTCTTTACCCTGAGACCTGAGTGCACACCCATCTTCTAATTATTACATTGGCATAGTAGACAGCTTCAGCTTGTCTCATATGATCTTTCAGATCCTGCGAACTCCCCGATGGGGGAAGCACTGAGACAAAGACTCTGTATTTAGTTAGATAGGACAGGGGTCTGTTTCTCCCATGGGGTTCTTCCATATCCTCCCCCTGATCTGCGGTTGGACCTTGGAAACTCCTCACGTACCCAATGAGAACCAAACTTGTATTTGTTGCGTCCAACCCCAGAGTGCTGACCCCCAGCTAGGGGGATGGTCACTTGGTGGCTTGATAAATAATGTTCTGGGGAAAAGTATTTGGGCTGACCAGGTTGATGGTAGACCCAGTGTCTCGGAGTCCCTAAGCCTCCTCCCTGATGTCATTTACCTTTCCCAGGTCACGTTCCTTCATGGTACCAGTCATTACATTTTGTGCATTACTCACCACTGGCAGGGAAGTAGTCAGCATGTTGAGATTGCTTTGTTCCCTCTCAGATGATGCAGTGTGCACTGGACATTGTCTTTGGGTTACGACAGTGGCCCAATGGCACACCAATCCTGCTCCTAGATTGTGATGTGAGCTAGAACGTTCCCGGCATTCCCTGGCAAGGTGTCCCAAGCGTCCACAGTTATGGCAGCTTAACCCTTCTCGCCCCAACATGGGCCGTACATGGGGGCTTGGGAAACCTCCCCCTCTTTCTAAAGTTCGAAATCCCCTCAGTTCCTCCTCTTGCCAGTCCATGGGTCTCACTGGCCTCCATGTAAGCTCCGGTTCGCAACTCCCTGGGCCTGTACTTGCACGTAGCCCAGGTTGACTAGCAGACCAATTATCAGCCAATCTTGCAGCCTCATCCAGACAGAGTGGTTTTCTATCCGCCACCCATTCTTTTAAGTCATCTGGGAGTTTGGACATAAATTGTTCCAGTATGAATATATCCAAGACATGTTCTGCTTCCCGAGCCCCCAGTCCATCTATCCACCAAGTGCTTGCCGTATGTAGTGTGTTAGCAAACTCCCGATGTGTGTGTGTGCCGGGCTTGTCAGTTTCCCGAAAGTTTCTCTGGTAGGTTTCAGGCGTGATCGCCTACCTCTCTAGTAATGCACTCCGAATGGTAGAGTAACATCTCTGATCTCCAGAAGACAAGTTATTAAAAGCTTCTCTTGCTTTTTCAGTCAGGCCATCGCTCAAAAATCAGAGCCAGTCACTGACTGACACCACATGCAGCAGGAAGAGGTTCTCAAATAACCGGAAATGTTGATCAATATTTGAGGTGTCCTCATTGAACTGTGGTATATCCCTGTCACGAAAACCCCTCTCTCTCAACGAGAGAGAGCCAGGGAATACGGATATCACTCCACCGTCACCAATCTGTGACGGCGCTTTCACAGTCGCAGTTCACTGGCGCCCCCTTACTCTCAGGTCAGTCAGGGAGCTGTACCTAGGATAAATAGTCGCCAGAGAGGCTGCCCTGTCACTGTACTGGTATTCGGGAACTCTACAGTGAGGGCACAATATATATCACCAGTCCCAGACCGGGGATACACATATAAACCTCCATCCATCACTGCCAGGATTCCCCAATAACACCAGAACGGTATGCTGCCACCAATTCCTAGTTAGATATAAGCCCGATCCATTACCAAGCCTTTATCGGGTCAGAAACCAACGCCAGGCAGCGTAAATTTGCATGAGTATGTGTCGGTTTGATCATAGAGCAAAAAGATCGAAGCTAGCAAATTTATAAGTTTACGCCAGAAAAAATCGGCAGTGTTTACAAAAATACAAAAGATATCACAAAAGGACAAAAAAAGGCCCCGCCCCTCGTCACCTCACTCGTCATCACGTGACCTGCCAGGTCCTGCTCCTCTGTGCCTCGTGCACTACACCGCGCAGGCATCTCCTGACTGCCGCGTCCTCTGTGCGGTAACACTCTGCACAACACAGTGTGCGTGTCGTCACATTATCACTGATCTTATACATTTAACGCTTTGGGGGGGCACTTTTTTTGTGTGATATGGATCCTATGCGTGCTCTGACTAAACAGGTTGCAAGTCTTACGCAGATGATGCATAACATGTCGGTAGAGCAGCGGAATCTTGCTCAATCTTATCTGAAGGTGCAGAGAGAGGTGGCTGATACGGTTAGAACGGTGCAGAGTGCTTCTCTCTCTGGCCATAAAGATGGTGGTGTGATGGACCTCTCCTTTCCTTCTCCTGAACCCTCTATTAAACTTCCAGATACTTTTTCTGGTGAAAAAGATACGTTTTGGGTATTTAGAGAGTGGTGTAAATTATTGTTTTCCCTGCAACCTCGATCTTCGGGCGACGAGGGTCAAAGGGTGAAGATTATATCTCTGCTGAGGGAGGGTCCGCAGGTGTGGGCTTTTTCTCTTTCTCCTATTGCTCCTAAGAGAATGTCTGTGGAACATTTCTTTGAGGCCCTAGTGCAGATCTATGATGAACCGGATAGTCTGAAACTGGCTGAGTACACGTTTATGAGTCTTTCCCAGGAAAGGCGCTAAGTCGAAAAGTATTGTTCTGAATTCAAGCGTTGAGCTTCAGAGGTATCCGGGGATGATCCTGCTCTCAGGTGGTTGTTCCGCAGTGGATTGTCCGATCACTTAATGGACGCTCTGGCTCTGCACCTACCACCTGACTCCCTGGAGGAGGCCATGACACAGGCCGTCCGTACGGACTGCAGACTGCGTGAGAGGGGAGTGGTGCAATGGGAAGCCTCTTTGTTTCCTATTAAAGCGGAAGTTTCGTCGTCTGTCAAACCCATGGAAATTGAAGCCGTTTCTATAAAGGAGAAGGAGAGGAGAAGCCCTCATCCCTGTGTACCGTTTTGTCTCCTCGGCTTCTGAACTTGGCTTGTCGTATTACGTACCCGGCTCTCACCTAGTTTTCGGTACTCGCCGGTACACGGAGCTTGGTCCCGCCCCTCGGCACCTCCCCGTCGTCACGAGACCTGCCAGGTCCTGCTCCTCTGTGCCTTGCGCACTACGGCGCGCAGGTGTCTCCTGACTGCCGCATCCTCTGTGGGGTAACCCTCTGTAGAGCACACACTGTGTGTGTCGTCACAGGTACAACACGGGGTGCACTTAGTTCCCCGAGTCAACCTGGCTGAGCACAGCACCGAGGCCAAACTCGCTGCCGTCAGTCTGCAATAAGAACGGTCGACTGCAATCGACTGCCCTTAGCACAGGGGAGCTGCTCAGGGCAGTCTTCAGAGCATGAAATGCCACCTCACAATTATTTGTCCAACCGACTGTATGGGGTAGGTTTTACTTGGTGAGTTCTTTCAAGGGCTTCGCAAGGCTTCTATAGTTTTGAACAAAGCGCCTATAGTACCCTGCAGTGCCCAAGAAGGACATCACCTGCTCCTTGGTCCTGGGGGTGGGCCAGGATACGATATCGTCGACTTTCCCAGGCTCTGGCTTCAGAGTACCCCCGCCTACCCGTTGCCCCAGATAGTGGACCTTGCTCATGCCCATCAAGCCTGCTTGGTGAATGCCTCCGAGCACCTGCTGCAGATGCTCGAGGTATTCCTCCCAGGTGGGACTGAAGACAGCAATGTCTTCCGCGTACCTCTCCAATCCCTTGAGCAGGTGGTTGACCATCCGCTGGAACGTGGCATTGGCATTCTTCATGCCAAAAGGCATGACCGTGGAATCGTACAGTCCAAAGGGGGTGATAAAGGTGGGCTTCTCCTAAACCTCAGGGCTCAGGTGAATCTGCCAATATCCCTGGCTCAGATCCATAATGGATAGATAGCTTGTGCTAGCTAACCGCTCAAGCAGCTCCTCGATGCGTGGCATTGGGTGCGCATCGGAGACCGTTATGGCATTGAGCCCCCCGGAAGTCCACACAGAACCGGGTGGTCCGATCCCTCTATGGCACCAGGACCACAAATGATGCCCACGCGCTCTTAGACTGTTTAATGACCCCCAACTTCACCATTTCATCGATCTCCTGGCGCAAGACGTGCTGCACCTGTCACGGGTGTGTCGCCACGAAGATCGTCACGATTACACAGCCTGACTTCTCGCAGCTGAGTTTTTGGTGCTTTGTATTTTTCGGCAGTGAGGGAGTTAATTCTCTCTCTCTGTGCTAGATGAGGCCCAGCCTTGCCCAGCTGCAGTCAATGCTGCAGAGGTGGGACTCCTTTAAATACCTGCCAGTCTGTTAGGGAAGTTGTCGGTGAAAGCATTCCTTGCAGACAAACAGAGCGGCTTGTGGTATTTTGGAGTTTGGAGTGAAGTGTACTTTGTGTGGTTTTTTTCCCTTCCTCGCTTTATTATTTATCTCCTTACCCGTTGGTGTTCCCTCTGTTGTTGTGGTGCGAGTTTTTGTATGCAAGGTGGTTTTTTGGTTTTCCCCTTGTACTGTCTCGTTCGTCTAGTACTGTGTGTTGGTTTATATTATCCTGTCCCCTGTTGTTGTGATCGGGGTCCTTCTCAGGACTAGATTACTGAGGTTCAGGGATCCTCAGGAGATAGGGGTTACGCTGGCGGCCTGGACCTCTGTACCTTTAACAGTACCTCCAGGTAGAGGGATTAGTTAGGGCCCCAGCTTAGGGTCAGCTTAGGCCCCTGACCTCCTGTACGCAGTGACAGCGTGACATTTTCACTGACCGACAAAAGATTCTCTCCAGCTACCATGGATCCAGTAGCCAGTCTTGCTCGGCAGTTGCAGAGTTTGTCCATGGAGCTGGCGGACGTTGAGTCCAAGGTTTTGTATCCCCCGGAGCAAGCAGGACCAGAACCTAAAGTAGCTCTCCCTGACAGGTTCACTGGGGGGCGGGACAAGTTTTTTGTTTTCCGGGAGGCATGTAAATTGTACTTTCGGCTGCGGCCTCGGTCATCGGGGAGTGAAGAACAAAGGGTGGGAATTATCATCTCGCTCCTACAAGGGGACCCACAATCATGGGCGTTCTCTCTTCCCCGGGCTCCCCGACTCTCCAGTCAGTGGATAGGTTTTTTGTTGCTCTGGGTCTTGTATATGATGACCCGGATCGGATCTCCCTTGCTGAATCTAAGTTACGTAGGATCCAGCAGGGAGATCGTCCGGCGGAGGAATTCTGTTCGGAGTTCCGTAGGTGGGCCACGGACACCCAGTGGAACGACCCAGTTTTGTCAAGGTTTATCTGACAAATTAAAGGATGTGTTGGCACAGTATGACCCTCCCGCGTCACTGGAAGCCGCTATGGCCCTTGCTATTCGCATTGACAGATGGCTTCGGGAGAGGTGCGGGGTAACTCCGCCCCCTGTGATGACTCCACCTTCTTCAAGGGTCCCTTATATGGAGGTTCCCCTGGTCAGTCCAGAGGAGCCTATGCAATTAGGAGGGACATCATTTCGGGGGAGGGGACCGGCGGTGCGCCACAAGACAGGAAGGTGTTTCTTCTGTGGGAGAAAGGGACATTTTATTGGGGGGTGTCCATCCCGTCCTTTGCAGAATAAAGGGTCGTCGGAAAACTATTGATCCCAGGTTATGTGGTGGACGGCAATCTGGGAGTAGGTATTTCGTCCCTAGGTTCGTCTGTTTCTTGTACCGGCGGAGGTGGTGGTGGGTACGAGTACTGAGAGGATATCTGTTCTTCTGGATTGTGGGGCCGGGGCTAATCTGGTGGACGCTCGGTTTGCCCGGGTTCAAGGTATGCGATTGAGTGTGTTGGCTAAACCCATCCCCATATTCTCGATCGACGCCAGGCCTCTCGGTCAGGGAAGTTTTTTGCAAGCTGTGCATAACGTAAAACTTCAAGTGGGAGCGATACATAAAGAACTTTTGTCTTGTGACGTGTTGGAGGGTCTTCCCACTCCTATAGTGTTGGGCCTTCCTTGGTTAACTAAGCATAACCCTGTAATTAATTGGCAATCCAGAGAGATAAGCCAATGGAGTGAATTCTGTAATAAAAACTGCATGAATACGGTCATCGGTGCGGTCACTCCTAGGGTCTTACCTCCATTTCTGGCAGACTTTGAGGATGTATTCTCGAGAAAAGGGTGTCAGGAACTACCTCCTCATCGCGTGTATGACTGTTCTGTAAAACTGCTCCCTGAGGCCAAGTTACCTAAATCTAGGTTGTATAACCTATCTGGTCCAGAGAGGCAGGCCATGAAGGATTATATTTCTGAAAGTCTGGCTAAGGGGCATATTAGACCTTCATCTTCCCCGGTGGCCGCGGGGTTCTTCTTTGTGAAGAAGAAAGATAGAGGCCTACGCCCTTGCCTGGATTTCCGTGAACTTAATCGGATTACGGTCCGAGATCCGTATCCGCTCCCACTTATTCCCGATCTCTTCAATCAGATCGTGGGCGCCAAATGGTTCTCTAAGTTGGATCTCAGGGGGGCGTACAATCTGATTAGGATGAAGGAGGGGGATGAGTGGAAGACGGCGTTTAACACTCCGGAGGGGCATTATGAGAACCTTGTCATGCCATTCGGTCTGACTAATGCCCCGGCGCTGTTCCAACACTTTGTAAATGACATTTTTCGCCACCTGGTGGGACAGTTTGTTGTCTAATATCTGGATGATATCTTAATTTACTCGCCGGATCTTGTGTCTCATCAGGAGCATGTTAGGCAGGTGTTACAGATCTTGTGGGATAATAAACTGTACGCCAAATGGGAAAATTGTGTGTTCGCCGTACAGGAACTCCAGTTTTTAGGCTTCTTGGTGTCAGCATCCGGTTTTCGTATGGACCCTGGGAAAGTGCGGACAGTTCTTGAGTGGGATCTGCCAGAGAATCTTAAGGCACTACGTTTCCTGGGGTTTGCTAATTATTACCGGAAATTTATTCGTAATTTCTCGTCCATGGTTAAACCTCTCACAGACATGACAAAAAAAGGGACGGATTTTTCTAGGTGGTCTAACAAGGCTTGTCAAGCATTCTCCTCCTTGAAAAAATGTTTTGCCTCGGCACCCATACTCATTCAACCTGATGCGTCACAGCCGTTCATTGTAGAGGTAGACGCTTCCGAGGTAGGGGTGGGAGCAGTATTGTCACAGGGTTCGTCCCCTGGTAAGTGGCATCCGTGCGCCTTTTTCTCTAAAAAATTGTCGTCCGCTGAGAGGAATTACGATGTCGGCAATAGGGAATTCTTGGCCATTAAGTTAGCTTTTGAGGAGTGGCGCCATTTTTTGGAGGGGGCAGTACTTTGTGTGGTTTTTTCCCTTCCTCGCTTTATTATTTATCTCCTTACCCGTTGGTGTTCCCTCTGTTGTTGTGGTGCGAGTTTTTGTATGCAAGGTGGTTTTTTGATTTTCCCCTTGTACTGTCTCGTTCGTCTAGCACTGTGTGTTGGTTTATATTATCCTGTCCCCTGTTGTTGTGATCGGGGTCCTTCTCAGGACTAGATTACTGAGGTTCAGGGATCCTCAGGAGATAGGGTTACGCTGGCGGCCTGGACCTCTGTACCTTTAACAGTACCTCCAGGTAGAGGGATTAGTTAGGGCCCCAGCTTAGAGTCAGCTTAGGCCCCTGACCTCCTGTACGCAGTGACAGCGTGACAGCACCTCATCCAAGATTCGGTAGGATGTCCGCCGGATTGGAGTATGATTCCTGGTGTTCACTGCATGGACCGCTAGCTCAGTCCTTCCAGACATGTTGGTAAACATGACCTGGAAGGATTTTAGCATTGCTTACAGCTGATACTGCTGGCGTGTGGATAGCAAGGCGCTTATTTCCACATCCTCTAGGGACCTGCCGGCCTTCAATTGGGCCAGCATGTCCAGGAAGGAGTCTTCCTTCCCATCCTTGGGCAGGTTGCAGACCAGTAGGATGCAGGCTTCACTTTCTTGATGAGCTTTCACCATATTGATGTGGAAGGTCTTTCACCTACCCCGAGCGTGGTCAAGAGTGATGCAGGTGACTGGGTTGAGCTGTTGGCGTATGACATAGAGGCCTTCCCAGGCCGCCTGAAGCTTGTCATTTGGTACAGGGATCAGCACCCACACCTTCTGACCCACCTGGTAAAGAGAATTAATGTTCACTGCTCTCAGTGAATATACATTCCCTTTATTAGCGGGTCCACATGATTGCCCGGCAGCTGCAGGAAACCGGTGGCTGCAGCTAACACTGTGCCTGATATTAAAGATCAGTGCCACCATCAGAAAAACTGTAAAAAAAAAACTATTATACTTACCTTCCCTGCATTCCCTCGCAGCTTCCTGTTCCGATGCCAGCTGCTGCTTTATGCTTGTATGCAGCGCATGGCAGTGACGTCATGCACTGCCTACAAGCAGAGGACAGCTGCCGGAATACTCACTGCTCTCCACTCTGGGACTATGGGCGTGTGGAGCAGTGAGTATTCCGGCAGCTGTCCTCTGCTTCTGGCAGCGCATGACGTCACTGCCATGCGCTGCTTACAAGGATAAATCAGTTGCTGGCATCGGAACAGGAAGCTGCGAGGGAGTGCAAGGAAGGTAAGTGTGAGGATCTGATGTTCTGTGTTATATAAACCACCTAGGCAGGTTAACGGTGCAACTATTTTTATTCCTTACATCCATGGTTGTACAAAACATCCAGGTAGATGGCCAACAATGTCCTCAGTCCACAAAATCCTAAACTAACATTGGTAGTTCCACTGGCCTCATACTAGGCGATACCCACTGTCTCCCAACTTTTGGTTGGCCTACAGTTTTTGGTATCTCCAGCCGGTATAAAGTGCAGTCACAGCCTTAGTTCCTCCAGACAATGGTTATCACAATTGTAGCTCATGGATACCCCTCCAGCCAACAATCAATCTCCAAAACTCCATAAATCATTCATTCCAGCTTATATCCTCTCACTTAAAAGTCCCTCCAACAACTGCCTGATTCAATCCCTGTGTATTTTCGCTCTTCCCCTTAAACATTTTTCTTTAGCTCACAGAATGAAGCATATTCCATCACCTGGGACTGTATGTGAGGCCAACTGTGGCGACGGCTCCCCTGAATCTACTATCTCCATCTACAGAACAATGACTTGATAGGATAAAAAAAAAAGAATTTCTATCTGCATCTTGCCTGTAGAATAATTGTGTGCATAGTAGCAGTCTGTGGTACTCATTGTATTAGGCCATCTATACAAAGCTCCACCCGAGTTCAAATACTAAGAATTTTTTGCAGCCATCGATTTTTGTGCAAACAACTCCACAGTTGTCAATTAGGTAACCACCAAAATGAGTGGCAAAAGGCCTGCTGCTGGTGGAAAGGGGAATATGCGTGTTGTGAAGGGAAAAAAATGTTGTGTCCGTGGGGTAGGTGTTAAAGCAACAGTAACATCTGCAGAAGAAAGACCATCTTCCAGCCAAACTAAGATTTCTACTTCTTTTAGTGGACAGTGTGGTACGATCCCTTTCTTACAGGCACGCCCATCGCTACAAATTCCAGATGAGGCACAACAAAAAAGGTGCTTCAACAGATATCAAGTGCTCCTTTAAGTCGGCTCTCCACCTCAACTTCAACATCACAAAAACTCCAGTCCTCAGAGGTATCACCCCAATCGCATTTGCTTCCTCACAGCTCCCAAGTCTCCAACTGCCCGTCTGAGTATGGGGTAGAACAGATGATTGAGTCTGCAGAGCTGTTTACTCATACTATAGCCTGGGAATCAGAGGTCGTCTCCACAGCTTCTGTGAATCTAGACGAGGAAATGATCTGCACTGATGCCCAGAATGTTTATGAGTCGGATCCAGGACCAGATGAAGAAGGTTCTGAGCATAATGTAGACCCTCGTTCCCAAACTGTAACTCCTGTTGGTGGAGAGAATTAGGAAGACGATGAGATTCAAATACCTGATTTAAGCGACAACTTGAGTTTTGTGTCAGGGCAGGAAGAGGTTGGCTCTGAGGACGACGAGTGTGAGAACACACAGGTTGATGATGACGAGGTTGCAGATCCCACTTACTGTCAACCCACAGTCAGACAGTCGATGAGGTCAGCAGAGGAGGTGGAGGAGGATTCGAGTGTCGACGAGGTCAGGGTGCGCCTTCCTGGACAGAGACGTAGTACTGGAAGCACGTCACCAACTGCATCCTCAACCACAACTCTGCCTCTGACCACAAGTCAAGGTGGCTCTTCAGGTCGCATGGGTTCTAAGCCTTGCATAACCTGGGTATTTTTTAATATCGATAAGGATGACCCAACTCGTGTTATCTGTAACATTTGTGACCAAAAGCTAAGTAGAGGCCAAAAAATCCATAGTTTGAGTACTTCATGCATGAACCGTCACATGGATATGAAGCATAAGTTGCAGTGGCAAGCTCATTGTGCTACAATGCAGCCTAGCGGGCCGGCCCAACCACCGTCTGCCCCATCTTGTGCATCCGCGACCGCGGCCTCTTCATCCTCTGTGACTGGGGGGACAGCAGTGAGACCTGTTTTGAGACTCAGACCTGGCACCTCTTTACCAGCAACAGCCAGTCAGATTGGCAGGTCATCAGTTCATTTGGAAGTGGAAACACCAGAAACACCGACATCGAGAGCACCACCTTTGGATCAAGGCAACCTAACTTTTGCACCTGCATCTTCCTCACAGACCGTCAGTTGTCCGGGACACCCTACTCAACCCCGTCTACGCACAACAGCCAGCCCTCGGTCCCTCAGATGTGGTCAAGTAAAAGACCATTTCCTCATAGCCATGAAAAAGCTAAGAGGTTGAATTTCACCATCTGCAAGCTCTTGGCTACAGAAATGCTACCTTTACGCCTTGTGGACACAGAGGATTTTTGAGACCTTATGTCCGTCGCAGTGCCCCAGTACCAGATGCCCAGTCGGCACTACTTCTCAAAGAAAGGTGTGTCTGTGCTCCACCAGCATGTCGCACACAACATCACCGCTTCTTTGAGAAACTCAGTGTGTGATAGGGTGCATTTCACCACAGACACTTGGACGAGTAGGCATGGACAGGGGCGTTACATGTCGCTGACTGGGCACTGGGTAACTATGGTGACAGCAGGACAAGGGACTGCAGTCCAAGTCTTGCCGTCCCCACGAGTTGTGTGACAATCCTCTTTATCTCGAAGTTCCTCCACTGATTCTGCCTCCTCAACCTCCTCTCGGTCCTCCACCTGCACCCAAAGCCTGTCTGGTCATGCCACGGGCTTTCTAACTGCGCAGAAGGGATCCTGCACACCTCCTTGCTATGCTGGCAGAAGGGCTCAATGTAATCAGGCGGTTTTTACGTTGAAATGTCTGGGAAATGTGAGTCACACAGCTGAGGAGTTGTGGTCAGCTCTGGAGAACCAGTTTCATGAATGGTTGTCTCCACTGGACATGCAACCAGGGAAGGCCGTGTGCGACAATGCCGCAAACCTGGGTGCGGCCCTTCGCTGGGGCAATGTCACACACGTGCCTTGTATGGCTCACGTGTTGAACCTGGTTGTCCAGCAATTTTTAGCCCACTATCCCGTACTACATGGCCTTCTGCAGAGGGCACAATCGCTGTGTGCTCACTTCCGCCGTTCGCATCCCGCAGCTCAGCGACTTACATCTCTACAGAAGTCGTTGGGCCTGCCACTTGACCGGCTAAAATGCGATGTGCCAAAACGGTGGAATTCAACTCTGCACATGTTGCAGCGACTGTGGCAGCACCGACAAGCCCTGGTGCAATACGTTCTGAATTATAGCCTGGGCCAATGAGATCCAGAGGTGGGGCAAATCACGCTGGAGTAGTGGTCTTAGATCAGGGACCTATGCACCCTTCTGCACAGTTTTGAAATGGCCACGAAGATGTTTAGTGCTGACGATGCCATTATCAGCATGACTATTCCGGTGATTTACATGCTGGGGCAGATGTTAAACAGAATTCGGAGTCAGGTGGTGGAACAAGAGGAGGTGGAGGAAGTAGAGGAGGAGGAGTTGTATGCGGAAGGGCTAACATCTGCAAGGTCCAGACGGTCGGCAGCACCAAGGTGGCTGGCATGGGAGGGTGGGGGAGAGGGATTAACCAGGGCGCATGGTAGCAGCCAAACTAGTGAGGAAGGTGCAGGAGCCTAGGAAGAAGTGGAGGACGAACTGGCAATGAGGTATGGAAGACTCACGATGGGGTATGGAAGACTCATCAGATGAGGGAGACCTTGATCACATTTCTGTTGTGCGAGGTTGGGGAGAGAGGGCAGAGGAAGGAAGCATGATTCGTACCTCGCCACCAACACAACAGGGACTTGGTGCTCCTGGATGCGCAAGACACATGAGTGCCTTCTTGCTGCACTACCTGCAACATGACCCTCGAATTGTCAGAATTTGAAATAATCCTGACTACTGGGTAGCCACACTATTAGATCCCCGGTAAAAAAGTAAATTTGCCGAAATAATTCCTGCCATAGAAAGGGATTCACGCATGCAGGAGCATCAGCAGAGACTGTTGCAGAATCTTACATGTGCTTTTCCACAAAACACCAGTGGTGCATGTAGTGAATCTCACAGTTCTAACTAGCCAACCGTGGACTGTCGAGTCTTAAGCACTCAAACCGTAACAGAAACACAGTATCTGCTGGTGTTAACAGCAATTTTGCGGAATTCTTTCACCAGTTTTTTAGCCCATCTGTCAAGCAGCTGTAATGCAGGCTGGTGTGTGCTCCACCTGTAGGTTACAGAGGGGAGAAGGAATTACACACTTCCAGAGTAGGCCTGCACTGCAGCAGCCAAAACCACCACCAGGTGGCAGCAAAAACGTCCAAGACTGAGTCAGGAATAATCAGTCACCTGAAGTATCAGAGGTCTCAGCAAGCCCTCTACAGAGCAGAAACACAGGCGCCACCAAGTGGCGGGAGCGTGGTCAGGCAAGCCAAGTCAAAACTGTACGGAGGTTGCAAGACAAAAGGAATAAGCAATACACGTGGTCAGGAGAAAGCCAGGAGGTCATCAATGGTCAGAAGCAGATAAGACAAAGACAGAAAGCAGAAGCGATTCCGAATACAGGCCGAGTCAAAAAACAGAGAATCAAACAGACAAACAGGGAAATGCAGGGAACAGGGCAGACAGAGGGGAACAGCAGACACGGGACAAGTCAGGGATAACAGCAGGACAAATCAAGGGTTACCAGTCAGGTTCACAAGCCGAAGGTAGCAGTATAGCTCACACTGCTAGCAGGATGTGTGAGAGCTAAATAGCCAACCTGAACCCAGAATGAGGCAGAGCAAAGTTAACCCTTGACATGATCCGCCCGGACCAAGGGCAGACAGGACTAGACCCTGGAACGGATCATGACAGTACCCTCTTCTCAAAGGGGGCCACCGGATTATATATCTGCTGAGGGAGGGTCCGCAGGTGTGGGCTTTTTCTCTTTCTCCTATTGCTCCTAAGAGAATGTCTGTGGAACATTTCTTTGAGGCCCTAGTGCAGATCTATGATGAACCGGATAGTCTGAAACTGGCTGAGGACACGTTTATGAGTCTTTCCCAGGAAAGGCGCTAAGTCGAAAAGTATTGTTCTGAATTCAAGCGTTGAGCTTCAGAGGTATCCTGGGATGATCCTGCTCTCAGGTGGTTGTTCCGCAGTGGATTGTCCGATCGCTTAATGGACGCTCTGGCTCTGCACCTACCACCTGACTCCCTGGAGGAGTCCATGACACAGGCCGTCTGTACGGACTGCAGACTGCGTGAGAGGGGAGTGGTGCAACGGGAAGCCTCTTTGTTTCCTATTAAAGCGGAAGTTTCGTCGTCTGTCAAACCCATGGAAATTGAAGCCGTTTCTATAAAGGAGAAGGAGAGGAGAAGCCCTCATCCCTGTGTACCGTTTTGTCTCCTCGGCTTCTGAACTTGGCTTGTCGTATTACGTACCCGGCTCTCACCTAGTTTTCGGTACTCGCCGGTACACGGAGCTTGGTCCCGCCCCTCGGCACCTCCCCGTCGTTACAAGACCTGCCAGGTCCTGCTCCTCTGTGCCTTGCGCACTACGGCGCGCAGGTGTCTCCTGACTGCCGCATCCTCTGTGGGGTAACCCTCTGTAGAGCACACACTGTGTGTGTCGTCACAGGTACAACACGGGGTGCACTTAGTTCCCCGAGTCAACCTGGCTGAGCACAGCACCGAGGCCAAACTCGCTGCCGTCAGTCTGCAATAAGAACGGTCGACTGCAATCGACTGCCCTTAGCACAGGGGAGCTGCTCAGGGCAGTCTTCAGAGCATGAAATGCCACCTCACAATTATTTGTCCAACCGACTGTATGGGGTAGGTTTTACTTGGTGAGTTCTTTCAAGGGCTTCGCAAGGCTTCTATAGTTTTGAACAAAGCGCCTATAGTACCCTGCAGTGCCCAAGAAGGACATCACCTGCTCCTTGGTCCTGGGGGTGGGCCAGGATACGATATCGTCGACTTTCCCAGGCTCTGGCTTCAGAGTACCCCGCCTACCCGTTGCCCCAGGTAGTGGACCTTGCTCATGCCCATCAAGCCTGCTTGGTGAATGCCTCCGAGCACCTGCTGCAGATGCTCGAGGTATTCCTCCCAGGTGGGACTGAAGACAGCAATGTCATCCAGGTACGCCACCGCGTACCTCTCCAATCCCTTGAGCAGGTGGTTGACCATCCGCTGGAACGTGGCATTGGCATTCTTCATGCCAAAAGGCATGACCGTGGAATCGTACAGTCCAAAGGGGGTGATAAAGGTGGGCTTCTCCTAAACCTCAGGGCTCAGGTGAATCTGCCAATATCCCTGGCTCAGATCCATAATGGATAGATAGCTTGTGCTAGCTAACCGCTCAAGCAGCTCCTCGATGCGTGGCATTGGGTGCGCATCGGAGACCGTTATGGCATTGAGCCCCCCGGAAGTCCACACAGAACCGGGTGGTCCGATCCCTCTATGGCACCAGGACCACAAATGATGCCCACGCGCTCTTAGACTGTTTAATGACCCCCAACTTCACCATCTCATCGATCTCCTGGCGCAAGACGTGCTGCACCTGTCACGGGTGTGTCGCCACGAAGATCGTCACGATTACACAGCCTGACTTCTCGCTGCTGAGTTTTTGGTGCTTTGTATTTTTCGGCAGTGAGGGAGTTAATTCTCTCTCTCTGTGCTAGATGAGGCCCAGCCTCGCCCAGCTGCAGTCAATGCTGCAGAGGTGGGACTCCTTTAAATACCTGCCAGTCTGTTAGGGAAGTTGTCGGTGAAAGCATTCCTTGCAGACAAACAGAGCGGCTTGTGGTATTTTGGAGTTTGGAGTGAAGTGTACTTTGTGTGGTTTTTTCCCTTCCTCGCTTTATTATTTATCTCCTTACCCGTTGGTGTTCCCTCTGTTGTTGTGGTGCGAGTTTTTGTATGCAAGGTGGTTTTTTGGTTTTCCCCTTGTACTGTCTCGTTCGTCTAGTACTGTGTGTTGGTTTATATTATCCTGTCCCCTGTTGTTGTGATCGGGGTCCTTCTCAGGACTAGATTACTGAGGTTCAGGGATCCTCAGGAGATAGGGGTTACGCTGGCGGCCTGGACCTCTGTACCTTTAACAGTACCTCCAGGTAGAGGGATTAGTTAGGGCCCCAGCTTAGGGTCAGCTTAGGCCCCTGACCTCCTGTACGCAGTGACAGCGTGACATTTTCACCGACCGACAAAAGATTCTCTCCAGCTACCATGGATCCAGTAGCCAGTCTTGCTCGGCAGTTGCAGAGTTTGTCCATGGAGCTGGCGGACGTTAAGTCCAAGGTTTTGTATCCCCTGGAGCAAGCAGGACCAGAACCTAAAGTAGCTCTCCCTGACAGGTTCACTGGGGGGCGGGACAAGTTTTTTGTTTTCCGGGAGGCATGTAAATTGTACTTTCGGCTGCGGCCTCGGTCATCGGGGAGTGAAGAACAAAGGGTGGGAATTATCATCTCGCTCCTACAAGGGGACCCACAATCATGGGCGTTCTCTCTTCCCCCGGGCTCCCCGGCTCTCCAGTCAGTGGATAGGTTTTTTGTTGCTCTGGGTCTCGTATATGATGACCCGGATCGGATCTCCCTTGCTGAATCTAAGTTACGTAGGATCCAGCAGGGAGATTGTCCGGCGGAGGAATTCTGTTCGGAGTTCCGTAGGTGGGCCACGGACACCCAGTGGAACGACCCGGCTCTTAGGAGCCAGTTTTGTCAAGGTTTATCTGACAAATTAAAGGATGTGTTGGCACAGTATGACCCTCCCGCGTCACTGGAAGCCGCTATGGCCCTTGCTATTTGCATTGACAGATGGCTTCGGGAGAGGTGCGGGGTAACTCCGCCCCCTGTGATGACTCCACCTTCTTCAAGGGTCCCTTATATGGAGGTTCCCCTGGTCAGTCCAGAGGAGCCTATGCAATTAGGAGGGACATCATTTCAGGGGAGGGGACTGGCGGTGCGCCACAAGACAGGAAGGTGTTTCTTCTGTGGGAGAAAGGGACATTTTATTGGGGGGTGTCCATCCCGTCCTTTGCAGAATAAAGGGTCGTCGGAAAACTATTGATCCCAGGTTGTGTGGTGGACGGCAATCTGGGAGTAGGTATTTCGTCCCTAGGTTCGTCTGTTTCTTGTACCGGCGGAGGTGGTGGTGGGTACGAGAACTGAGAGGATGTCTGTTCTTCTGGATAGTGGGGCCAGGGCTAATCTAGTGGACGCTCGGTTTGCCCGGGTTCAAGGTATGCGATTGAGTGTGTTGGCTAAACCCATCCCCATATTCTCGATCGACGCCAGGCCTCTCGGTCAGGGAAGTTTTTTGCAAGCTGTGCATAACGTAAAACTTCAAGTGGGAGCGATACATAAAGAACTGTTGTCTTGTTACGTGTTGGAGGGTCTTCCCACTCCTATAGTGTTGGGCCTTCCTTGGTTAACTAAGCATAACCCTGTAATTAATTGGCAATCCAGAGAGATAAGCCAATGGAGTGAATTCTGTAATAAAAACTGCATGAATACGGTCATCGGTGCGGTCACTCCTAGGGTCTTACCTCCATTTCTGGCGGACTTTGAGGATGTATTCTCGGAGAAAGGGTGTCAGGAACTACCTCCTCATCGCGTGTATGACTGTTCTGTAAAACTGCTCCCTGAGGCCAAGTTACCTAAATCTAGGTTGTATAACCTATCTGGTCCAGAGAGGCAGGCCATGAAGGATTATATTTCTGAAAGTCTGGCTAAGGGGCATATTAGACCTTCATCTTCCCCGGTGGCCGCGGGGTTCTTCTTTGTGAAGAAGAAAGATGGAGGCCTACGCCCTTGCCTGGATTTCCGTGAACTTAATCGGATTACGGTCCGAGATCCGTATCCGCTCCCACTTATTCCCGATCTCTTCAATCAGATCGTGGGCGCCAAATGGTTCTCTAAGTTGGATCTCAGGGGGGCGTACAATCTGATTAGGATGAAGGAGGGGGATGAGTGGAAGACGGCGTTTAACACTCCGGAGGGGCATTATGAGAACCTTGTCATGCCATTCGGTCTGACTAATGCCCCGGCGGTGTTCCAATACTTTGTAAATGACATTTTTCGCCGCCTGGTGGGACAGTTTGTTGTCTAATATCTGGATGATATCTTAATTTACTCGCCGGATCTTGTGTCTCATCAGGAGCATGTTAGGCAGGTGTTACAGATCTTGTGGGATAATAAACTGTACGCCAAATGGGAAAATTGTGTGTTCGCCGTACAGGAACTCCAGTTTTTAGGCTTCTTGGTGTCAGCATCCGGTTTTCGTATGGACCCTGGGAAAGTGCGGACAGTTCTTGAGTGGGATCTGCCAGAGAATCTTAAGGCACTACAACGTTTCCTGGGGTTTGCTAATTATTACCGGAAATTTATTCGTAATTTCTCGTCCATGGTTAAACCTCTCACAGACATGACAAAAAAAGGGACAGATTTTTCTAGGTGGTCTAACAAGGCTTGTCAAGCATTCTCCTCCTTGAAAAAATGTTTTGCCTCGGCACCCATACTCATTCAACCTGATGCGTCACAGCCGTTCATTGTAGAGGTAGACGCTTCCGAGGTAGGGGTGGGAGCAGTATTGTCACAGGGTTCGTCCCCTGGTAAGTGGCATCCATGCGCCTCTTTCTCTAAAAAATTGTCGTCCGCTGAGAGGAATTACGATGTCGGCAATAGGGAACTCTTGGCCATTAAGTTAGCTTTTGAGGAGTGGTGCCATTTTTTGGAGGGGGCAGTCCATCCGGTCACCATCATCACCGATCACAAGAATCTGCTATATCTGGAGTCCGCAAAACGTCTGAATCCCAGACAAGCTAGGTGGTCGTTGTTTTTTACCAGATTTAATTTTGTCGTCACATATCGTCCTGGGTCAAAAAATGTAAAGGCGGATGCCTTATCTCGTAGTTTCCCTGGGGCCGGGAATACGGATGACCCGGTTCCTATCCTTCAGGAGCGGGTGGTGGTGTCGGCAGTATGCTCTGAGCTTGAGGAGGAGGTATTGGAGGCTCAGGGGGACGCCCCTGTTGGACCTCCAGGGAGACTGTTTGTTCCAGATCAGTTGCGACAAAAGGTGATCGAGGCACACCATAACTCAGCTTTGGCAGGACACCCAAGGAGTAAAGCAACTGTGGATCTCCTCTCGCGTCGGTTTTGGTGGCCTAACTTACATAGGGAGGTGGTAACTTTTGTCGCGTCCTGTGGGGTTTGTGCGCGCTCTAAGACCCCACATACCCGTCCGTCGGGGGCCCTCTTACCTTTGAAGATCCCGGAGCGTCCTTGGACTCATCTGTCCATGGACTTTATTACGGACCTCCCGCCGTCTTCGGGTAAAACGGTCATACTCGTTGTAGTGGACAGGTTCAGCAAGATGGCACATTTCATCGCTCTTCCTGCTCTTCCTAATGCTAAAACTCTTGCGCAGGTGTTCATTGGGGAGATTGTGAGGCTTCACGCGGTACCCTCCGATGTGGTGTCTGATCGGGGGTCTCAGTTTGTGTCCAAATACTGGAAGGCATTTTGTATACGGCGGGGGATGCATTTGTCGTTTTCATCGGCTTTTCTTCCTCAGACTAATGGTCAGACGGAACGTCTGAACCAGAGCTTGGAGACATATCTCTGGTGTTTTGTGTCAGAGAACCAGGAGGACTGGGCTTCTTTCTTGCCTCTGGCACAGTTTGCTCTTAATAATAGGCGGAGCGAGTCCACTGGTAAGTCCTCGTTTTTTGGGGCATATGGTTTTCATCCCCAGTTTTGTACTTTCAGTAGGGGGGGCTCTTCGGGGGTTCCTGAGGAAGAACGATTTTCGTCATCACTCGCTTCAGTGTGGAGAGGGGTGCTGAATAATCTGAATACTATGGGGAACCGATACAAACGTATGGCTGATAGGAGAGTGTCTGGTCCGGACCTAAGTGTGAACGATAGGGTATGGTTGTCTACCAGGAATATAAAACTTAAGGTTCCCTCCTGGAAACTGGGTCCCAGGTTCATTGGGCCGTACAGGATCAGTTCTATAATTAATCCGGTGGCATTTCGTCTTGACCTCCCCCTACGTTTAAAATTCACAACGTGTTCCACAGATCGTTGCTTAAGAGGTATGTGGCGCCGGTGATACCGTCACCTTTACCTCCTCCTCCAGTGGTGGTCAATGGTAACTTGGAGTTTCAGGTATCAAAAGTCATCGATTCACACTTTAATCGCCGGTCCCTTCAGTACCTGGTTCATTGGAAGGGGTATGGTCCTGAGGAGAGGATGTGGGTTCCTGCATCGGATATTAACGCAGACCGATTAATTCGGGCCTTCCACACGACTCACCCGGATAAACCTGGCCCTGAGGGTCCGGAGGTCCCTCGTAGAAGGGGGGGTACTGTCACGGGTGTGTCGCCACGAAGATCGTCACGATTACACAGCCTGACTTCTCGCAGCTGAGTTTTTGGTGCTTTGTATTTTTCGGCAGTGAGGGAGTTAATTCTCTCTCTCTGTGCTAGATGAGGCCCAGCCTCGCCCAGCTGCAGTCAATGCTGCAGAGGTGGGACTCCTTCAAATACCTGCCAGTCTGTTAGGGAAGTTGTCGGTGAAAGCATTCCTTGCAGACAAACAGAGCGGCTCGTGGTATTTTGGAGTTTGGAGTGAAGTGTACTTTGTGTGGTTTTTTCCCTTCCTCGCTTTATTATTTATCTCCTTACCCGTTGGTGTTCCCTCTGTTGTTGTGGTGCGAGTTTTTGTATGCAAGGTGTTTTTTTGATTTTCCCCTTGTACTGTCTCGTTCGTCTAGCACTGTGTGTTGGTTTATATTATCCTGTCCCCTGTTGTTGTGATCGGGGTCCTTCTCAGGACTAGATTACTGAGGTTCAGGGATCCTCAGGAGATAGGGGTTACGCTGGCGGCCTGGACCTCTGTACCTTTAACAGTACCTCCAGGTAGAGGGATTAGTTAGGGCCCCAGCTTAGAGTCAGCTTAGGCCCCTGACCTCCTGTACGCAGTGACAGCGTGACAGCACCTCATCCAAGATTCGGTAGGATGTCCGCCGGATTGGAGTATGATTCCTGGTGTTCACTGCATGGACCTCTAGCTCAGTCCTTCCAGACATGTTGGTAAACATGACCTGGAAGGATTTTAGCATTGCTTACAGCTGATACTGCTGGCGTGTGGATAGCAAGGCGCTTATTTCCACATCCTCTAGGGACCTGCCGGCCTTCAATTGGGCCAGCATGTCCAGGAAGGAGTCTTCCTTCCCATCCTTGGGCAGGTTGCAGACCAGTAGGATGCAGGCTTCACTTTCTTGATGAGCTTTCACCATATTGATGTGGAAGGTCTTTCACCTACCCGAGCGTGGTCAAGAGTGATGCAGGTGACTGGGTTGAGCTGTTGGCATATGACATAGAGGCCTTCCCAGGCCGCCTGAAGCTTGTCATTTGGTACAGGGATCAGCACCCACACCTTCTGACCCACCTGGTAGGTCTGCTCTCGGGCATTCTGGTCAGACCAATGTTTCTGGTCAGCCTGGACCTGCGCCATGTTGTCATGCACCAACTGAGTCAAGGTCTGCATCTTGTCAAGGAAGCGCATGACATACTCCACGATGGACACTCCTAGAGAGCACGGCTCTTCTTCCCAGGATTCCCTTACCAAACCAAGGGGTCCTCGGATTCGCCAGCCATACAGGAGTTCGAAGGTGGAGAACCCTGTAGAGACCTGCGGAACCTCTCGGTAAGCAAATAGCAGGTGTGGAAGGTACTACTCCAAGACATGTCCCTGGGTCTCAACCAGCATTTTTAACATCTGTTTGAGTTTACCTTTGAAGTGCACACACAAACCATTGGTTTGGGGGTGATACACGGTCAATACCAAATGCCATACCTGTATTTTTTTACAGAGAGCCTCCATTAGGTGAGACATGAATTGAGTCCCCTGGTCAGTAAGCATCTCACTCTGAAATCCTACTCGAGAAAAGAGGGCCAACAGGGTATTCGCCACCTTATCCGTCCTAATTGAGGACAGAGCCACTGCCTTCAGATATCGGGTAGCATAGTCTGCCACAGTAAGGATGAAACGCTTTCCAGAGCAGCTGGATATGGCCAGCAGAATCATAGAATGGTAGAGTTGGAAGGGACCTCCTGGGTCATCCTTTCCAATCCCCTGCTCAAAGCAGGAAAGTGGTACCACAATGTCCACAGCAATCCTCGGGAAAGGCTCCTCTATCACTGAGAGAACAGGGTAGCTTTGGGAGCAGGCCTTGAATTTCCCACTCTTTGACACGTGATACAGGAGTTGAAGACACTCAATGGGATAGATGTGGGGGAGGATCGTAGGATGGAGCAGCAGGACAGTGAGGCAGCTAGCTGGGTGACAGTTAGAAGGTGGGGTAGAGGGAAGAGTGCCAGGGAGGCTAGATCTGGCACACCCCAATAAGTTTGCTAGATTGGCAGATGAGGGGAGGGTAAGTACAGGGGTAGCACTGCTACAGCAAGGCATGTCCTCTGAAAGCCGGAGGAGTGTCTGCTCCAGTAAGGGGGAAAATAGGAGAGTAGGGCAGGCCAGACAGGTGCTGGTAGTGGGGGACTCAATTATTAGAGGAACTGATAGGACAATCTGTCATAAAGACGGGGATTGTCGAAAAGTGTGCTGCCTACCTGGCGCTCGAGTCCGACACATCGCTGATCGGGTTGACAGATTATTGGGAGGGGCTAGTGAGGTTCCAGCGGTCATGGTGCACATAGGCACAAATGACAAAGTTAGAGGTAGGTGGGAGGTCTTTAAGAAAGAACCTCCAAGGTAGTATTCTCTGAAATACTGCCTGCACCACGTGCCTCACCAGAGAGGCAATGGGAGATTAGGGAGATAAATAACTGGCTCAGGAATTGGTGTAGGAAAGAGAGGTTTGGGCTCTTGGAGAACTGGGCTAACTTCTCAGTTGGCTACAGGTTCAATTCTAGGAACGGGCTGCAACTAAGTGGGGAGGGTGCAGCTGTACTGGGGGAGAAAATGGCTAGAAGGTTGGAGGAGTGTTTAAACTAGGGATTGGGGAGGGTATTCATTTTACAGCAGGGGAAGATAGTGCAGATAGTGACTTAGGAACAAATAAAGAAATTGGGGGTGGTGTAGTGGGTGGGGTTAGAACAGTTAAGATTCTAGAGAAGAATAGAGGTAATGAGAGATACATAAAGTGCATGTACACTAATGCCAGAAGCCTCACCAACATAATGGAGGAATTATAATTGACTTTGTTGGAACATAATTATGACATGGGGATATATGAGACATGCCTGGACGAGAGCCATGACTGGGCTGTAAATTTAAAGGGCTATAATCTGTTCAGAAATGACCATACAAATAAGCTGGGGGGTGTGTTTATATGTAAAATCATCCTTAAAACCCATCCTGCTTGATAATATAAGTGAATCTAGTGAAAATGTAGAGTCCAAGTGGGTGGAGATAAGGGGAGGGGGGAAAATAATAAATTATAGATAGGGGTTTGTTATAAGTCTCCAAAAATAATGGAAGCAATGGAGAATATCCTCGTAAAGAAAATATATGAAGCAGCGACTCAAGGAGGTCATTATTATGGGGCACTTCAACTACCCTGAAATACATTGGGAAACTGAAACCTGCAGTTCCAGCAAAGGTAATAGGTTGTTGACAACTATGAGAGACAGTTACCTTTCACAACTAGTTCAGGATTCAGGAACCATCAAGAGGGGGGGCACTGCTAGACCTAATATTAACCAACAGGCCAGACCGCATATGAAATATAAGAGTTGGGGGTCACTTGGGTAATAGTGATTACAAAATAATAAGCTTTCATGTATCCTTTAATAAGATGTGTCGAGGGGTTACAAGGACACTAAACTTCAGGAAGGCAAATTTCCAACGGATGAGAGATGAGTGCAATTAACTGGGACGATATTCTGAGACATAAAAGTACACAAAGAAAATGGGAGACGTTTATTAGCATCCTAAATAGGATCTGTGCACAATATATACCCTATGGGAATAAACATGCAAGAAATAGGAAACCACTACGGCTAAATAGAGCTGTAAGGGGCGCAATAAGTGACAGAAAGAAAGCATTTAAAGCAAGTAGGTAGTGATGAGGCATTACATAAATGCAAAAAATTAAATAAATTCTGTAAATGCAAATCAATGCAGCAAAGATTGAGACAGAGACTCATTGCTAGAGAAAGTAAAAATAATCCCAAAATATTCTTTTACTACATCTACTATATAATCGTGTAATTCTGTCGGTCTGTAACGGAAATCCCGCGTCGCTGATTGGTCTGCTCAGCTGCCTCCGAATTGGATGTGGGTGTTGCTGGGGGAGTGGTGAGGGCACGCCCCTTGGATACCTGACCGCGGCCTTAGCAACGTCACAGAGACTGTCACAGAACCAGTGTTAGAGAGCAAATGGAGAGGAAAATGCGCAAATGGAGGGGAAAATAATTACTGCGGCGTAATGGCATGATGTGTGTGGGCGCCGGTGGGTGCTGACGCCGGCCCTGCGTAGTTCACTCATGTTTACTAAACAAGTTGTCAGTCACAGTGTGATGTAGTTCAGTCACGTTTACTGAACACGTTCTGTCAGTCACAGTGTGACGTACTTCTGTCATGTTAACTGAATACTTTCTGTCAGTCACATTGCGACATAGTTCAGTCCCGTTCACTGAACACGTTCTGTCTAGAGATGAGCGGTGTTCGAAGCGAACTGTTCGCCAATTTCAAATTCGAGCTATTTTGGGCGGTGTTCGAGCCGTTCGACGAACCTGAACGATTTTGAAAAAATCCGGCTGTTCGAGGTTATGTTCGATAACTGCTCATGCACCTAAATCGTCACTGGATTTTTTCACAGTAATGCTGAGAATCACTGTTAATACACAGTTTGAGTGTACAGTGGGGTGGGGGGAGGGGCATGGGATAAATCTCTGCAGAAATAATGAAGATATCGTTTTTTTTTCTCTTTCCCGCATTTCCAGTGGGCTTTGCAGTCTGTCAGCCTATCAGCAGCGCACAAACGGAGCGAAGTGCTTTTTTTCACACAAGCAAGGGCATGTGTCATTGGCTTTGTATGTCATATGTCCTTGCCCTATAAGACCCAGCCATTTCCCCCCTCGCCACCATTTTCTCACTGCTGCAGCATAGTGTTAGACGGCACTGCTGCTGCTGTTAGCACTATCTTTCTAACAGTGACTGTGAAGCGAATTTGCAGTTAGACAGGAAGGTTTAGGGAGTAGGGAGGGACTAGTTTGCAATTGCAGCCCTTTTAAGGGCTAGGTTACAACAGTTCCTAGCACTTTTAGCAGGCAGGTCTGTGCTCTATATAGACAGATAGGTCAACTTTGGCGTAGTGACTATTTGTAATTGCAGCCCTTTTGAGGGCTAGGTTACATCAGTTGCTATCACTTTTTGCCAGCTCCACCAGCATTGAAATACTCATAATTTATGGCTGCATCTTGCCTGTAATATAATTGTGGGCATAGTAGCAGTCTGTGGTACTCATTGTATTAGGCCATCTATACAAAGCTCCAGCAGCGTTAAAAAAAAAAAAAGAATTTTTATCTGCAACTCGCCTGGACAATAATTTTGGGCATAGTAGCAGTCTGTGGTACTCATTCTATTAGGCTATCTATACAAAGCTCCACCGGCGTTTAAATAAATAATAATTTTTATCTGCATCTCGCCTGGACAATAATTTTGGGCATAGCAGCAGTGTGTGGTACTCATTCTATTAGGCCATCTATACAAAGCTCCACCAGAGTTTAAAAAAAAAGAATTTCTATCTGCATCTTCCCTGTAGAATAATTGTGGGCAGAGTAGCAGTCTGTGGTACTCATTGTATTAGGCCATCTATACAAAGCTCCACCAGAGTTTAAAAAAAAAAGAATTTCTATCTGCATGTTGCCTGTAGAATAATTGTGTGCATAGTAGCAGTCTGTGGTACTCATTGTATTAGGCCATCTATACAAAGCTCCACCCGAGTTCAAATACTAAGAATTTTTTGCAGCCATCGATTTTTGTGCAAACAACTCCACAGTTGTCAATTAGGTAACCACCAAAATGAGTGGCAAAAGGCCTGCTGCTGGTGGAAAGGGGAATATGCGTGTTGTGAAGGGAAAAAAATGTTGTGTCCGTGGGGTAGGTGTTAAAGCAACAGTAACATCTGCAGAAGAAAGACCATCTTCCAGCCAAACTAAGATTTCTACTTCTTTTAGTGGACAGTGTGGTACGATCTCTTTCTTACGGGCACGCCCATCGCTACAAATTCCAGATGAGGCACAACAAAAAAGGTGCTTCAACAGATATCAAGTGCTCCTTTAAGTCGGCTCTCCACCTCAACTTCAACATCACAAAAACTCCAGTCCTCAGAGGTATCACCCCAATCGCATTTGCTTCCTCACAGCTCCCAAGTCTCCAACTGCCCGTCTGAGTATGGGGTAGAACAGATGATTGAGTCTGCAGAGCTGTTTACTCATACTATAGCCTGGGAATCAGAGGTCGTCTCCACAGCTTCTGTGAATCTAGACGAGGAAATGATCTGCACTGATGCCCAGAATGTTTATGAGTCGGATCCAGGACCAGATGAAGAAGGTTCTGAGCATAATGTAGACCCTCGTTCCCAAACTGTAACTCCTGTTGGTGGAGAGAATGAGGAAGACGATGAGATTCAAATACCTGATTTAAGCGACAACTTGAGTTTTGTGTCAGGGCAGGAAGAGGATGGCTCTGAGGACGACGAGTGTGAGAACACACAGGGTGATGATGACGAGGTTGCAGATCCCACTTACTGTCAACCCACAGTCAGACAGTCGATGAGGTCAGCAGAGGAGGTGGAGGAGGATTCGAGTGTCGACGAGGTCAGGGTGCGCCTTCCTGGACAGAGACGTAGTACTGGAAGCACGTCACCAACTGCATCCTCAACCACAACTCTGCCTCTGACCACAAGTCAAGGTGGCTCTTCAGGTCGCATGGGTTCTAAGCCTTGCATAACCTGGGTATTTTTTAATATCGATAAGGATGACCCAACTCGTGTTATCTGTAACATTTGTGACCAAAAGCTAAGTAGAGGCCAAAAAATCCATAGTTTGAGTACTTCATGCATGAACCGTCACATGGATATGAAGCATAAGGTGGAATTCAACTCTGCACATGTTGCAGCGACTGTGGCAGCACCGACAAGCCCTGGTGCAATACGTTCTGAATTATAGCCTGGGCCAATGAGATCCAGAGGTGGGGCAAATCACGCTGAAGTAGTGGTCTTAGATCAGGGACCTATGCACCCTTCTGCACAGTTTTGAAATGGCCACGAAGATGTTTAGTGCTGACGATGCCATTATCAGCATGACTATTCCGGTGATTTACATGCTGGGGCAGATGTTAAACAGAATTCGGAGTCAGGTGGTGGAACAAGAGGAGATGGAGGAAGTAGAGGAGGAGGAGTTGTATGCGGAAGGGCTAACATCTGCAAGGTCCAGACGGTCGGCAGCACCAAGGTGGCTGGCATGGGAGGGTGGGGGAGAGGGATTAACCAGGGCGCATGGTAGCAGCCAAACTAGTGAGGAAGGTGCAGGAGCCTAGGAAGAAGTGGAGGACGAACTGGCAATGAGGTATGGAAGACTCACGATGGGGTATGGAAGACTCATCAGATGAGGGAGACCTTGATCACATTTCTGTTGTGCGAGGTTGGGGAGAGAGGGCAGAGGAAGGAAGCATGATTCGTACCTCGCCACCAACACAACAGGGACTTGGTGCTCCTGGATGCGCAAGACACATGAGTGCCTTCTTGCTGCACTACCTGCAACATGACCCTCGAATTGTCAGAATTTGAAATAATCCTGACTACTGGGTAGCCACACTATTAGATCCCCGGTAAAAAAGTAAATTTGCCGAAATAATTCCTGCCATAGAAAGGGATTCACGCATGCAGGAGTATCAGCAGAGACTGTTGCAGAATCTTACATGTGCTTTTCCACAAAACACCAGTGGTGCATGTAGTGAATCTCACAGTTCTAACTAGCCAACCGTGGACTGTCGAGTCTTAAGCACTCAAACCGTAACAGAAACACAGTATCTGCTGGTGTTAACAGCAATTTTGCGGAATTCTTTCACCAGTTTTTTAACCCATCTGTCAAGCAGCTGTAATGCAGGCTGGTGTGTGCTCCACCTGTAGGTTACAGAGGGGAGAAGGAATTACACACTTCCAGAGTAGGCCTGCACTGCAGCAGCCAAAACCACCACCAGGTGGCAGCAAAAACATCCAAGACTGAGTCAGGAATAATCAGTCACCTGAAGTATCAGAGGTCTCAGCAAGCCCTCTACAGAGCAGAAACACAGGCGCCACCAAGTGGCGGGAGCGTGGTCAGGCAAGCCAAGTCAAAACTGTACGGAGGTAGCAGGACAAAAGGAATAAGCAATACACGTGGTCAGGAGAAAGCCAGGAGGTCATCAACGGTCAGAAGCAGATAAGACAAAGACAGAAAGCAGAAGCGATTCCGAATACAGGCCGAGTCAAAAACCAGATAATCAAACAGACAAACAGGGAAATGCAGGGAACAGGGCAGACAGAGGGGAACAACAGACACGGGACAAGTCAGGGATAACAGCAGGACAAATCAAGGGTTACCAGTCAGGTTCACAAGCCGAAGGTAGCAGTATAGCTCACACTGCTAGCAGGATGTGTGAGAGCTAAATAGCCAACCTGAACCCAGAATGAGGCAGAGCAAAGTTAACCCTTGACATGATCCGCCCGGACCAAGGGCAGACAGGACTAAACCCTGGAAATGATGACAGTACCCTCTTCTCAAAGGGGGGCCACCAGACCCCAGACTTACCAGGATAACGTGCGTGAAATGCCCGAACCAATCGATCAGCATGTACCAATCGCGCCGGGACCCAAGATCGATCCTCAGGACCATAACCCTTCCAATGGACCAAATACTGAAGTGAACTACGGACCCTACGCAAATCCACAATCCGTTCCACTTCAAACTCGGTCTGACCATCCACAGAGACAGGAGGCGGAGGGGATGGAGGCCCTGTGGAAGATGGTACAAATGACTTAAGAAGGGATTTATGAAACACATTGGGGATCCGGAGTGACGGAGGAAGGCGTAACCGAAAGGCAACAGGATTGACCACCTCAATGATCTCGTAAGGACCAATAAATCTGGGACCTAACTTAGCAGAGGGAACCTTTAGACGACTGTTCTTGGTGGACAACCATACTTTATCTCCCACCAGGAACATAGGTCCTACAGACCGTCGCTTATCCGCAAAAAGTTTATGTTTGCCCTGAGCCTCCCCAATGTTCTTTTGGACTTCCCTCCACACCTCCCCCAATCTTTGCACTGCCGTATCAGCCCCTGGACATCCTGAATCCAGCCTAGAAAATTCGCCAAAATGGGGGTGAAAACCATAGTTACAGAAGAATGGAGAGGTGCCAGTGGACTGGTTAATCAGATTATTGAATGCAAATTCAGCCACGGGCAATGAAGAACACCAATCATCCTGCTGAGACGTAGCAAGACACCTCAAAATCTGCTCGAGTGACTGATTGGCCCTCTCCGTCTGCCCATTGGTCTCAGGATGGTAAGCAGAGGAGAAGGTTAAGCAAATACCCAGTCTTTTACAAAATGCCCTCCAAAATTTGGACACAAATTGTACCCCTCTATCAGAAACCACACTCAAAGGCACACCATGCAGCCATACAACGTGCTCAACAAACAACCTAGATAGTGTCTCAGCATTAGGCAATCCTGCCAGAGGTACAAAATGCGACTGTTTACTGAATCTGTCAACCACTACCCAAACTACAGTTTTGCCATTAGAAGGAGGGAGATCAGTGATGGAGTCCATGGACAAATGAGTCCAAGGTCTCTCTGGAATTGGCAATGGCACCAATTCCCCGGCCGGCCGGTTATGTGAGCTCTTAGCACGGGCACAGGTATCACAAGCAGACACAAACATAGTGATATCAGAGTTCATGGAGGACCACCAAAATAGCCTAGCAATGGCTTTCCGAGTGGCTGAGATCCCGGGTGTCCACTGAGAGCAGAATCGTGGAATTCCCGCAGAACCCTCAACCTGTATTGAACGGGAACAAAGAGTTTATTATCAGGCAAAGAGGAAGGAGCAAGAGACTGAGCCTTCTGAATCTCCTGTTCCAATTCAGAGGATACCCCCGCAACAACCACCCCGTGCTGAAGAATGGAGGAAGGAGGTTCAGGGGGTGATATCGAATCAAAACTGCGAGATAAGGCATCAGCCTTGACATTCTTGGAACCAGGCCGAAAAGTGATTGAAAATGAAAACGAGAAAAAAAAAGCGACCACCTAGCCTGTCTAGGAGTCAACCGTTTAGCAGATTCAAGATAAGACAAGTTTTTGTGATCCGTGATAACCGTGATCCGATGAACCGCCCCTCCAAAAAATGCCTCCATTTTTCAAAAGCCAATTTTATGGCCAATAACTCCCGGTTACCCACGTCATAGTTCCTCTCCGCAGAAGAGAACTTCCGGGAGAAAAAGGCACATGGTCTTAAATTAGTCAAGGTAACGGGTCCCTGTGACAACACAGCCCCCACTCCCACCTCAGATGCGTCTACCTCTACAATGAACGGTTCAGATGGATCGGGCTGAACCAATACAGGAGCAGACATAAAACATTTCTTTAGTGTAACAAATGCTTCAACTGCTAAGGTTGACCAAACTTTGAGATCAGCCCCCTTGCGAGTGATATCGATGAGTGGTTTGACCACCTGAGAAAACCCCTTGATGAATTTTCGATAATAATTGGCGAAACCCAGAAAACGCTGCAACCCCTTGAGGTCTCTGGGTTGCACCCAATCAACAATGGCCTGTACCATTCCGGGATCCATCCGAAACCCATTGGCCGAAAGGATGATCCCCAGAAAGGAAAGCTCCAGGACACAAAACAAACATTTCTCGGGTTTAGCAAACAGAGAATTACCCCGTAACCTGTGAAGAACAGCACGTAGATGACCAATGTGGGATTCATTGTCAGGCGAGAAAACAAGGATATCATCCAAGTATACAACCATAAAGCGCTCGATAAAATCAGAGAAAACATCATTCATGAAGTTCTGAAATACAGCGGGCGCGTTCGTGAGACCAAAGGGCATTACCAAGTTTTCAAACAGACCTTCAGAGGTGAGAAATGCCGTTTTCCACTCATCCCCTTCCTGAATACGGATAAGGTTATATGCTCCCCTGAGATCAAGTTTGGAAAACCACTTAGCCCCAGACACTTGGTTATAAAGATCAGGAATGAGTGGGAGAGAGTAGGTATTTCTCACCGTAATTTTATTTAGTTCTCGGAAATCGAGGCACGGGCGTAAACCACCATCTTTTTTCTTAACAAAAAAGAATCCCGCGGCCACAAGTGAGACAGAGGGACGGATGTGACCTTTGCGTAGGCTATCAGAGATATAGTTTTTCATAGCAGTACGTTCCGGGCCAGAAAGATTGTACAAATGGGCTTTGGGCAATTTAGAACCAGGAATAAGATTAATGGCACAATCATAAGGACGGTGGGGTGGCAAAACCTCAGCCTCTTTTTCGGAGAACACGTCCCCAAAGTCCTTCAGGTACTCCGGAATACCCTCTGAACTAATGGCAGACACAAAAACAGCAGAAAGACAACCATTGGAACAATTAGGACCCCATTTAACAATATCACGAGATCCCCAGTCAATAACAGGATTATGCCTCTGCAACCAGGGGAACCCCAACACCAGTCCTGCAGGAAGATTATTCATAACATAACATGAAATTCGTTCCTGATGTAAGGAACCCACCTTGAGGAGGAACTCCTCAGAGACAAACTTAATGACATTTTGAGCCAACGGTGTCTTATCAATTGCAACAATATAGATGGGAGTCTCTAGCCTGACTGTCCCTAACTTTAACTCGGACACCATACTAGAGTTAATGAAATTCATGGAAGATCCACAGTCCACAAATGCTGAAGTGGAAGCACTACCACCTCCATAACACAATTCCACCTCTAACAAAATTTTCTGAAAAGATGAAAATGGTACCTGAGAGTCTGGATGACCTCCTAGATCATCACACAGACTCGGCAGCTCTTTATTTGATGGACAAGAGGGGCAGTCCGTCTTCCAATGTCCCAGATCTCCACAATAAAAACATAATTTCTCATCTCGTCGCCGTCTCCTCTCTTTCTCCTTGAAATTAATGGTACCAACTTCCATAGTCTCCTTGAATGACACCACCTCAGACTTGGCAGGCAATACGGGAATCTCATGCTAGATAATTCCTCTCTCCCGTAACCTCCGGTCCATACGAATGGCCTGGGTCATGGCCTCTTCCAGGGAACTGGGCGGCATATGAAGGGCCAGCGCGTCCTTGAGATGATCCGATAATCCTCTCTCAAACAGGCGTATTAGAGCAGAGTCATTCCAGGACACCTCAACAGACCACCTCCTGAACTCAGAACAATACTGTTCAGCAGTGAGTTCATTCTGAGAGAGACCCATGATCATGTCCTCTGCTACCCTGACCCGGTCTGGTTCATCATAAATCAGTCCCAAAACCTCAAAGAATCTGTCCACAGACACACGTTCAGGGGCATAAGCAGGTAGAGAGAAAGCCCACGACTGAGGTCCCTCCTGCAATAAGGAAATGATTATCCCCACCCGCTGACTCTCATCACCAGAAGATAGGGGTCTAAGTGAAAACAATAGTTTGCAACTCTCCCTGAAAGTACTGAATTTCTCCCTCTCCCCGGAGAAGGTATCTGGGAGCTTTACTGTAGGTTCAGGAGAGTGCAAAGAAACATCGACAGTGTTAGAGTGCTTACAGTCAGTCTGCAACAATATTACTGTGTTAGAAAGCTCCCTCTGTTGCACAAATAGGTCTTGCATAATCAATGCCAAGCTATTCATGTGATCCGCCAACATATGGAGCGGATCCATAGCAAACAGAGCAGAGAAGAAAAAAAAAATGCAGAAATCCCTTTAAATGTAGGGGTGAGCTATAACGTCAAGCAGCTGTAATGCAGGCTGGTGTGTGCTCCACCTGTAGGTTACAGAGGGGAGAAGGGATTACACACCTACAGAGTAGGCCTGCACTGCAGCAGCCAAAACCACCACCAGGTGGCAGCAAAAACGTCCAAGACTGAGTCAGGAATAATCAGTCACCTGAAGTATCAGAGGTCTCAGCAAGCCCTCTACAGAGCAGAAACACAGGCGCCACCAAGTGGTGGGAGCGTGGTCAGGCAAGCCAAGTCAAAACCGTACAGAGGCAGCAGGACTAAAGGAATAAGCAATACACGTGGTCAGGAGAAAGCCAGGAGGTCATCAACGGTCAGAAGCAGATAAGACAAAGACAGAAAGCAGAAGCGAGTCCGAAAACAGGCCGAGTCAAAAACCAGAGAATCAAACAGACAGACAGGGAAATGCAGGGAACAGGGCAGACAGAGGGGAACAACAGACACGGGACAAGTCAGGGATAACAGGAGGACAAATCAAGGGTTACCAGTCAGGTTCACAAGCCGAAGGTAGCAGTATAGCTCACACTGCTAGCAGGATGTGTGAGAGCTAAATAGCCAACCTGAACCCAGAATGAGGCAGAGCAAAGTTAACCCTTGACATGATTCGCCCGGACAAAGGGCAGACAGGACTAAACCCTGGAATGGATCATGACACCATCCTTTGCAAGGCCACAGGAGACAAGAAGTCAGACACATAGTCAACGCCTAGAGACGATGGTACAGGAGTATCTCCAACTGAACATAGAAGCAATGACTGTGTCACTGGACCCTTGCTCTTTTTGGGCTTCCAATCTGGATAAATGGCCGGAGCTCGCCACTCACGCCTTGGAGATCTTGTCATGCCCCGCAGCCAGGATTCTCTCTGAACGTGTGTCCAGCGCTGCTGGTGGTGTGCTGACAGATAAGCGCACGCGGCTGTCCACTGACAATGTAGACTCACGTTCATAAAGATGAACAAAGCATGGATCCGCAAGGACTTTTCTACCCCTGTGTCATCCTGGGGAGAGTAAAAGCTTGAGGATTTGGTAAAATCATCTCACCAAACGTTTTAAGCTTTCAAATTGCTAATAATTTTTAGCTGCATCTAGGCCGGAAAATAATTTTGGGCCTGTAGCAATGTGTGTTACTCATTCTAATAGGCCATCTATACTAAGCTCCACCAGCTTTCAAATTAATAATAATTTTTAGCTGCATCTGACCTGTAGAATAATTTTGGGCCTGTAGCAGTGTGTGGTACTCATTGTATTAGGCCATCTATACTAAGCTCCACCAGCTTTCAAATTAATAATAATTTTAGCTGCATCTTGCCTGGACAATAATTTTGGGTCTGTAGCAATGTGTGGTACTCATTGTTTTAGGCCATCTATACTAAGCTCCACCAGCTTTCAAATTAATAATAATTTTTATCTGCATCTTGCCTGGACAATAATTTTGGGCCTGTAGCAGTGTGTGGTACTCATTCTATTAGGCCATCTATACTAAGCTCCACCAGCTTTCAAACTAATAATAATTTTTATCTGCATCTTGAATGTAGAATAATTTTGGGCCTGTAGCAGTGTGTGGTACTCATTGTATTAGGCCATCTATACTAAGCTCCACTAGCTTTCAAATTAATAATTTTTATCTGTATCTTGCCTGGACAATAATTTTGGGCCTGTAGCAATGTGTGTCACTCATTCTAATAGGCCATCTATACTAAGCTCCACCAGCTTTCAAATTAATAATAATTTTTAGCTGCATCTTGCCTGTAGAATAATTTTGGGCCTGTAGCAGTGTTTGGTACTCATTGTATTAGGCTATCTATACTAAGCTCCACCAGCTTTCAAATTAATAATAATTTTTATCTGCATCTTGCCTGTAGAATAATTTTGGGCCTGTAGCAGTGTGTGGTACTCATTGTATAAGGCCATCTATACTAAGCTCCACTAGCTTTCAAATTAATAATAATTTTTATCTGCATCTTGCCTGGACAATAATTTTGGGCCTGTAGCAGTGTGTGGTACTCATTCTATTAGGCCATCTACACTAAGCTCCACCAGCATTCAAATTAATAATTTTTGTTCTCTCTGAACGTGTGTTCAGTGCTGATGGTGGTGTGCTGAGTCTGACAGATAAGCGCACGCGGCTGTCCACTGAGAATGTAGACAGACTCACGTTCATAAAGATGAACAAATCATGGATCCGCAAGGACTTTTCTACCCCTGTGTCATCATGGGGAGAGTAAAAGCTTGAGGATTTGGTAAAATCACCTCACCAACCGTTCTAAGCAACTCTGGGGCAATTGATGCTACTTAAGTGGTGTCTGTGCCCCAAATTTTTGTAAAAAATGGAGAGTCTTTTTGGAAAAAATGGAGAGTCTTTTTGGAGTCCCCTTGCTGTGTTTTACGTGACGTTGGCATCGTCAATTAAGGTGGGTTGAGTCTTTCCCCACCCCCCTTTTAACCGTAAGAAACTACATACACTATGGCTTGGGGTAACACAGATGGTTAAGTGTGAAGACTAGAGCTGTTTACTCATACTATAGCCTGGGACTCAGAGGTCTGCTCCAAAGCTTGAGTGTCTGCTAGTCAGCGGAGTAGCCACCGGCTGTAGATCTAATCACAAATTTTTAACTGCATCTAACCCAGACAATAATTTGGGCCTAGTAGCAGTGTCTGCTAGTCAGCGGATTAACCCAGTTTTTAAGCAAGCTACACAACCTGTACTTTGGACACTTAATTTTTTCAAAGGAAATGCTTCGGGCCCCCGGGACAATCAGTGAAGAGCATCGGGGAGGCACCCAAGGCACAGGGGCTGTGAGTGGCGGTAGGACGCCTTGCGGTGGACCGCCAAGCTCGATCCTTATAAAAGCTTTTTAACTGCAGCAGCTTTACTGGACGCTACTGGAGCTGGCATTACCGCGGCTGCTGGCATGAGACTTGCCCTCCAATAGATCCTTGTAAAAGAATTTAAAGTGTACTCATTCAAATTAGAGAGACAATTTAAATGAAAAAGATTAGACCAGCCTCCACCGCAGGTGGGCTCGCTCGACCCACCAGCGGACAGGCACCAGTATTGGGAGAGGGGGGTTGGCCATCAGGGTCCACCGCAGCTCTGGCACAAACCCGGCGACACGCAGGTCGCACGGGCAGGAAAGGACTGGCCGTGTCGGCTTCGCACTTTTTTGGTTTTAGAAGGGCATGACATGTCAATATCTGTAGTATAGAAAACCGGGCACACTCAAAATGCTGGTGTGAAGGGTGATTTTATTAGTGCAATACATACAGTAGTTAGTGACTACTGTATGTATTGCACTAAAAAAATCACCCTTCACACCAGCATTTTGAGTGTGCACGGTTTTCTATACTATAATTACGGTTTGGTAACCTACCGAGGCACCTCTCTCCCTACGGGCTGTGCAAGCGGTATACTCACTCGATGCCTATATCTGTGTCTCCCCTCCTTTTACTCCTCCACCTCTATTCTTTTCGCATGACTATATGTACTTGTCACTTTTCCATGTGTTACTTGTGTCTTCTGAGCAATATGTCAGCTTTTGGACACCTTTGAAGTGTTTTCTATGTGTTTTCTATGTGTTTCTATGTGTTTTGGTTTGCCTGCCATTGGTTTTAACGGTGTTCGACGAACTGTTCGTTGAACAGTTCGTCGAACAGACGGCTGTTCGGCGAACCGAACCGAACTCGAACACTACGGGGGTGGCTCATCACTAGTTCTGTCAGTCACAGCGCGCTGAACAGATACTTCTTTACTGTACGCTATCATGATTTACGCTTCCTGTCTTCCAATAGGTCGTAAGCGAAAATGCGCCACTGAGGATGACAGAAAAGCAGCAGCAAGGCATAATGATAATGTATATATTTTACCCGGAAAATCCTGTGTATTCATTGCATTATTCTTAAATCTTCATAAATAAACTACATACATACATGCAGTGTGGGGTGCATGCAGTCCATAAGCAAAGCATCACAGAAGATAAGCATCATGTAAACGGCAGTTATCCATGGCAAGGAATTAACATTCATCTTCTCTCTTCACACAGGTATGCACTCCATTCACTGAAAGCAAACAGCTGAATGGTACAATTTCCACCCCTGCTGCCTGTCTTGTCTGCTGCAATATATACTAATGGTATGCACTCCGTTCATTGAAAGCAAACAGCTGAATGGTACAATTCCCACCCTGCTGCCTGTCTTGTCTGCTGCAATATATACTAATGGTATGCACTCCATTCATTGAAAGCAAACAGCTGAATGGTACAATTCCCACCCTGCTGCCTGTCTTGTCTGCTGCAATATATACTAATGGTATGCATTCCATACTTCTGCTTGCTGTCATCCGCTGCTTTACCATCTTGCAACATATTTTTATGCGCCTGCTAAAGGTTTGGTATAATTCATGTGTTGCACTGTATTTAATACTTACTGCTTTATATCCGTGCCCCTGGGGCCTCTCTAGATCTTATCAGGTGGAAGGTGCTAAAGCAAATAGATGTAGCCAGGTCTAGTGCCTTTGATGAACTAACCACCCCTGGTGTGCTGGCCCCAGCTGCCAAATTATCCCAAACCAGCTCCCACAATCTCTTCTCCTGACCCTGTAGTGTGGGCTATATATTTAGGAGTAGTCTAAAGGCACTGTCACACTTAGCGATTGCACTAGCGATCACGACAACACGACCTGGCGAGATCGCTAGTGCGATGGCTATGTTGTCGCTAGTTAGCTTCCAAACACAAAGATCTCATCAGAGATCAGCGATCTGTATAACGACCTCTGCGGTCGTTGGGAAAACCTAGTCCCACCTGCGACGGTGGTAAAGTCGTTCATAAAGGGTGTCACACTCAGCGATACAGGCTCACCAGCGGGACACCAACGACTAAAAAACGGCTCAGAACGTTCATAAGCAATCAACGACATCTCAGCAGGGGCCACATCGCTGCTACATGTCACACACAGCTGCGTCGCTAATGAGATCGCTACTGCGTCATAAAATCGGTGACTCTAGCGATCTCGCTTAGTGTGACAGTACCTTAAGGGGAGAACGCAGTGTGGGGTGCACGCAGTCCATAAGCAAAGCATCACAGAAGATAAGCATCATGTAAACGTCAGATATCCATGGCAGTTAATCAGGGCAGGAATCAGGTAACCTACACTTTGCTTTCCTTTTAATCATGTACTTTATCCTTATCACAGACATTTGTGCTGACGACCTGGCCTCCGACTTTATAGAAAAAATAGATACTATCCGTCTGGAAATTTGCTCTCAACCACCAAGTGCTGTGACTCCCATCCCTACCTGCATTTTCCCTGGCTCACTTTCCACATTTGATCCCATCACAGAAGAAGTCTCCAGATTCCTCTCTTCCTCCTACATGCACTAGCGACCCCATTCCCTCACAGCTCCTCCAGTCTCTCTCTTCAGTTGTCACAACTCACCTAACTACAATCTTTAATCTCTCCCTCTCCTCTGGCATTTTCCTATGCTCCTTCAAACACTCCATCGTTACTCCATTACTAAAGAAACCCGCTCTCGACCCTTCCTGCACAAACAACTACAGACCGGTCTCCAATCTCCCCTTCATCTCTAAACTTTTGGAGTGCCTAGTCTATTCCCGCCTTACCGTTACCTCTCCACTCACTCCCTTAGACCCTTCACAGTCCGGCTTACGATACAATACACTTTATTGATCCCAGGGGGAAATTACAGTATTACAGCAGCAATACAAACAGCAGTACATAAAATATTAGGACACAAATCTTGCACAGGTGTACCAACATTACATAATAAATAAAAGTGTGTAGTTCAGGTGTATATAAGACAATGTTAATTGACATTAGTACACCAGCCATCAGTCATTATTTTCTGCCACCCTTAGGAAATTATTATACATCCCCATAGCAGTAGGTAAAAACGATATCCTGAATTTCTCCATCTTGCACCTTAGTAGGATTAGACGGCTGCTGAATGTGCTCTTCTGATTCAAGAACAGCTCGTATAGTGGGTGTATATTATTATTCATTATAGCCCTACACTTCTTCTGAATTCTATCCTCCAATACCTCCTCAAAAGAGTCAAGATGGAGGCCAACAGCTGTGCTTGCCTTCTTGATAAGTTTGTTGAGTTTATTAGCGTCAGCTACTCGCGCACTACTGCCCCAGCAAATGATAGCAAAAAAGATGGCGCTTGCTACAACGGACTGGTAGAACATCTCCAGCATTTTACTGCACACATTGAACGACCTGAGCTTCCGCAGAAAGTACAATCTGCTCATTCCCTTCTTGTAAACCTTTTCTGTATGACACCTCCAATCGAGTTTACTGTCAAGGTGAACCCCCAAATATTTGTAGCTCTCAACAATCTCAACCTCTTGGCCAGCAATGGTGATCGGTAAGTAATCCTCCTTTTTCCTTCTATAACTCACCACCATCTCCTTGGTTTTCTTTACATTTAGTTCTAGACAGTTAGTCTGACACCAATCCACAAAGTCAGAAACCACCCTTCTATATTCCTCCTCTCCCGGCCCCCCACAATGCCCCCTACAATCACGGAGTTATCTGAGAATTTTTGGAGGTGACAAAAATCGGATTTATACTGAAAGTCAGCTGTATACAATGAGAAGAGGAAGGGTGACAGCACTGTACCCTGAGGGGCTCCCACACTGCTCCGTACACTGCCAGATACCACCTCCCCCATCCTTACAAACTGCGGCCTGTCTGTCAGGTAGTCACTTATCCAGTTCACCATCCCCTCATCTACCTCCATATCAGTCAACTTATTATGTAGTAAGAGCGGCTGTAGGGTATTGAAAGCACTAGAGAAGTCAAAGAACATAGCGCGCACTGCAGTTCCATCATTGTCCAAGAACGAATGCATTGTATGTAGCAGAGACGCTACAGCATCATCCACCCCCAATCTCTACTGGAACGCAAACTGCAGGGGGTCAGTGTAGGCCCTCACCCTCGGGCACAAGTAGGCGAGTATTATTCTCTCCAAGGACTTCATAGCATGCGATGTTAAGGCCACTGGACGATAGTCTTGTAGGGAAGTTGGAAAAGTGGTCTTAGGAACCGGCACCAGGCAGGTGGTCTTCCACAGTTCTGGTACCCCCTGTGATTGAAGGCTTCCGCCCCCTACATTCGACTGAAACTTCACTCATCAAAGTGACCAATGACCTTCTGACAGCAAAACGTAACGGTGACCAATCTCTGCTCAATCTTCTAGACCTTTCTGCAGTTTTTGACAGTTGACCACCGTCTCCTACTGTCTAGGCTCCAGTCACTAGGTATTAAGGACAGTGCTCTCTACTGGTTCTCTTCCTATCTTTCTGACCGCTCCTTCAGTGTTTCGTTCTCTGGCTCCACATCATCTCCTCTTCCTCTCGCTGTCAGGGTACCCCAGGGCTCAGTCCATGGCCCCCTTCTCTCTCTACACGGCCCCAATTGGACAGATCATCAACAGATTTGGCTTTCAGTACCATCTTTATGCTGATGACACACAACTATACACGTCATCCCCCGACCTTACCACCGCTGTACTACAGAACGCCAGTGACTGTACACAGTCTCCAACATCATGTCCGCTCTCTATCTGAAACTCAACCTCTCCAAAAGTGAACTTCTGCTCCCGCTGTTAGGGTTCGAGTTCCCGCTGCTGCACAAGTGGAGTCTCGAACCAGTCCCGCTGCGGTCCCCCATCCATCTCCAGCCGCAGTGGAGCCTGCTCAGCAAAGACATCGGTCCCAGCGTCTCACCCGGTCTAATACTGTGCAGAGACTTGCTGCTGTCTCTCCAGGTTCTGCTATTGTAGCCAGTACTGGTCAGCGGCGAGCAGATGTCTTTAGGACTAAGTACTTTGTTACTTCATCTGAGCATGCCCAGGGCAAGATCTCCCATTGGAGATCAGGGGTCACATGCTCAGATACAGCTGCCACTCCTATTGGTCCTTCAGGAAGGTCCTGTGGCTGTTGATATTCTGAAGCAGCATCCCATTGGTCCTTCCTGGAAGGTCTTTTTCTCGTGGCTGCTATAAAAGGAGTCCTGTTATGAATGTGCTAGAGATGGTTTCTGAGCAGAGGCTCCCTCTGGTGGTTACAGACAGTACTGAACCTTCCAGCGAGGAATGGCAATCTGGGATCACTGACTGGACTGATATAAGGGAGGTTCCCTCCCATGATGGTTGCCAGTGATCAATTGTTCTTGTCTCAATTGTGGTTCCTGGTTCATTTGGAAGTTTGCTGAGTCTTGCCTGCATCTGCTGCTTTCAGATAAGATGTTTTCTGCTTTTATTTTTGTGCTTGCTTTTTGCATAGTTCTCTGCACTTTTGTGGAGGTCAGCCGGGTCCCCTCCTGGGGCCTGTGCTCCTCTCAGTTTATCTGTAGCCACTGTTATTTGTTCATTTGCTTTTTCCTGTTTTTTCAGTGGCTGCGGCTTAGTTTTGTTACACCAGAGATCTGATTTAGGTGGTGGAGATTGTGTGATCTCAGGTGTTTTTGCAATCAGAAGAGTTGGTATTTTTCAGGGTTTTTTGTTGGATTGCAGTCAGAATTCTTTCCTGTACTTTTCTGTCTAGACAGATTGGGCCCCAGCGTTTGCTCATTCTATTTTCTGTCTGTGTCTGTGCTTCTTCTTGTCTAACCGCCATTACATGTTTGGGGGCTTCCTATTTTCTTTGGGGATCTGCTCCGGGGCAGATAGCTTTCCTCTTTCTGCCTATAGGTGTAGTTATCTCTCAGGCTGTGACGAGGCGTCTAGGATCAACATAGGAACACTCCACGGCTACCTCTAGTTGTGTGGTTAGTTCAGGTTACTGCAATCCAATAGGTTCCAGCCTCTCTGGTGTATTGCCGTTTTTGCTTTTTCTCCTCAGCTACCTAAACATAACAGTATCACCGGCCAAACTGAAAATTATATGGTACTCACAGAAGGGAAAAATAGTGTGGAAAGAAAAAAAAGTCAGTTGTCAGAGATTTTTTTTTTCCTGTTTGTTGCATTTTTCCCTCTTTTTCTCTGGGTGCTGAGGAGGATTTTTTTCCTCTCTCTCAATGGAGCTTGCACAGTTGTCTGGCCGTGTGGATCAGCTTGCCACTGAGGTTCGGAGTATTGCTACCTATCTTGCTAGGTTGCCGGTTGTGGAACCTAGGATTCCCATGCCAGATTTGTTTTTGGGGGATTGGGCTAAATTTCTGAATTTCAAAAATAACTGTAAGTTGTTTTTTGCCTTAAAACCTAAGTCCTCGGGGAGCGCAGCACAGCAGGTTCAAATTGTCATCTCTCTCCTGCGCGGCGACCCTCAGGATTGGGCTTTTTCCCTGACACCTGGGGATCCTGTTTTGAATGATATTGATGTATTTTTTCTGGCTCTGGGGTTATTGTACAATGAACCTAATGTCACTGATCAAGCTGAAAAAACCTTGTTGGCATTAAATCAGGGTCTTGAAGACGCTGCGTTGTACTGTCAGAAATTCCGAAAGTGGGCAGTCCTGACCAAATGGAATGATGATGCTTTGGCAGCCCTTTTTCGGAAGGGGCTGTCAGAGAATGTAAAGGATGTTATGGTGGGATTCCCTGCTCCCTCTGGTCTCAATGATTCTATGTCATTGGCTATTCAAATTGACAGACGTTTGCGTGAGCGCAGAGGTATGCGTGAGATGGTGTTGCCTTGTGAGCCAGCTCCTGGGCCCATGCAGTGTGATGGAGTGATTTCTGGGGCACAGCGTCATGAGTTTCGAAAGCGCAATGGGTTATGTTTCTACTGTGGTGACGCCTCTCATGCTATTTCAGTCTGCCCTAAGCGGGGAAGATGTTTTGCAAGCTCAGTTGTCTTGGGTAGTGTTCAGACTAAATTTCTGTTGACTGTTACCCTGATTTGCTCCCTGTCCACATTTTCTGCTCAGACTTTTGTTGATTCAGGAGCAGCTATTAATCTGATGGATTTTGACTTTGCCAAACGTTGTGGGTTTCCCATGAAACCCTGCGGAAGACTATTTCCCTATTGGGCATTGATTCTACCCCTTTGGCGGAGAATAAACCCCAGTTTTCTACTCAGGTGATGAGGGTTGAACCAGATCATCAGGAGAATTGCAAATTTCTGGTGCTGCATAATCTGCATGACATTATTGTACTAGGTTTCCCTTGGTTACAGTCTCATAATCCTGTTTTGGATTGGAAATCTGTGTCTGTGACCAGTTGGGGCTGCCAATGTGTTAATGCTGACACTCCTGTTTTTTCTGCCTCTCCCCAGTCTCAGGATTTCCTGACTTTTTGACTGATTTTTCGGATGTGTTTAGTGAAAGTAAATCCGCATCCATGCCCCCTCACAGGAGCTATGATTGCGCTATTGAATTAGTGCCTGGTGGTAAATTTCCTAAAGGTCGCCTTTTTAACTTGTCTGTACCTGAACACTATGCTATGCGATTTTATATCAAGGAGTCATTGGAGAAGGGTCATATCAGATCATCCTCTTCACCCTTGGGCGCTGGTTTTTTCTTTGTGGCCAAAAAGGATGGTTCATTGAGGCCGTGTATTGATTATCGTCACTTGAATAAGATCACTGTGAAGTATCAATATCCGTTACCCTTGATTTCTGACCTGTTTTCCAGAGTGAAAAGTGCTAGTTGGTTTACCAAGCTTGACCTCAGGGGGGCGTATAACCTTATTCGCATTAAGCACGGGGATGAATGGAAGATGGTGTTTAATACCCCAGAGGGGCATTTTGAGTACCTAGTGATGTCCTTTGGGCTCACTGATGCTCCTTCCGTCTTCCAATCCTTCATGAATGATATTTTCAGGGATTTTGTGGATAAATTTCTGATTGTTTATTTGGATGATATCTTGATTTTTTCCAATGACTGGGACTCTCATGTGAAACATGTTCGGACTGTGTTCCAGATTTTGAGAGAGAATGCTCTGTATGTGAAGGGATCAAAGTGTCTTTTTGGCGTACAGAAGGTCTCATTTCTGGGATTCATTTTATCTCCGTCTGTTATTGAAATGGACCGGTCAAGGTTCAGGCCATCTGTGATTGGGTCCAACCTACTTCATTAAAGGCTCTTCAGAGATTTTTGGGTTTTGCCAATTTTTATCGTAAATTTATTGGTAATTTCTCCGGTATTGTTAAACCATTGACTCATTTGACCAAAAAGGGTTCTGATGTGGTGAATTGGCCTCCTGAGGCAGTTTCTACATTTCAGGAACTTAAGCAGAGATTCACTTCTGCTTCTGTTCTACGGCAGCCTGATGTTTCTCTACCGTTTCAAGTGGAGGTTGATGCCACTGAAATTGGGGCAGGTGCCATTTTGTCCCAAAGAGATCCAGAGACATCTAAGAGTAACCCTTGTGCCTCTTTCTCTCGAAAATTTTCTCCAACTGAACGTAATTATGACGTGGGTAATCGGGAGTTATTGGCCATGAAGTGGGCCTTTGAAGAGTGGAGACATTGGCTGGAAGGAGCTAAACATCAGGTGGTGGTCCTCACGGACCATAAGAACCTGGTTTATCTCGAATCAGCCAAGCGACTTAATCCTAGACAGGCCAGGTGGGCCTTGTTTTTCACATGTTTTAATTTTGTGGTTTTTCTTCCTGGCACTAAGAATGTTAAGGCGGATGCCCTCTCGAGGAGTTTCTTTGCGGACTCTCCTGAGTTATCTGATCCTACTTTTATTTTGAAAGAGGGTGTAGTACTTTCTGCCATCTCGCCTAATTTGAGACTGGCTCTGGAAGGGTGTCAGGAGGATAAACCTGAGCGCTGCCCTATTGGGAAATTGTTTGTCCCAGACCAGTGGAAGAAGAGTGTGATGTCTGAGATTCATTGTTCCGCGTTGGCTGGTCATCCCGGGATTTTCGGTACCAGAGACTTGGTGAGTCGGTCCTTTTGGTGGCCTACTTTGTCTCGTGATGTCAGGGAATTTGTGCAGTCCTGTGGGACTTGCTCTCGCTCCAAGTCTTGCTCTCGCTCTAGTGGTTTGTTAATGCCATTACCTGTGCCCAAGAGGCCATGGACCCATATCTCTATGGATTTTATTTCCGACCTCCCTGTTTCTTAGAGAATGACCGTTATCTGGGTAATCTGTGATAGGTTTTCCAAGATGATACATCTTGTGCCATTACCTAAGTTACCTTCCTCCTCCGAATTGGTGCCTTTGTTCCTTCAGCATGTGGTTCGGTTACATGGCATTCCGGAGAACATTGTGTCTGACAGAGGAGTCCAGTTTGTTTCCAGATTTTGGAGGACATTTTGTTCTAAACTTGGTGTTTAATTATCTTTCTCCTCTGCTTTTCATCCTCAGACCAATGGACAAACTGAGAGAACAAACCAGACCTTTGACTTATTTGAGATGTTTTGTGTCTGCTGATCAAGATGACTGGGTCTCTTTTTTGCCTTTGGCTGAGTTTGCTCTTAATGATAGGGCTAGCTCTGCCACCTTGATGTCTCCATTTTTCTGCAATTCTGGGTTTCACCCTCGATTTTCTTCGGGACAGGCGGAGGCTTCTGTCTGTCCGGGTGTTGACTCTGTTGTGGAGCGAATGCAGCAGATTTGGGACCAGGTAGTGGAGAGGTTGTCTCTCTCTCAGGAGAAGGCCCAACGGTTTGCCAACCGGCATAGGACTGATGGTCCTCGGTTTAAAGTGGGGCGCTTGGTTTGGTTGTCTTCAAGAAATATCCCTATGAGGGTTGCATCTCCAAAGTTTAAGCCTAGGTTCATTGGACCTTATAAGATCATGAAGATTTTTAATCCTGTTTCCTTCCGTTTGCTTCTTCCAGGGACATTTAAGATCCATAACGTGTTCCACAAGTCCTTATTGAAGAGGTTTGTCGAGCCAGTGGTTCCTATGGCTGCGCCTCCTGACCCTGTTTTGGTTGAGGGCAATCTGGAGTATATGGTTGAGAAAAAATTGGATTCTCGTTTTTCTAGATAGAAATTCCAGTATTTGGTTAAGTGGAGAGGTTATGGTCAGGAGGATAATTCTTGGGTGTTTGCTTCGGACATCCATACTAGGAGACTGATCCATGCCTATCACCGAGCTCATCCTGATCGGCCTGGTTGCACAAGTGAGGGTTCGGTGACCCCTCCTCAAGGGGGCAGTACTGTTATGAATGTGCTAGAGATGGTTTCTGAGCAGAGGCTCCCTCTGGTGGTTACAGACAGTACTGAACCTTCCAGCGAGGAATGGCAATCTGGGATCACTGACTGGACTGATATAAGGGAGGTTCCCTCCCATGATGGTTGCCGGTGATCAATTGTTCTTGTCTCAATTGTGGTTCCTGGTTCATTTGGAAGTTTGCTGAGTCTTGCCTGCATCTGCTGCTTTCAGATAAGATATTTTCGGCTTTTATTTTTGTGCTTGCTTTTTGCATAGTTCTCTGCACTTTTGTGGAGGTCAGCCGGGTCCCCTCCTGGGGCCTGTGCTCCTCTCAGTTTATCTTGTAGCCACTGTTATTTGTTCATTTGCTTTTTCCTGTTTTTTCAGTGGCTGCGGCTTAGTTTTGTTACACCAGAGATCTGATTTAGGTGGTGGAGATCGTGTGATCTCAGGTGTTTTTGCAATCAGAAGAGTTGGTATTTTTTAGGGTTTTTTGTTGGATTGCAGTCAGAATTCTTTCCTGTACTTTTCTGTCTAGACAGATTGGGCCCAGCATTTGCTCATTCTATTTTCTGTCTGTGTCCGTGCTTCTTGTCTAACCGCCATTACATGTTTGGGGGCTTCCTATTTTCTTTGGGGATCTGCTCCGGGGAAGATAGCTTTCGTCTTTCTGCCTTTAGGTGTAGTTATCTCTCAGGCTGTGACGAGGCGTCTAGGATCAACGTAGGAACGCTCCACAGCTACCTCTAGTTGTGTGGTTAGCTCAGGTTACTGCAATCCAATAGGTTCCAGCCTCTCTGGTGTATTGCCGTTTTTGCTTTTTCTCCTCAGCTACCTAAACATAACAGCGTCCTTACCGCACGACTGTGCGCTAGTATCAACCGTTATATGCTTTGCGCCAGTATGGTCATGCGTGTGTGTGGTTAGGGCGGCTGAAATACGCCATTACAATACCGACCTAATCGGTGAGGAGCTTGGTATGCTAGCTGGTCAGGGACGGTGTCTTAGATGCCTTAGATTACCGGCATAACCGGTGAGGAGTTTGATTGCCGTATTCAGGGCCTGGCGTTCAGACGCCATAGATTGCGGATGACTCCCGCGAGGACATTAGCGCATGATCACGTTCTATGTTCGCTTAGCAGTCAACTGTGTACCAGGGTGCCTAACAGGACACAGAAATTTGTCTCAGCGGCTCTGTGACGCAACAGGGTTCGCTTTCAACGCTAGACAGCGCCCTAGCGTGTTTACTTTGTGACTAAGTGGTGTTAGCTGAGTTCGCACACATCGTCATATAGCGCTGCGGCACTTCTAGCGGATCTGTGGAATAACAGAGTTCGCACATATTGCCACAGCGCGTTACGGCGTTTATTTTGGCGACTCTGCGGGATAAAAGAGTTTGCTTCTTGCGCCATCTTACTAGCAGCAGGCTCCGCCTGCACGGTGGACTCCGGGCTGTGAAAGCACCTCTCTACATCTTATATTTGGTGGGTTCCGCAGACCCTAACACCCGCCATCTACTAACCTCCCTAAATTTGACATTTCCCTCTCAGTGGGTGGCACCATAATAACACCCAGGCAGTAGGCTCGCTGTCTGGGTGTTATGTTTTCACCAATCTCTCCTTCACCTTCCATATACAATCTCTTGTCCGCTCTTGCCACCTACACCTAAAGAACATCTCTAGAATCCGCCCTTTTCTCACCATGGAAGCAACAAAACCTTCACTGTAGCATTGATCCACTCCCGCCTGGACTACTGCAACACTCTATTACTTGGCCTCCCCATTACTCGACTATCCCCTCTCCAGTCCATCCTTAATGCAGCAGCCAGGGTCATCCATCTGGCTAATCGATACTCGGACGCGTCTGCTCTTCGCCAGTCCTTACACTGGCAAACCATTCATTATAGGATCCAATTCAAAGTACTTGTTCTCACCCACAAAGCTCTCCAAAGTGCAGCACCCCCTACATCTCCTCCCTCATTTCTATCGGCCTAACCAACTGCTGCGCTCTGCAAATGACTTTCGACTAAAC
>JARQOD010000005.1:330598910-330771760 GCA_033576555.1 Oophaga sylvatica
TTTTGCAGTATATTTTGGTTTACTGTCCATCTATACTGAGAAGCGCCGTCCAATTAGCCTTGTTGCATTTGGTTGAATGTAACCCGAAAGTATAGCCCTACACTTCAGAAATTATCCTGCTGCTTCTGTTTTCAGTCACATCAATAAACAATAGTGACCCAGTGCAATTGGAAGCCATGCCTGCCCATGCCATCTGTGATGCTAGTCACTTCTCACCACAAAGCCGTGAGTCAGAGTGGTCAAGGAGTACAAGGTCAAAAGCCAGGAGGGTACGTCATAAACAGAAGGAAGAGACAAAAGCGTAGTCAGGTAACATTCCAAGGTCAGAGTAGCGGGAGGATAAAGGATCAGAGCTGAAGGGGTTAAACAGGCAGATGGCCAGAACAAAGTCCAAGGTCAGGCAATAGGGATGAGCAAGTATACTTGTTAGGATTCGGTACTTGGCGAGTAATGCGGTACTCACTGTACTCAAATCCTAGCGAGTAAATTTCACTACTCGCCTCGCAATATTCGGATCTGCCCGTCATGTTAGCAAATCACAGTAAAGCCACCTCCTTCTTTGTTGTGGCATTACTGTGATTGGCTGGCCGCACAGTGTCATAGTCATAGCCTATGAGTCATAGGCTATGACTAAGTGTGCGGAGAATGTGTGCGGGGGTCTGTGAGGCTGTGTGTGTGTGTGTGTGTGTGTGTGTGTGTATGTGTGGCCTGTGCAGGGCTCTGCCTGGTCGGCATGGCTAAGGCTAAGTTCACATTAGCGTTTGAGTCCGCAGCGTATCATCCGCATGCACAAACGCATGCAAAAACGCATGCAAAATGCATCTTTATGCAGTGTTCTTTATCCGCATCATCTTACGAATGATGGAAAAAAAACGCTGCATGTGCATGTGTGGCACCTCAGGAGTTTGGTTGTCACAGTGACCTTGCCTCCCTCCAGGTGGGAGTGATGTCATACAATCCCAATAAAAATATTCATAAAAAAAAAAAAATATATATATATATATATATATATATAAAAAGATTAAAGTATCATCACAGAATCTTTTATTAAAAATGGATAGACACAACCAAAAATTGATTTAAGATAAATGTTTATTGAAGACCAATAAAAAAACATTACAAAATATAATCAAGACAATTAATAGTGTGTGCAGGGCATCATGTGTCAAACTGATTGGCACAAGTAATAAATTAATTTGAATAATAATTAAATCAAATTTTCCCCTGAAATCTAAAGTGACAAGTGCAAAACAAATAAATAAATAAATGGTGAAAAAACTAAAAAAAAATTTTAAATAAAAATTGTGTATATATGTGCCGAAATATAAAGTGAAAAACACAATTAATATCAATAATATAAATCAAGTGATAAAAAAAGTGCAAACAATAAGATAAATAAAGTGCCTAATTATAAGAGCAACCACATAAATAATTGCACAGAAAATCTAAATGTGATAACTGTGATTATAATAAATCACAAAATAACACAAAAATCAATATACCACAAGTGTAGTGCAACCAAATGAAATAAAAGGGGAAAGAGAAAATACCAACCAGTGTTGACACACTATTGCCCCAGCACACACCACTCCAACCCACGTTTCGCAGTTGCTTCGTCAGGGACTCCCTGCTGCCTACAGGAGAAAATGGCAGCGGAGCAGAGCTGCAGGGATCCATCCTGCTTCCTGCCTGTGCTGCCTGTCTGACACAGAAGCACAGCTGGATGACATCAGCATTCATAGCATCTGCGTCAGATAGAAAACTGCCGGCGACAAAGATGCTGCCACTGCAGGGGAACGTGCAGAGAGGTGAGTGGTGTGTGTGTGTATGTGTGTTTGTGTGCGTGTAGGTGGTGGAGAGGTGAGAAGTGCTGTGTGTGTGTGTGATGTGCGGAGAAGTGAGAGGTGCTGTGTGTGTGTGGTGGAGAGTAGAGTTGAGCGATACTTTCCGATATCCTAAAGTATCGGAATCGGAATGGTATCGCCGATATCACTAAAATATCGGCGATACCCGATACCGAAAGTCCCATGTAAGTCTATGGGAACAAAATATCGCAACTAAAAAAAACCTCTTTCTTTCCTTGTAAACACTAAATATACACACATAGAATACACATATATATACATATATATATATATACATACACACATACACACATGTCATTGTGACTAGAGTTGAGCGATACTTTCCGATATCCTAAAGTATCGGAATCGGAATGGTATCGCCGATATCACTAAAATATCGGCGATACCCGATACCGATACCGGAAGTCCCATGTAAGTCTATGGGAACAAAATATCGCAACTAAAAATAACCTTTATTTCCTTGTAAACACTAAATATACACACATAGAATACATATATATATATATAACATGTCATTGTGACATATATATATACATATATGTATAGTTTATACACTTCTACATAGTAAAATATACTCTGATTCAATTGCCGGGTAAAGCCGGCTTCAGTGAAAAGACAGAAGCACCCGACATGAAATGACACTTGGTGTACATAGGGTTAACCATGTCTTTTCATGTCGTTTGCTATCTGATTTGCACAAACAATTAAATCAGACTATGTGTGCAAAATTTCACACCTGTAGGGGTTAATTAAAGGTGTAAATTCGTTGTAAAAAAAACGGAATTTTTTGCTACGAATTTACACCTTTAATTAACCCCTACAGGTGTGAAATTTTGCACACATAGTCTGATTTAATTGTTTGTGCAAAATAGATAGCAATGGACATGAAAAGACATGGTTAACCCTATGTACACCAAGTGTCATTTCATGTCGGGTTCTGCATTTTCACAAAAGCCGGCAATTGAATTAGCGGCTATTATACTATGTAGAAGTGTATGAACTACAAATATAAATATATATATATATATGTGTCACAAATTCAATGACATGTATATATATATATATATATATATATATATATATATATATGAGGTGTAAAATTGCTGAAAAAAAATGCGTGGGCTCCCGCCCTATTTTCGCAACCAGACAGACAAAGCCAGTGAGTGGGGGCAGACAATAATAGCCCAGAGAGGGACCATTTTTTTTGGCCCCCCCCCGGCTACTTAACATCTGCCCCCAGACACCCCAGAAAGGGCAAATCTCTAATTAGATTTGCCCTTTCTGGCACTTTGCCCGTCTATTCCCATTGCCCTGTAGCGGTGGCGAATGGGTTAATAAGGGGTTAAAATGACCTTGCAATTGAAAGGTCACTTTAAGCCAGGTTAATAATTGAGAGCTGTCAATTAGACAACTATCAATTATTAATCCTATTGTATGAAAGAAAAATCAAACACACACACTTTAATAAAAAAGAAGTTTAATGAAATAATCACACAGTTTTTGACCATATTTTATTTACCTGCTAAAACCATTTCCTGTAATAAAAATAAAATAATAAAGCAAAATTATTCTTACCAATCCGATGCACAGTCAGGTCCCACGGTGTAATCCTTCAGAAAGGGTTAATGTTTACTGCAGGGACCGCAGCTAATGCTGCAGCCTCACAGTAAACCCCAAATGAATGAGTTCCTCTCCTGCCTGACAGGAGAGTAAAGGCTGGGTGTCACATAACGATACACCAGCGATCCCGACAACGATATGCACTTGTCAGGATCGCTGGTGTATCGCTACATGATCGCTGCTGAGCTGCCAAACAGGCAGCTCAGGCAGCGATCTGGGACAGCGACACTGCGGGTAACATCGCTTAAGGGCCCGTCTCACACAGCGATCTCGCTACCGAGATCGCTGCTGAGTCACTAGTTTTGTGACGCAGCAGCGAGCTCACCAGCGATATCGCTGTGTGTGACATTCAACGACGATCAGCCCCCCTGCCGGGTATCGCTGATCGTCGCAGAAATGTCAGGACCTTTTTTTGATCGCTGGTTTCCCTCTGACAGGCACGCATCGCTGCGTGTGACAGGCGGGAGACCAGCGATCCGCTGGTAACCAAGGTACACAGCGGGTTTCCAGGCACCGCGCAGCGCTTGGAAACCGCGTGTACCTTGGATACCAGCTCCCTGCATCAGGGCGCTGGTATCCAAGGTACACAGCGGGTTTCTAGGCACAGCCCTGCGCCTGGAAACCCGCTGTGTACCTTGGTTACCAGCGGATCGCTGGTCTCCCGCCTGTCACACGCAGCGATGCGTGCCTGTCAGCGGGAAACCAGCGATCAAAAAAAGGTCCTGACATTTCAGCGACGATCAGCGATACCCGGCAGGGGGGCTGATCGTCGCTGAATGTCACACACAGCGATATCGCTGGTGAGCTCGCTGCTGCGTCACAAAACTAGTGACTCAGCAGCGATCTCGGTAGCGATATCGCTATGTGAGACGGGCCCTTAAGTGGAAAGCTTAATTGATTGCTTTCCACTTTCACTTCAGGTCAGCCAGGGACACAATCAGTGACGTCAGAGGGAACTGATTAACAAAAATAGGGGTTCCCTTCGAAAAAAAAATGGCGTGGGGTCCCCCCTATTTTTGTTAACCAGCCAGATGAAGCAGACCGCTGAGGCCTGGATTTTCAGGCTGTTAAGGAGCCAAGATCCATGGACCTTGCCAGCCTGATAATACTAGGCCACAGCAGTCTGCATATCTTGGCTGATTAACAAAAATAGGGGATCCCCTCGAAAAAAATTGGCGTGGGGTCCCCCCTATTTTTGTTAACCAGCCAGATGAAGCAGACCGCTGAGGCCTGGATTTTCAGGCTGTTAAGGAGCCAAGATCCATGGACCTTGCCAGCCTGATAATACCAGGCCACAGCAGTCTGCATATCTTGGCTGATTAACAAAAATAGGGGATCCCCTCGAAAAAAATTGGCATGGGGTCCCCCCTATTTTTGTTAACCAGCCAGATGAAGCAGACCGCTGAGGCCTGGTTTTTCAGGCTGGTAAGGATCCAATATCCATGGACCTTGCAAGCCTGATAATACCAGGCCACAGCAGTCTGCTTAGCTTGGCTGGTTAACAAAACTAGGGGATCCCCTCGAAAAAAAAAACGGCGTGGGGATCCCCCCTATTTTTGTTAACCAGCCAAGTAAAATGCAGACTGCTGCGGCCTGGTATTAAAAGACTGTCAAGGCCCATGGATTTTGGCCCTCAACAGCCTGATAATACCAGGCTACAGCAGCCCCACATTTGGCGCATCAAAAATGTGCCAATTGTGGCACTTTACCCGGCTCTTCCCACTTGCCCTGTAGCGGTGGCAAGCGGGGTAATAAGGGGTTATTGTCACCGTTGATTGCACGGTGACAATAAGCCCGGTTAATAATGGAGAGGCGTCAATAAGACACCGATCCATTATTAATCCCAAAGTTATTAAATGCATAAAAAAAAGACACAGCAAGAAAAAAGTCTTTTAATGAAATAAAAGAGACAACACAGTTTTCATTTCTTTTATTACTCTCTCATTCCTGCGACGCCATCGATCTCCTGTAAAAAAAGAAAAAAAACAAACCAACAGTATACCACCTGTCCGACGCAGTCCATAACGACAGTCCCACGACGATCCAACTCTGCTACATCGCAATGACAGGCAGAGCCTGTCATCGCGACGCAGCACAGCTGATTACCTGCTTCCCCGGCGGTGACGTCATCGGACTGACTGCTTTACGGCCGGGATTACCCAGCAGTCACTGCAGTTATCGCGAGAAACTGCATGTGACCGCCGGGGAAAGAAGATGGCGGCCATGAAGCAGTCCAGGACGTGACCGCCGGAGATCTTCTGCCAGGTAAGTGCCGCTGACTCCTGACAGACCCGACCGACGGACACTGACAGTGACAGTGACAATCCCGATTCCGGTATCCGATAAGACGAAAATATCGGAACTCGGAATCGGAATTCCGATACAGCTAATATCGGCCGATACCCGATATTTGCAGTATCGGAATGCTCAACCCTAATTGTGACATATATATATACACATATATGTATAGTTTATACACTTCTACATAGTAAAATATCCTCTGATTCAATTGCCGGGTAAAGCCGGCTTCAGTGAAAAGACAGAAGCACCCGACATGAAATGACACTTGGTGTACATAGGGTTAACCATGTCTTTTCATGTCCTTTGCTATCTAATTTGCACAAACAATTAAATCAGACTATGTGTGCAAAATTTCACACCTGTAGGGGTTAATTAAAGGTGTAAATTCGTTGTAAAAAAACCGGACTTTTTTGCTACGAATTTACACCTTTAATTAACCCCTACAGGTGTGAAATTTTGCACACATAGACTGATTTAATTGTTTGTGCAAATTAGATAGCAAAGGACATGAAAAGACATGGTTAACCCTGTGTACACCAAGTGTCATTTCATGTCGGGTTCTGCATTTTCACAAAAGCCGGCAATTGAATTAGTGGCTATTATACTATGTAGAAGTGTATGAACTACAAATATAAATATATATATATATGTGTCACAAATTCAATGACATGTATATATATATATGAGGTGTAAAATTGCTGAAAAAAAATGCGTGGGCTCCCGCCCTATTTTCGCAACCAGACAGACAAAGCCAGTGAGTGGGGGCAGATAATAATAGCCCAGAGAGGGACCATTATTTTTGCCCCCCCCCCGGCTACTAACATCTGCCCCCAGACACCCCAGGAAAGACAAATCTATAACTAGATTCGCCCTTTCTGGCACTTTGCCCGTCTATTCCCATTGCCCTGTAGCGGTGGCGAATGGGTTAATATGGGGTTAAAGCCACCTTGCTATTGAAAGGTGACCTTAAGCCAGGTTAATAATTGAGAGCTGTCAATTAGACAACTATCAATTATTAATCCTATTGCATGAAATAAAAATAAAACACACACACTTTAATTAAAAATCATTTTAATGAAATAAAGACACATGTTTTTGACCATCTTTTATTTTACTGCAAAAACCATTTCCTGTAATAAAAATAAAATAAAAAAGCAAAATTATTCTTACCTATCCCATGCACAGTCAGGTCCCACGGTGTAATCCTTCAGAAAGGGTTAATGTTTACTGCAGGGACCGCAGCTAATGCTGCAGCCTCACAGTAAACCCCAAATGAATGAGTTCCTCTCCTGCCTGACAGGAGAGTAAAGGCTGGGTGTCACATAACGATACACCAGCGATCCCGACAACGATATGCACTTGTCAGGATCGCTGGTGTATCGCTACATGATCGCTGCTGAGCTGTCAAACAGGCAGCTCAGGCAGCGATCTGGGACAGCGACACTGCGGGTAACATCGCTTAAGGGCCCGTCTCACATAGCGATATCGCTACCGAGATCGCTGCTGAGTCACTAGTTTTGTGACGCAGCAGCGAGCTCACCAGCGATATCGCTGTGTGTGACATTCAGCGACGATCAGCCCCCCTGCCGGGTATCGCTGATCGTCGCAGAAATGTCAGGACCTTTTTTTGATCGCTGGTTTCCCTCTGACAGGCACGCATCGCTGCGTGTGACAAGCGGGAGACCAGCGATCCGCTGGTAACCAAGGTACACAGCGGGTTTCCAGGCACCGCGCAGCGCTTGGAACCCTTCTGTGTACCTTGGATACCAGCTCCCTGCATCAGGGCGCTGGTATCCAAGGTACACAGCGGGTTTCTAGGCACAGCCCCGCGCCTGGTAACCCGCTGTGTACCTTGGTTACCAGCGGATCGCTGGTCTCCCGCCTGTCACACGCAGCGATGTGTGCCTGTCAGCGGGAAACCAGCGATCAAAAAAAGGTCCTGACATTTCAGCGACGATCAGCGATACCCGGCAGGGGGGCTGATCGTCGCTGAATGTCACACACAGCGATATCGCTGGTGAGCTCGCTGCTGCGTCACAAAACTAGTGACTCAGCAGCGATCTCGGTAGCGATATCGCTATGTGAGACGGGCCCTTAAGTGGAAAGCTTAATTGATTGCTTTCCACTTTCACTTCAGGTCAGCCAGGGACACAATCAGTGACGTCAGAGGGAACTGATTAACAAAAATAGGGGTTCCCTTCGAAAAAAAAATGGCGTGGGGTCCCCCCTATTTTTGTTAACCAGCCAGATGAAGCAGACCGCTGAGGCCTGGATTTTCAGGCTGTTAAGGAGCCAAGATCCATGGACCTTGCCAGCCTGATAATACCAGGCCACAGCAGTCTGCATATCTTGGCTGGTTAACAAAAATAGGGGATCCCCTCGAAAAAAAAACGGCGTGGGGATCCCCCCTATTTTTGTTAACCAGCCAAGTAAAATGCAGACTGCTGCGGCCTGGTATTAAAAGACTGTCAAGGCCCATGGATTTTGGCCCTCAACAGCCTGATAATACCAGGCTACAGCAGCCCCACATTTGGCGCATCAAAAGATGTGCCAATTGTGGCACTTTACCCGGCTCTTCCCACTTGCCCTGTAGCGGTGGCAAGCGGGGTAATAAGGGGTTAATGTCACCGTTGATTGCACGGTGACAATAAGCCCGGTTAATAATGGAGAGGTGTCAATAAGACACCGATCCATTATTAATCCCAAAGTTTTTAAATGTTTAAAAAAAAGACAAAGCAAGAAAAAAGTCTTTTAATGAAATAAAAGAGACAACACAGTTTTCATTAATTTTATTATACTCTCATTCCTGCGACGCCATCGATCTCCTGTAAAAAAAGAAAAAAAAACAAACCAACAGTATACCACCTGTCCGACGCAGTCCATAACGACAGTCCCACGACGATCCAGCTCTGCTACATCGCAATGACAGGCAGAGCCTGTCATCGCGACGCAGCACAGCTGATTACCTGCTTCCCCGGCGGTGACGTCATCGGACTGACTGCTTTACGGCCGGGATTACCCAGCAGTCACTGCAGTTATCGCGAGAAACTGCATGTGACCGCCGGGGAAAGAAGATTGCGGCCATGAAGCAGTCCAGCCCGTGACCGCCGGAGATCTCCTGCCAGGTAAGTGCCGCTGACTCCTGACAGACCCGACCGACGGACACTGACAGTGACAGTGACAATCCCGATTCCGGTATCCGATATGACGAAAATATCGGAACTCGGAATCGGAATTCCGATACAGCCAATATCGGCCGATACCCGATATTTGCTGTATCGGAATGCTCAACCCTAGTGGAGAGGGAAATGATGGGGTGGTGTGGAGAAAGCAATGATAGAGGTGGTGGAAAGGGCAACGATGGAGGTGGTGGGGAGAAGACAATGATGGAGGTGGTGAAAAGGGCAATTATGGGGTGGGGGAGAACGCAATGATGGAGGTGGTGGAGAGGGTAATCATGGAGATGGTGGAGAGGGCAATGATGGCGGTGATGGAGAGGGCAATTATTGGGGTGGTAGAGAGGTCAGTTTGGGGTGGTGGAGAGGGCAATGATGAAGGTGGTGGAGAGGACAATGAAGGGGTGGGGGAGAGGGCAATGATGGAGGTGGGGAGAGGACAATGATGGGATGCGGGGGGGTGGAGGACAATGAGGGGTGTGGGGAATTGGAATGGGAGGAAGGGGGATTTACGAACAGGGGGTGGGGAGGAAGACGTTAGATATGGATGTAAAATGAATTGTGTAGTGAAGGAGGATACTAAGCCCCTGATAGTGTCCTCCCCATTTCACAATTCATTGTGATGCTATCGAGGACTTAAAATTTATTGGGGATTGAGAGAGGAGGCGATAAGGTGCATAGGACCCTTTATAATGAATTGAAAGGTGGTAGAAGACACTGTCAGGGACTTGTAATGAATTGGGAGGTTGCGGAGGATGCTCAGTACCTGATAATGTCTTCTCCCACCCCCAAATTCATTGTGATGCTATCAAGTACTTATAATAATGAATGATGGGAACACTGAACAGGGACTAAGGTTGTGTGCACATGTTCAGGATTTGCAGGAGAAAATTCTGCTGTAAATCCTAATGTGCAGGAAGAAAGTAAAATACATTTATTTGTTTCCACATTTTTGCCATGCTTTTGTTACGTATTTTTTCTCATTAGTACAGGTGAAATATGCTGCAAGAACTGACTTTATGCAGACTTTAATCTGCTGCAAATCTGCAAGGAAAAAATAAGCAACGTGCGAATGAGACTTCAGGGATCTCATTCACTTTTCCTGTACTGTAAAACCTTGCATATATTCTGTTTGAACATAGTCGAAAAGTTAATTGGGGAGAGTCATAGGCTAAATAATTTATATTATTTGGAGTCAGAGATTATAGGTAATGGGGGGCATAGTGCTGCTTATCACTTTATATTTTTAATGGTGAGTGGCAAATAGTATATTAATGGTAGTGTACATATCTGTATTCGGGGGAGACACATGTATGTTTACAATGTATGTGACCTTGTTATTTTCAGGGCTGCAGTGATCAACGTGACAATATGAGTCGTAGCTGGGAAATATCGACATGAAGGTCTGACCAGATGGAGGAGAAACAGAAGAAAGAGACTCTAATCAGATGAGACGTCAGCAGTAAGTGCCTGGATGTAGATATTATTCTGTATCTGCACTGTGTGACATGGAGTGATAATGTTTTTTTGTAAAATCTCTTATTCTACATTCTCACATTTGTGTGAAATGTCCGAGTGCTTCCAGGTTTTTTTTATTAGATGACACACGGACAGAGTTTTATAGGTCCATTCACACAATACATGTAAATCAAGGATCTGAGAATAAGATCCATGAAGGTCAGATAATGTTCGGTTCTGATCTGATTTTGAGGATCAGAATAGGACATGCGCAATGCATCTGTAAAAGCGGGCAGCACACTGACACTGCACACAAATACAGGAATGCAGCCTTATTATGCATAGCACAGTCCCTTAATATATATTGTATGCACTTATGTATAGCACAGTCCTTTAGTATATAGTGTACTTGTAAGGGAGACGACGACCGCACCACGAGTACCTGCGTGCCGGGGCCGGAACTGGTAGGGCTGCACCCCCTGTTCCTGGGGGGAAGCAATAGTGTGCCGGACCTTCCTCCTGACAGAGGGGGCGGAGGGATAAAAAGGCAGAGCGCGCGCAGCAGGGGGTTTTGCCGTCAATCCAGGGCAGCACGCAGTCAAAGGAGCATTGCACCCCCTCCCCCAGACAGAATACCAGCACTGCGACGGGCTGCAGTGAGAGGGTTTCCCACTGTCTGCAGAGGGACCGCTGCGTAGAGGGGAGCGGTGTGCTCAGCAGCAGCGCAGAGAAAAGAGTGCTCCATCCAGGGAGCACCAGCAGCATGCAGGCCAGAGTCCGTCGTTCTCCCGCCGCCAACAGCGGGAACCAGAGAAAGAGCGTGCAGTGTGTGCCCGGTGACTACCAGAGAGAAAAAGACATGTAGTGTGAGACCGGTGATTACCAGAGGACAAGGCGCCGAACAATCTGTGTCCATGAGTACTGCACACGTGCTACATAAGAGTGACCGGGAATGGGAAAGACACTTGCATCCTGACTTTGCCAGTGAATATTTGCCCAGGCACTTGCGCCCTGACTTTGCCATTATATATTTGCTGAGCCACGTTGGGCTCGTACAGGACTGTGGCCCGTACCCTTGTCAGCCACTGCAGCATATGGACTAGGGGCTCAGTGGAAGGTACCGGAGACCGACCGTTGCCGCCAGAAGATCGGGCATTGTTGCCCACATGACCCCATTGGAAAAGACACCGCACCAGCCATTGTTGGCGCTTTTTACTTCATTGACTTCGGCACTACTGACTTTCTGGCTACATTCATCAGAACTGCTGTTATCTGTATCATTGTTTCTTCACCTCACAATATCCTTTGCCATTTGTATTGTTTAATCCCACTGTTTAACCATTTACTTCCCTGCATGGAATATTCCCTTGTTCAAGTAAAATTGTTTAACCTTTGCTCTGCCTGCTGTCCATCACTGCATCCTGCAACCTGCTCACTTACTCACTTATTATGTATAACACAGTCCCTTAGTATATAGTGAAACTCACTTATTATGTATACCACCGTCCTTAGTTACATAGTGTCCTCTTTTATTATGTATAAAACAGTCCCTTATTATGTACCATCCTCTCTAGTTATATATGGTGCCAACCCTTATTATATCCAAAAAAAGGCTGCACTCAAGCATACTAAAGCATGACAACATAGAATACATGAAATTTTGAATAGCAATCCCTAACCTAATGTGAACATACCTCTATTAGGCTGATATCTGAATTTCTGGGTGAATATGCACCTCTGTCAGTAATGCCTGCATTTATGGGTAAAGTAGGGAGCTGGTGTAATTAAAATCACCACCTGGTGGGGGCGGAGTGCTCGGTCAGCAAGCTAACATTCAAAAGACAAAAAACCTGACTGGCACTTCCAGACTAATGTGAACTAGGTGCAAACCAAAGGGAGCTACCCTCATGTAAAACATCCAAAAAAAGGCTGCACTCAAGTGTTGTGACCACGCACCACAATTGTGGGTTACCAGAGCAATGGGGTACTCAGAGCCGAGCCCATGGAAGTCTATGGGGTTGTCACAGGTAGCGGTGGCTCGGTCTGTGGCCCTGGCGGTCAGGCATATGTTGGGGGGTATATTTACAGGGGATAGGTATATATACAGTTCGTGACGCCACCTGTAGTTCTCTGATCACTAAGACCAGCGCTGCTGTAGATCTCTGAGGGGATGGTGCGGCAGCTAGATGTTGGGTCCCCTACAGGTGGGACTGGTCCCTCAAAGTCTATGGAATTAATGATGTCGGGTGCAGATAAATAAATCAGTCTCACACCATCCAGCGTCTTTCCATACCTTTTACTTCAAGTTGTTCAGGCAGGTCCCAGGGAGGCTGTTCGGGGTGGATGAATGCACGTAGCGGTAACAGTTGAGCAGGTTACAGGCCTCCTTCTCTTTCCAAATGATGAGTGAGTCCAAGCTTGCCTGTAGCTAAGTTAACTCTATAGTTTTCAGCTTTTCCCACTAGCTGTACTGCCCAGCCGGTTTTGTGATAGAGCCTTATAAGTGGTGAACTAAGTACTTTCTTTTGCCGCGCGCCGAACTCAGAAGCCTTGTTCTCCTGACTCGGTTACGTACTGGCACTCTAAGGGCGGCTTTCTGCAACCTAAGGTCCAGTAAGACTCTGGTTTTTCTATCACTATGCCTGGAGCTATAGTGACACTTCGGTCCCCAGTGACCGGTGACAATGTGCAGGATAATCCAATCCTTAAGGCACTTCTGAATTCTTTCCACTGTGCCTTTCGCCCTGCTTCTGCTTTCAATATAGCACTGCAGCGTGAAGATAGAAAGTCAGTTTTCTTCCTTGGTCTCACTGAGTAACTCTCATTTTCCTCAAAGTTCAGACTCAGTAAAAGGTAACTCTGACTAGACTCGGGATGATAACTAGTCATCCGTTACTAGACTCCACTTCGTTGAATTGGCAGGAACTAATCTTCTGCTCACACAGAGCTCTGACAGGAATCCTCACTGTCTGAGAAGAACTAGCCCTGACTGCTCTGTACGATGACAGGAAGCTAGCCTGACTCTCTGTGCTACACATCACTCCCCTATACACCCCTGTGGGTGTGTCTGAAGTGCAAGTGAGTGATGTCAAGCTTTAACTGTTACCTTACTGTGCATTCTCCAGATCCTGTGTGCCTTACATACCAGGGCTACACACAAGCATACTAAAGCATGACAACATAGAATACATGAAATTTTGAATAGCAATCCCTAACCTAATGTGAACATACCTCTATTAGGCTGATATCTGAATTTCTGGGTGAATATGCACCTCTGTCAGCAATGCCTGCATTTATGGGTAAAGTAGGGAGCTGGTGTAATTAAAATCACCACCTGGTGGGGGCGGAGTGCTCGGTCAGCAAGCTAACATTCAAAAGACAAAAAACCTGACTGGCACTTCCAGACTAATGTGAACCAGGTGCAAACCAAAGGGAGCTACCCTCATGTAAAACATCAAAAAAAAGGCTGCACTCAAGCATACTAAAGCATGACAACATAGAATACATGAAATTTTGAATAGCAATATGGCTTTGGAATATAAGGAAAAATTTGAGACGCTTAGTATAAACATTTGGCCAAACATTTTAAAGCCCAACAACCATCGTCAAGGTGGTCTCAATTCTGTTGAGTCCCTAACCTAATGTGAACATACCTCTATTAGGCTGATATCTGAATTTCTGGGTGAATATGCACCTCTGTCAGTAATGCCTGCATTTATGGGTAAAGTAGGGACCTGGTGTAATTAAAATCACCACCTGGTGGGGGCGGAGTGCTCGGTCAGTAAGCTAACATTCAAAAGACAAAAAACCTGACTGGCACTTCCAGACTAATGTGAACTAGGTGCAAACCAAAGGGAGCTACCCTCATGTAAAACATCCAAAAAAAAGGCTGCACTCAAGCATACTAAAGCATGACGACATAGAATACATGAAATTTTGAATAGCAATCCCTAACCTAATGTGAACATACCTCTATTAGGCTGATATCCGAATTTCTGGGTGAATATGCACCTCTGTCAGTAATGCCTGCATTTATGGGTAAAGTAGGGAGCTGGTGTAATTAAAATCACCACCTGGTGGGGGCGGAGTGCTCGGTCAGCAAGCTAACATTCAAAAGACAAAAAACCTGACTGGCACTTCCAGACTAATGTGAACTAGGTGCAAACCAAAGGGAGCTACCCTCATGTAAAACATCCAAAAAAAGGCTGCACTCAAGCATACTAAAGCATGACAACATAGAATACATGAAATTTTGAATAGCAATATGGCTTTGGAATATAAGGAAAAATTTGAGACGCTTAGTATAAACATTTGGCCAAACATTTTAAAGCCCAACAACCATCGTCAAGGTGGTCTCAATTCTGTTGAGTCCCTAACCTAATGTGAAACATACCTCTATTAGGCTGATATCTGAATTTCTGGGTGAATATGCACCTCTGTCAGTAATGCCTGCATTTATGGGTAAAGTAGGGAGCTGGTGTAATTAAAATCACCACCTGGTGGGGGCGGAGTGCTCGGTCAGCAAGCTAACATTCAAAAGACAAAAAACCTGACTGGCACTTCCAGACTAATGTGAACTAGGTGCAAACCAAAGGGAGCTACCCTCATGTAAAACATCCAAAAAAAGGCTGCACTCAAGCAACTAAAGCATGACAACATAGAATACATGAAATTTTGAATAGCAATCCCTAACCTAATGTGAACATACCTCTATTAGGCTGATATCTGAATTTCTGGGTGAATATGCACCTCTGTCAGTAATGCCTGCATTTATGGGTAAAGTAGGGAGCTGGTGTAATTAAAATCACCACCTGGTGGGGGCGGAGTGCTCGGTCAGCAAGCTAACATTCAAAAGACAAAAAACCTGACTGGCACTTCCAGACTAATGTGAACTAGGTGCAAACCAAAGGGAGCTACCCTCATGTAAAACATCCAAAAAAAGGCTGCACTCAAGCATACTAAAGCATGACAACATAGAATACATGAAATTTTGAATAGCAATCCCTAACCTAATGTGAAACATACCTCTATTTTAATTACACAGCTCCCTACTTTACCCATAAATGCAGGCATTACTGACAGAGGTGCATATTCCCAGAAATTCAGATATCAGCCTAATAGAGGTGTTCACATTGGGTTAGGGACTCAACAGAATTGAGACCACCTTGACGATGGTGTTGGATTTACAATGTTTGGCCAAATGTTTATACTAAGCGTCTCAAATTTTCCTTATATTCCAAAGCCATATTGCTATTCAAAATTTCATGTATTCTATGTTGTCATGCTTTAGTATGCTTGAGTGCAGCCTTTTTTGGATGTTTTACATGAGGGTAGCTCCCTTTGGTTTGCACCTAGTTACATTAGTCTGGAAGTGCCAGTCAGGTTTTTTGTCTTTTGAATGTTAGCTTGCTGACCGAGCACTCCGCCCCACCAGGTGGTGATTTTAATTACACCAGCTCCCTACTTTACCCATAAATGCAGGCATTACTGACAGAGGTGCATATTCACCCAGAAAATTCAGATATCACTAATAAGGTATCACATTAGGTTGGGACTCAACAGAATTGAGACACCTTGCAAAGGTTGTTGGGCTTTACAATGTTGGCCAAATGTTTATACGTAACGCGTCCAAATTTTCCTTAATATTCCAAAGCATATTGCATTCAATAAATTACATGTATTCTATGTTGTCAATTGCTTTAGTATGCTTTGACGTGCAACTGCCTTTTTTTGGATGTTTTACATGAGGGTAGCTCCCTTTGGTTTGCACCTAGTTCACATTAGTCTGGAAGTGCCAGTCAGGTTTTTTGTCTTTTGAATGTTTAGCTTGCTGACCGAGACTCCGCACCCCAACCAGGTGGTGATTTTAATTACACCAGCTCCCTACTTTCAACAATAAATGAAAGGACATTACTGACAGAAGGTGCATATTCAACCAGAAATTCAGATACTCAGCCTAAATAGAGGTAGTTCACATTAGGTTAGGATTGCTATTCAAAATTTCATGTATTCTATGTTGTCATGCTTTAGTATGCTTGAGTGCAGCCTTTTTTTGGATGTTTTACATGAGGGTAGCTCCCTTTGGTTTGCACCTAGTTCACATTAGTCTGGAAGTGCCAGTCAGGTTTTTTGTCTTTTGAATGTTAGCTTGCTGAACCGACACTCGCCCCACCAGGTGATGGATTTTAATTAGCACCACGCTCCTACTTTACCAATAAATGCGGCATTACTGACAGAGGTGCATATTCACCAGATACATAATTCTGTAATCAGCCTAATAGAGGTTGTTCAATTGGTTAGGATTGCTATTCAAAATTTCATGTATTCAAATGTTGTACATGCTTTAGTATGCTTGAGTGGCAGCCTTTTGTTGGATGTTTTACATGAGGTAGCTCCCTTTGGTTTGCACCTAGTTCGAATTATGCTGGAAGTGCCAGTCAGGTTTTTTGTCTTTTGAATGTTAGCTTGCTGACCGAGCACTCCGCCCCACCAGGTGGTGATTTGTATTACACAGCTCCCTACTATTACCATAAATGCAGGCATTACTGACAGAGGGATATTCACCAGAATTCAGATATCAGACCTAATAAGGTATGTTCACATTAGGTTAAGGGACTCAACAGAATTCATGAACTTTTGTCACTACTAGTGACTGGCTTTTTTGGTGCTTCATTTACTAGCCAAATTTTGACTAGTCTATCAGCAGAATTCAGATATCAGCCTAATGAGGATGTTCACTTAGGTTAGGGACTCAACAGAATGATGACCACCTTGACGATGGTTGTTGGGCTTTAAAATGTTTGGCCAAATGTTTATACAAGCGTCTCAAATTTTTCCTTATATTCCAAAGCCATATTGCTATTCAAAATTTCATGTATTCTATGTTGTCATGCTTTAGTATGCTTGAGTGCAGCCTTTTTTTGGATGTTTTACATGAGGGTAGCTCCCTTTGGTTTGCACCTAGTTCACATTAGTCTGGAAGTGCCAGTCAGGTTTTTTGTCTTTTGAATGTTAGCTTGCTGACCGAGCACTCCGCCCCCACCAGGTGGTGATTTTAATTACACCAGCTCCCTACTTTACCCATAATGCAGGCATTACTGACAGAGGTGCATATTCACCCAGAAATTCAGATATCAGCCTAATAGAGGTATGTTCACATTAGGTTAGGGATTGCTATTCAAAATTTCATGTATTCTATGTTGTCATGCTTTAGTATGCTTGAGTGCAGCCTTTTTTTGGATGTTTTACATGAGGGTAGCTCCCTTTGGTTTGCACCTAGTTCACATTAGTCTGGAAGTGCCAGTCAGGGTTTTTTGTCTTTTGAATGTTAGCTTGCTGACCGAGCACTCCGCCCCACCAGGTGGTGATTTTAATTACACCAGCTCCCTACTTTACCCATAAATGCAGGCATTACTGACAGAGGTGCATATTCACCCCGAAATTCAGATATCAGCCTAATAGAGGTATGTTCACATTAGGTTAGGATTGCTATTCAAAATTTCATGTATTCTATGTTGTCATGCTTTAGTATGCTTGAGTGCAGCCTTTTTTTGGATGTTTTACATGAGGGTAGCTCCCTTTGGTTTGCACCTAGTTCACATTAGTCTGGAAGTGCCAGTCAGGTTTTTTGTCTTTTGAATGTTAGCTTGCTGACCGAGCACTCCGCCCCCACCAGGTGGTGATTTTAATTACACCAGCTCCCTACTTTACCCATAAATGCAGGCATTACTGACAGAGGTGCATATTCACCCCGAAATTCAGATATCAGCCTAATACAGGTATGTTCACATTAGGTTAGGGACTCAACAGAATTGAGACCACCTTGACGATGGTTGTTGGGCTTTAAAATGTTTGGCCAAATGTTTATACTAAGCGTCTCAAATTTTTCCTTATATTCCAAAGCCATATTGCTATTCAAAATTTCATGTATTCTATGTTGTCATGCTTTAGTATGCTTGAGTGCAGCCTTTTTTGGATGAACCCTTATTATATGGCTTCCTCTGCTGTTATGTACAGTGCTGTTTCTTACATAGTTTATTCTTGTTATTTTTGGTATTCACAGCGTTGTCTTTTATTACATAGTCCCCTCTCTTGTTTGATATAAAATGACTGCTGATGGAGCAGCTGGTGACCAGATGACCAGTTCATCAGCTCCTCCATTAGAAAAGAAGCTTTCCCATACTCAATCAGCAGCCACTGCATTATATTATCTAACAAGACAGAATGGTATGTAATAAAGAACAGAGCGCTATATAATCCGATTTGTAAGGGATGATGCTCTACATAACAAGAGAGGGCACTGTGTAATAAGAGATGACAATATACATAATAAAGGATACTATGTAAGATATATATGTGTAGCTTTGTCACCATAAAAGGAGGGGGGTCCAGACACATTTCTTGCACAGTGGCCCCAAGCTGTCAGTGTCCTACCCCGGGCACAATTGCTAATGACCATCATGAAAAGGGCTACCTGAGCTGCGCAGAATGATATATCATTGGAACGTAAAAAAGGATTAACGTTGGAAAGCTAGACATTATCAAGAGGAAAATGGAAAGAACAAGCATGGAACTTCTGAAGTGGGAGTCTGTGAACTACACTAGATTGAATCTGAGGAGTTCAGGTCACACAGCAAAACCATTTATTGATCAGGCAATGAGACAGAAAGGAAAAGGGGAGTCAGCCAATGTGGCTAACAAAACAATCGCAAGGTCCATACCGAGCCCCCAGTACATCAATGATAAGGTCATGGCTATCTGCATCAGAGGGAAACTACTGAATGTAATCATCCTCCAAGTCTGTGAACCAAAAATAGAAACGTCAGAGCCCAAGAAAGGATTTCATCTACATTATGGGGGTCATCAATGCCAAAATTGGAGTGTGAGAGGATGCAGGAGTGATTGGCAGACACTGCCCTGATGACACTTTGTTTAATTATCCCAGCATGCACTGAGATTTTCAAATGAAGTGTCATCAGAGGAACTAGTAAAAAAAATAATAAATTATGCAGTTAGAGAAGGAAGGATGGGGAATTTTTAACTGAAGTGTATTCAAAAAGAGATTAGATTATTACTTTAAACAGATACAGTGCCTACAAGTAGTATTCAACCCCCTGCAGATTTAGCTGGTTTGATAAGATGCAAATAAGTTAGAGCCTTCAAACTGCAAACGAGAGTAGGATTATTAACAGAAGCATAAATCTTACAAAACAAAAAGTTATGTTGCTCAGTTGAATTTTAATAAATTTTAAACATAAAAGTGTGGGTCAATTATTATACAACCCCTATGTTTAATATTTCGTGGAATAACCCTTGTTTGCAATTACAGCTAATAATCGTCTTTTATAAGACCTGATCAGGCCGGCACAGGTCTGTGGAGTTATCTTGGCCCACTCCTCCATGCAGATCTTCTCCAAGTTATCTAGGTTCTTTGGGTGTCTCATGTGGACTTTAATCTTGAGCTCCTTCCACAAGTTTTCAATTGGGTTAAGGTCAGGAGACTGACTAGGCCACTCCAACACCTTGACTTTTTCCCTCGTGAACCAGGCCTTGGTTTTCTTGGCTGTGTGCTTTGGGTCGTTGTCTTGTTGGAAGATGAAATTACGACCCATCTTAAGATCCTTGATGGAGGAGCGGAGGTTCTTGGCCAAAATCTCCAGGTAAGCCGTGCTATCCATCCTCCCATGGATGCGGACCAGATGGCCAGGCCCCTTGGCTGAGAAACAGCCCCACAGCATGATGCTGCCACCACCATGCTTGACTGTAAGGATGGTATTCTTGGGGTCGTATGCAGTGCCATCCAGTCTCCAAACGTCACGTGTGTGGTTGGCACCAAAGATCTCGATCTTGGTCTCATCAGACCATAGAACCTTGAACCAGTCTGTCTCAGAGTCCTCCAAGTGATCATGAGTAAACTGTAGATGAGCCTTGACATGACGCTTTGAAAGTAAAGGTACCTTACGGGCTCGTCTGGAACGGAGACCATTGCGGTGGAGTACGTTACTTATGGTATTGACTGAAACCAATGTATCCACTGCCATGAGATCTTCCCGGAGCTCCTTCCTTGTCCTTGGGTTAGCCTTGACTCTTCGGACAAGCCTGGCCTCGGCACGGGAGGAAACTTTCAAAGGCTGTCCAGGCCGTGGAAGGCTAACAGTAGTTCCATAAGCCTTCCACTTACGGATGATGCTCCCAACAGTGGAGACAGGTAGGGCCAACTCCTTGGAAAGGGTTTTGTACCCCTTGCCAGCCTTGTGACCCTCCACGATCTTGTCTCTGATGGCCTTGGAATGCTCCTTTGTCTTTCCCATGTTGACCATGTATGAGTGCTGTTCACAAGTTTGGGGAGGGTCTTAAATAGTCAGAAAAGGCTGGCAAAAGAGATCATTAATCCACACATGTGAAGCTCATTATTCTTGGTGCCTGAACTACTTCTTAATACTTTAGGGGGACCAAACAGAATTCTTGTGGTTTGAGGGATTGAATAATAAATGACACTCTGAATTAACTTTTTACGTTTTTTAAAAAAAAAAAAAAAATTAAAACAAAAATTTTTGCTGCAGTGCATTTCCCACTTCCAGGCTGATCTACAGTACAAATGTCACAATGCCAAGTTAATTCCGCATGTGTCAACCAGCTAAATCTGCAGGGGGTTGAATACTACTTGTAGGCACTGTAGGTATTTGGAATTAAAAAGGTTTTTCTTTTGAACCTCCCTTTAAGTTTGTAGTTGTCAAAAATAGTAAATGGCTTAAATTCAAAATGTTTTTTGTTTGATCATTTATGTGCCCTCTGGAACCAATAGAGGCAGTGCCACTGCCTTTATTCTAAATATTTAACCCCTTCACAATATGCGCCATACATGTACGGCGCATGTTAGGTCTCCCCCTTTGATGTGGGTTCTGGTACTGAGCCCACATCTTTTCCGGCACATGTCAGCTGATCAGAAGCATGTCACTAATCCCGCCCATCGGCGCCCGTGTCACATGACTGCAGGTCACAGATGGGTTGGTATGAAAACCCGGGGTCTGCAATTGACCACTGTGGTTGTCATTGCCAGATTGCTTTGAGCACCGTCCAGTGGTTGGCGGTCATAGCAAGTGAGCATTTCTGCTACACAGAGCAGGGCTGCAGCCCTGCTCTATGTGGTTCAATCAATCGGATGATCGCAGCTTCTAGTCTCCCAAGGAAACTATTGAAGGAAGTGTAAAGTAAGAAAAAAATGTTTTAAAAAATATTATTTATATATATATATATATATATTATATTATATATATATATACAGTACAGGCCAAAAGTTTGGACACACCTTCTCATTCAAAGATTTTTCTGTATTTTCATGACTATGAAAATTGTACATTCACACTGAAGGCATCAAAACTATGAATTAACACATGTGGAATTATATACTTAACAAAAAATTGTGTAACAACTGAAAATATCTCTTATATTCTAGGTTCTTCAAAGTAGCCACCTTTTGCTTTGATGACTGCTTTGCACACTCTTGGCATTCTCTTGATGAGCTTCAAGAGGTAGTCACCGGAAATGGTTTTCACTTCACAGGTGTGCCCTGTCAGGTTTAATAAGTGGGATTTCTGGCCTTATAAATGGGTTGGGACCATCAGTTGTGTTGTGCAGTTATACAGTATAGGACGGTCCCCATAGAGTATAATGAGCCCCACATATTGCTCCATACAGTATAATGAGTTGCATATAAAGCTCCATACAGTATATGATGGGCCCCATATATTGCTCCATACAGAATGGGCTCCATATAATGTTCCATACAGAATAGGCCCCATATGTGCTCCACATGATGCTCCATACCCTATATGATGCTGTGGAGCCCAGCTGTGCTTGGATTCCTAATCTCCAGAAGGGTGCACTGAAGGTAATCACCACTAGAGGTCCAACATTTACATTCACACACCTTCACCCATCCCTGAGACCACCAGAGGGAGCAAGTGAGGGACAGAGGAGCCAAAACAGCTCATCCCAATCATTACAACCGGACATCGGGTCCGAGCTTACTGGAATCTTCACGAACAGTAGGAGATACCGGAGTTCCTGCGGGACTACAAGTCGCAGGAGCCCTTTAGTGCTGATACGTAACTGGATCAGGAAGACAGGAGTCTGGTCGGCGCAACCATTAGAGACTGTGTTCTTTCAAGAGAAGGCCCTACACAAGGTCAGCCGGGCGTAAAGTTGGAGACAGACTCAGGCCTAGTTTCACACAGGTCAGAGACTCATTTTAGGAGTAAGGAGGCCCTATACCTACTCAGTGGGAGGAACTGGATGTGCATCCTTCACCCTACAGCGCCCGGGACGTGCCTGCAATAACAACAGTAAAGGTACAGAAAGAGACTTATGTGTGTGTCCATCTTATTACTCCTACTGTCGGATTCTCCTCCGTCCTGCACCCTTACATTCTATCTACCCTGAAGGACCCAGCCTTACCTGTGGAAGGCTTAACACCTTGCTGCCCAATACCAACCCTTCAGCGGACCTATACAGCAGTGCTGGTCACCCTGACCAGGCACCACAGGTGGCGTCACGAACATTCAACAAACCTTTTAATCCCCTGTAAATATCCCCTTTTTGAGGTGAGTCCCAGGGCCACGGACCGAGCTGCAGCTACCGTGTCATCCCCCATAGAAGTGGACGGGCTCGGTGCCGAGTACCCCACGGCCCTGGTGGGCGATTCATCTCTCTAGCATCACGAACAGGATTCTGAAGCTCGCTATAAGCGAGTCCTGTGTGCCTGAATTGACTGTTTTGTGCAAAAAGACTGTAATTGCCATTTTTGTGACTTTGCCACCATTTACCGCCATTTTGCCGCCATATTCGCGCCCTGAGGCGCTGGTGAAGAAGGAGGGCGTGCTTTCGTGGGCGTGCGCTCACTCTGAGGCGCGAAAGAAATGCCCGCCTACCCTAAGTGTTACTGCACTAACCGGACATGCCCATCAGCAAGGGAAATCCGCCTCCTGGTCCCAAATGGAGTGAGGAGGAGGAAAAGAAAATCCCGCCCCCTTAACAGAGAGCGGGACCCTCCTGATAAAGAAGATCTCCCCACCGCTGAGCGTCCCGTGCTGCAGGAAGATGTCTGCACCCTTCCTGACCCTGCTGCAGACGCCGAACTAGCGGAACTGGCCCGGCACCAGGCGGAAGCCGAGAGCACGGAGAGGAGCTGGAAAGAGCTCATCCTCAGCCCAGACCAGCCGCTGGAGCAGAAGCGATTGCTGGAGCGTCCCCCTGCTGCCGAACCTGGAGCCGAGGAGAATCCCTGCACCGCTACTGACATCACAGCGGAGGTATCCGGCCCCGCGGAAGAATCAGCGGCAGGTCCTCTCCCCACACAGTCTACAGGTGAGCCCGGCAGGCCGCCAGCGTCCCCAGAGGAGAACAGGCACTGCGGCCTAGAGGACCGGAGTGAACCGGCTCTGCAGGTAACCGGCGACGATATCACTGCTGCAGCTGATGACACCCTGGTGGAACCCCTGACACCCCCATCAGCCCAGTGCACACCAGCCACATGGACACCAGTGTTGGAGTCGATGACCCTGGTGCTAGGCACTGTGCCCATGGACAGGAATGGTCCTGTGCTAGCACAGCCAACAGGTGTCGCCCCAGGTAATAAATGAATAACCCAGACAGGGTCCACATTAACTGTAAATAGTTTTCTGTGTGATTTCATGCTTTGATCAATAGTATTTTTGCATATGTTTTTCCAATATGTTTTCGTATCTGAACTGTGTGGCTGAGGACTCTGCCAGCCCAAAAACTCTCTCTGTATATAGTTAGCACTTCTGTGCCTCATCTTGGTTTCACTTAATTACCTCAGAAGTTTAAAACCCGTTTGGTGTGGCCGAAAGTGAGGTCTGCTACAGAGATCCAGAAAAGTCTTGCAGCCCACCCAGGACCACCGTTGGAGGTTTGGAGCGGGTCCTCCACAAGTATATGTCTACTTGAATTGAGAAGTTGTTGATATTTGCACTATACTTGATGTTGATATTAAAAGTGTTGTTTATTATGCAACGGTTAAAGATCCTCACCTCCTGTAAGGGAAGAGTTAATGTTAATGTTGGATTTAAAAATGTTTTTCTTTCAGCCCGGGAGTACTGAGTTTTACCAGGGGGAATGTGGAGCACAGCTGTGCTTGGATTCCTAATCTGCAGAAGGGTGCACTGAAGGTAATCACCACCAGAGGTCCAAAATTTACATTCACACACCTTCTCCCATCCCTGAGACCACCAGAGGGAGCTGTCTAGAGATAGAAAAGGAGGGTGAAGTGCAGAGAGTTAGTTAGTCTGAGGGCTGCAGCCTGCAGTGTCACCTCGTAGTGAGCGCAGTGGAAAGCAGTGAGCTCAGTTTTGTGCAGTCTAGCTCACAGAGCAGTCTGAAGAGAGAGAGAGACTGCTGTCCAGTTCAACAGAGTGGAGGCTAGTAAAAGTGGAACGGAAACCACTCCAGCCTAGTCAGAGCTGAATCTAGTGAGTGAAGCTTAGTGAGAAAGCGTGCTGACGCTTAGAGAGCGGTAAAGAAGAAGAAGAAGAAGCAGCCCACCAACTGCCAGTGTGTGATCGTGTGAGGGCCTGGGTAGGCTGAAGGCGAGTGGAAAGCAAGTGAGGGACAGAGGAGCCTAAACAGCTCATCTCGTCCGAGCTTACTGGAATCTTCACGACCAATAGGAGATACCGGAGTTCCTGCGGGACTACAAGTCGCAGGAGCCCTTTAGTGCTGATACGTAACTGGGTCAGGAAGACAAGAGTCTGGTCGGCGCAACCATTAGAGACTGTGTTTTTTTAAGAGAAGGCCCTACACAAGGTCAGCTGGGCGTAAAGTTGGAGACAGACTCAGTCCTAGTTTCACACAGGTCAGAGACTCATTTTAGGAGTAAGGAGGCCCTATGCCTACTCAGTGGGAGGAACTGGATGTGCATCCTTCACCCTACAGCGCCCCGGGATGTGCCTGCAATAACAACAGTAAAGGTACAGAAAGAGACTTATGTGTGTGTCCATCTTATTACTCCTACTGTCGGATTCTCCTCTGTCCTGCACCCTTACATTCTATCTACCCTGAAGGACCCAGCCTTACCTGTGGAAGGCTTAACACCTTGCTGCCCAATACCAACCCTTCAGCGGACCTATACAGCAGCGCTGGTCACCCTGACCAGGCACCACAGGTGGCGTCACGAACATTCAACAAACCTTTTAATCCCCTGTAAATATCCCCTTTTTGAGGTGAGTCCCAGGGCCACGGACCGAGCTGCAGCTACCGTGACATCCCCCACAGAAGTGGACGGGCTCGGTGCCGAGTACCCCACGGCCCTGGTGGGAGATTCAATGCCCCATAAATAATGAACCCCATATGATGCTCTAGTATATGATGGGCCCCATGGATGATGCTCCAGTATATGATGGGCATATATAATGCTCCATATACAGTATAATGGGCCATATATGATGCTCCAGTGTATAATGGGCCTTGTATATGATGCTCCAGTGTATGATGGGCCCATTTATAATGCTCCAGTGTATGATGGGCCTATATAATGTTCCATTTATAGTGGGCCCCATATGATGCTCCAGTATATGATGGGCCCAATGGATGATGCTCCAGTGTATGATGGGCCTATATAATGCTCCATATATAATGGGCCCCATATGATGCTCCAGTGTATAATGGGCCCCATGGATGATGCTCCAGTGTATGATGGGCCTATATAATGCTCCATATATAATGGGCCCAATATGATGCTCCAGTGAATAATGTGCCCCGTATATGATGCTCCAGTGTATGATGGGCCCCATTTATAATGCTCCAGTGTATGATGGGCCCCATGGATGATGCTTCAGTGTATGATGGGCCTATATAATGCTTCATATATAATGGGCCCCATATGATGCTCCAGTGTATAATGGACCCCATGGATGATGCTCCAGTGTATGATGGGCCTATACACTGTGTGCAGAATTATTAGGCAAATTAGTATTTTGATCACATCATCCTTTTTATGCATGTTGTCCTACTCCAAGCTGTATAGGCTTGAAGGCAAACTGCCAATTATGTACTGTAAATCAGGTGATTTGCATCTCTATAATAAGGAGGGGTATGGTCTAATGACATCAACACCCTAAATAAGGCAACTTCCTTTCCTTTGGCAAAATGGGTCAGAAGAGAGATTTGACGAACTCTGAAAAGTCAAAAATTGTGAGATGTCTTGCAGAGGGATGCCTCAGTCTTGAAATTGCTAAACTTTTGAAGCGTGATCACTGAACAATCAAGCGATCCATGGCAAATAGCCAACAGGGTCGCAAGTAGCGTGTTGATAAAAAAAGACTCAAAATAACTGCCCATTAATTGAGGAAAATCAAGCGTGAAGCTGCCTAGATGCCATTTGCCACCAGTTTTGCCATATTTCAGAGCTGCAACGTTACTGGAGTATCAAAAAGCACAAGGTGTGCCAAACTCAGGGACATGGCCAAGGTAAGGAAAGCTGAAAAACGACCACCTTTGAACAAGAAACATAAGATAAAACGTCAAGACTGGGCCAAGAAATATGTTAAGACTGATTTTTCTAAGGTTTTATGGACTGATGAAATGAGAGTGACTCTTGATGGACCAGATGGATGGGCCCGAGGCTGGATCAGTAAAGGGCAGAGAGCTCCACTCCGACTCAGATGCCAGCAAGGTGAAGGTGGGGTACTGGTATGGGCTGGTATCATCAAAGATCGGGTTGAGGATGGAGTGAAGCTCGACTCCCAGACCTACTGCCAGTTTCTGGAACACACCTTCTTCAAGCAGTGGTACAAGAAGAAGTCAGTATCGTTCCAGAAAAAACATGATTTTCATGCAGGACAATGCTCCATCACATGCATCCAAATACTCCACAGCGTGGCTGCCCAGTAAAGGTCTAAAAGATGAAAAAATCATGACATGGCCCCCTTGTTCACCTGATCTGAACCCCATAGAGAATCTGTGGTCCCTCATAAAATGTGAGATCTACAGGGAGGGAAAACATTACACCTCTCGGAACAGTGTCTGGGAGGTTGTGGTGACTGCTAATGAAATGTTGATCGTAAACAGATCAAGCAAACTGACAGAATCTCTGGATGGAAGGCTTTTGAGTGTTATTGTAAAGAAAGGTGGCTATGTTGGTCACTGATTTATTTGGGGGGGTTTTGAATGTCAGAAATGTTTATTTCTAAATTTTATGTTGTTATATTGCTTTAACTGCTGAAAATAAACAAGTGAGATGGGTATATATTTGATTTTTATTAAGTTGCCAAATAATTCTGCACAGTAATAGTTACCTGCATAAACAAATATCCTCCTAAGATAGACAAATCAAAAAAAAAAAACACTCCAACTTACAAAAATCTAAACCTTTGATATTTATGAGTCTTTTGGGTTGATTGAGAACATAGTTGTTGTTCAATAATAAAAATAATCCTCTCAAGCACAACTTGCCTAATAATTATGCAAACAGTGTATAATGCTCCATATATAATGGGCCCCATTTATAATGCTCCAGTGTATAACGGGCCCCATATATGATGCTCCTGTGTATGATGGGCCACATTTATAATGATCCAGTGTATGATGGGCCCCATGCATGATGCTCCAGTGTATGAGGGGCCTATATAATGCTCCATATATAATGGGCCACATATGATGCTCCAGTGTATGATGGGCCCCATGGATGATACTCCAGTGTATGATGGGCCTATATAATGATCCATATATAATGGGCCCCATTTATAATGCTCCAGTGTATAACGGGCCCAATCTATGATACTCAAGTGTATGCTGGGCCCCATATATAATTCTCCAGTGTATAATTCTCCCGATATATTGCTCCAAACATAACAAAAAATGAAATACCTCTCCTCGCTGGGCACTGCTCTACTTTGGACTCCTCAGCTTCGACATCTTCCAGCTCTCTGCACTTGGACTGTTCAGGCAGAGGGCGTACAGACGTGACGTCATGGCGCTCTCTGACCTGAATGTCACTGTCAGGAAACGCGGAAGACGTCACAGCGGTGGATCAGGGAGAGGTAAGTATTGCAAGTGCTGGGGCCCTGAGCAAGCAGGGGGGGCCCACTCGTAGGCGACAGTACTGACACAGGGCCCCTCATAGTATGGCGGTGTCTCTGACGGCAAGTGGGCCCCCCAACCGTCAGAGACACCTTTTGTACTATGAGGGGCCCTGTGCCAGTGCGGGGCACCGCCACTTGCCCGGGTGCGCCAGGTGCTGACGCTGGCACTGGGGGGGACAGCCCAGTTAGGGAGGTGGAAAAATTGGCATATGTTGAGGTGTAGGCTGGACGTTCAGCAGCTGCAAATGGAGGAATTGGAGAAGTCAGAGGAAGAGGAGGACAAAGCGAGCCACTTTGTGTCATCAGGGGAAGGTGGTACATAATCCTTTGAAACCCAGGCACGGTTCATTTTAATGAAGGTGAGATAACCAACATTTCGGTCGACAGCCAGGTCCTTCTTTCTGTCAGGATTGATCCAGCAGCACTGAAGACTCTTTCTGATAGCACACTACCAGCAGGGCAAGCGAGCTCCTGTAAGGCATATCGATAGGGGAGGAGAGGTAATTATGAACCATAGTTGACAACTGCTGTCTCCTGTCTGTTGCAATCGATTTCAGTATTACCAGTCGTGTGAGCGTTACTCGAGAAATCAGTCCACAACATGGTCATGACACCCGTCTCCAACGCCACTACGGCTGTGTGCACCACAAACACCTCTTCCATTTGGCCCAGTACGCGTCGTGGTAGAACCTGCACCGCTGCTGTGTGCTGGGAATGCCTCTAACAAACGGTTTACCAGAGTTGCTTGTTTGTACGCCAATATAAGCTCTAGGTTCTCTTGTGGCATGATGTTCTGTAATTTGCCTTTATAGCGTGGATCAAGGATGCTGGCCAACCAGTAGTCGTCATCTTCATAATTTTGGCAATGCGGGGGTCCCTTTTAAGGATCCGCAAGACATAATCACACGTGGGCCAATGTTCCAGGTGTCAATGATGCACTGATAGTGGTGGGTGGAAGAGCACTTTCTGCCAAATCCACATCCCTCCAGTCACGCACAAACCCAAAATTTTCTCTTGCCCCTGAGAAGCATCCTCCTCCCCAAAATAATCATCCCCCTCATCCTCCTCCTCCTCTGCCACACTAAACGATCTCGCTAGCGATCACGATAACGACGCAAGCTAACGAGATCGTTGGTGTGATCGCTTTAAGGTCGCTAGTAGCTGCCAAACTGAACAATCTCATTAACGACGCATCAGCGGTCAGCGATCTCTTTAACGACTTTGGCGGTCGTTGGGACGTGCCACACTGCATGTATTGTGAAAGATCACGACCTCGATAGGCGTGATTGAGCGCAACCTTTTCCACGCCCCTCAGCACAGATTGGTGGTCACTATTTATGTCATGACTGTTTATCACAACTCTCACTTTGCGATTGGATGACCGCGTCATAAAAGACGACGTATCAGCGCTCCTTTCCATTGCTCTTGAGCAGAAGCGGTTCTTTCAAATCTACAGCATCGTTCCAGTGCATCCTGCTAGCCTTTGTAGCTACTGCGATCCAGTTTGTGCCACCTTTGCGTTTGCTGCGATCCAGTCTACGGCGTTGATTTTTCTGCGATCCAGTCTGTGCCTCTATTTCATTTGCTGCGATCCAGTCTGTGCCTCTTGCATTAGCTGCGATCCAGGCTGTGCCGTTATATTTTCTGCATCCAGTTTGTGGCGCTATTGCGTTTTTTTGTTTGTTTTTTTTCAGGATCACAAACAAGTCTTGCAAGGTAGGTATTTTTTTTTAATTTTACAGATCCATTTTTAGATCCCAGCTGTTGTTAACCATTGTCGTCCATCAATTTATTTTTTTTTGCCATTGTTTTGTTCTGGCGCGTCCACCACCACCATTTTATGATCCCAGCTCTGCCATTGTTTACTCCAGCTGCGCCCACAACCACCATTTTGTGATCCCTGCTGTTTTTACCATAGTGGTCCATCTATGACTTTTATTTAGCTCTGCCATTATTTTCTCCTGCTGCGCCCACCACCACCATTTTATGATCCCTGCTGGTTTTACCGTAATTGTCCATCTATGATTTTTATTTTGGTCTGCCATTGTTTTCTCCTGCTGCGCCCACAACCACCATTTTATGTTCCCTGCTGTGTTCTATGTTGTAGGCTATGTAAGCATTTTATTTAACCATTCTGCCGTTCTCACATAATCCTTTTTTTTATTACAGATGGCTGATAAGCATGAATTTCTGCGGGAATTCATTGAGATGTACCGCTCGATGCCTTGCCTGTAGAAAATAAAGTCGGCTGATTACAGCAACAGGCTTAAAAAGAAGGACGCGTACCAAAAACTGAACCAGCGGATGAGTGATCGGTGAAAAAACGTATTCAGGCCCTCCGCACTGTTTACAAAAAAGAGTTAAATAAAGTCCAAAATTCTACAAAATCTGGAGCCGGGGCCGAAGATGTGTATGTCCCCAAATTGTGGTACTTTGAGCTGTTCTCTTTCACAAGGGACCAAGAAGTACCGAGACAAGCGAGATCCATGTTGGATCTAGACCCGGTGATCCAGCCGGACACCCCTGTCATACATGTAAGTACCTTTGTATTAAAACACATTTTAATGTACATGCCAAAGTGGACTTGAAATTAAAAATATAATTGTGAATGTAGATAAAATGGCAGAATATATCCCTTCATGTACTGATAATTTATGTAGCTAAACGGTTGATGCCTATCCATTTACAAGTGTTGTTTTCACATTTTTGCTGTATATGGGTGTTATAGTGTGAAGATAAATTTCTTTGTCTTTTCAAGTGTCGTTTTCACATTTTGCTGATTTGGGTTATGTGAAGAAAATTTCTTGTTTTACAATGTCGTTTCACATTTTGCTGTATTGGGTGTTATAGTGTGAAGATAAATTTCTTTTTCTTTGTGATTTACCATTTGTTTTTTGTTCATGCAGGACACAGAAGAGGCTGCTCCACACCTCCAACTGAACAAGACAGCATGGCGTTGATCCAAGACGAAGAAGTAGTCGAGCCACCATCCTCATCTGTGCGGAGACAGCTTACACTTTCTGGCAGAAAAAAGGAAGGCTCCCACCTCGGCTACTCCAGAATTGGTTGAAATTGCCAAAAAAGTGCTTACGGCAGAAAAAGACCAAACAAAAATAACTGGCTTTGCATACTTCGCTAATGAGAGGCTCCCTACACTGGATCCTGTTCAGCGGATTCATGCAGAGAGACTCATGTTTGAGGTACTGACTCAAGCGTCATTAGGAAACCTGGATAACAATTATGTCGTCATGCCAAGACCGCAGTACCCGGACTACTCATGGCCCAACAATCCTGTGCCAAACCCAATTGGGATAAATCCACCAAACCAAAACGTTGTTGCTCCCCATTATTTTTATACACCGCAGAGGCAACGTGGTAATGGCAACGATCCATCTTACCAGCAGTTGTAGTTTTTAAAATTTTTTACAAAAGTTTTTTTGTTGTCTATATTTTTTTTACATTGTTACCTTTTTTAATAAAAATCTTATTTATCTAATGAATTGTGGTCTCGTATTTTTATTAATGTCAACAATTTTGTTGACAACTATTAAAAATTTGTATTTTTATTACATCCACTTGTCACACACGGGGTCATGGGAATACCAGCTGTCATAGGAGTTCCATCATAGGGAAAAAATGAAATGAAAAAAATTTCAAAAAATTAACAACATTTCTTTTAAAGGCCCCTGGTCACACTAGCGCTAAAACCTTATACTAAAAAAAATACAACACACCTGCGTAGATAAATGTTAAATATATAATATATATTTGATTCACATATATATATATTTTTTTTTTTGTAAATAAATAAAATGTAAATAAAAATACAATAACATAATAATAAAATAAAAAATTATAAACAAAATATTTACAAAATACAAAATAATAAAAAAAAAAATTACTGTGGGCCCCGCATTCCAGCCACAAGCCCCTCCAGCATCACCCCGTGGTGATGCAGAGCTTCCATGGCAGTTTGCATCGCTGCCACTGCTGTGTTCATGGCCGCCATCAACCGGCGGTGTGACAGCAACAGGTCCTGGGCAGTTGGGATTTCTGTGGAGGCAAAGGTAACAGTTAATAGTGAATTCTGTTGCAACATCAACATGTACATGTTATGTTTATTAACACTTACGGTTTTCGTCAGACGACCCGCTGACCGCCCACCCAGAACCTGTTGCTCCGCCGGCTAGGGAAACACAGAAAAAAAATTATATCACAACAGTCATTACACATAAGACCTAACAAAGTTCTCAAACTTGTCTGAAGCTTATATAATGTGCGTAAATTACCTGATGGGGAGCCTGCATCCGTGTCACGGGGTGACACTGGAGAGAATCCATTTCCAGTAGAAGGGCTGGATGACCCCATCTGTGGAGGGAGGTTGCTGCCGGGGAAGGGGTAGACAGGTATGGAGATGATGGAGGTGGAGGGGTAGGTGATGGAGGTGGAGGGGTAGGTGATGGAGGTGGAGGGGTAGCTGGGGACGGTGGAGCCGCAGCAGCTGGTGGTGAAGGTGGTGCTGTAAATAAAATATACAATTCAGTCAAATACTCCTTCTACTAACCCCGTTACTGCCAGTACTTCCATCTATGCCTGTAAACCCCCTCACGACTGGTACTCCCATCACTGCCTGCCCCATCACTGCTGGTACTCCCATCACTACTGGTCCTCCCGTTACTGCCAGTACTTCCATCTATGCCTGTGAACACCCTCACGACTGGTACTCCCATCACTGCCTGCCCCATCACTGCTGGTACTCCCATCACTGCCTGCCCAATCACTGCTGGTACTCCCATCACTACTGGTCTTCCCGTTACTGCCAGTACTTCCATCTATGCCTGTAAACCCCTCACGACTGGTACTCCCATCACTGCCTGCCCCATCACTGCTGGTACTCCCATCACTACTGGTCCTCCCGTTACTGCCAGTACTTCCATCTATGCCTGTAAACCCCCTCACGACTGGTACTCCCATCACTGCCTGCCCCATCACTGCTGGTACTCCCATCACTACTGGTCCTCCCGTTACTGCCAGTACTTCCATCTATGCCTTTAAACCACTCACGACTGGTACTCCCATCACTGCCTGCCCCCTCACGACTGGTAATCCCATCACTGCCTGCCCAATCACTGCTGGTACTCCCATCACTACTGGTCCTCCCATTACTGCCAGTACTTCCATCTATGCCTGTAAACCCCCTCATGACTGGTACTCCCATCACTGCCTGCCCCATCACTGCTGGTACTCCCATCACTACTGGTCCTCCCGTTACTGCCAGTACTTCCATCTATGCCTTTAAACCACTCATGACTGGTACTCCCATCACTGCCTGCCCCCTCACGACTGGTACTCCCATCACTGCCTGCCCAATCACTGCTGGTACTCCCATCACTACTGGTCTTCCCGTTACTGCCAGTACTTCCATCTATGCCTGTAAACCCCCTCACGACTGGTACTCCCATCACTGCCTGCCCATCACTGCTGGTACTCCCATCACTACTGGTCCTCCCGTTACTGCCAGTACTTCCATCTATGCCTTTAAACCACTCACGACTGGTACTCCCATCACTGCCTGCCCTATCACTGCTGGTACTCCCATTACTACTGGTCCTCCCATTACTGCCACTACTTCCATCTATGCCTGTAAACCCCCTCATGACTGGTACTCCCATCGCTGCCTGCCCCATCACTGCCGGTACTCCCATCACTGCGGGTGCATTGATATAGGTAGATAACCCACAAAACATAACCTCTACAGATACCCTCATCAATACTCACTCAGAGGCCTGCGTAGCTGGGACCAGATGCTGGCGACCCTCTAGTGGGAGCGGTAGTGAAGGTCCGCCAGCTTCTTGCGGATCTGGGTGGTGGTCCGCCGCACATTAAAGCGCCTCTCCAGGCCCCGCCGGATTTTCTGCAGGCATACCTTTTTGTGGCGCATAGGATGCGCCACAGGTAGCCTGCAGTAGTAGTCCCATTGGTCTGTTTTTTTTATTAAAAAACGGACCTCCTCATCAGCCCACTTTGCCCCGCGCTGTCTCGCCGCCATTACAAACAACACCGCATTGGGCGACGCCAGCGCCATGACGTCACAGCATGCGCACGTTTCGTGCGGCCGCATTCGCGACGCAAAACGCTATTGTGATCGCAAAGTGACCATGCGCCCAGCCAAGCACAGATATGAGATGCTGTTGCGATCGCAAGATGATGGTTCCAAGCTAGGCGATCGCAATAGCGTCTCATATCTGTGCATAGCTGGGGCTCCATGTGAGAATCGTCACCTTGCGATCACAGTAGCGTTGCATATCTGAGAATAGCTGGGGCAACATGCGAGAATCGTCACCTTGCGATCACAGTGGCGTCGCATATCTGTGAATAGCTGGGGCTCCATGTGAGAATCGTCACCTTGCGATCACAGTGGCGTCGCATATCTGTGAATAGCTGGGGCTCCATGTGAGAATCGTCACCTTGCGATCACCGTGGCGTCGCATATCTGTGAATAGCTGGGGCACCATGTGAGAATCGTCACCTTGCGATCACAGTGGCGTCGCATATCTGTGAATAGCTGGGATTCCCTGGTGAATGTTGACCTTTACCTCCAAAAAATTTTTTTTATATATTTATAACAATTTTTTAATCTTTCATATATGACTAAAAATATATATTATATATTTAAACTTTATATATGCAGCTGTGGTGTATTACGTGTTATTTTTAATTATAAGGTTTGAATGCTAGTGAGACCATGGGCCTTTAAAATAATTGTAAATTTTTGAAATTTTTTTCTTTTTATTTTTTTAACAATGAACTCCTATGACTGATGGTACTCCCATAACCCCGTGTGTGACAAGTAGATACAATGAAAAAAAAAAATATAGACAACAAAAAACATTAGAAAAGATTTTAAAAACTACAGCAGCTGGTAACATGTCTCGTTGCCATCCCCATTACTCCCTCCCCACATCTCACCCATCATTATCCCTTCTCCCATATTGGTAAAATAATTGAAAAATAAAATTTTTTTATTATAAAAAGATTGTTAAAAAAAGACAAAAGTAAAACATTCTCAAAATCAAACTAGATCTGATGCTGCCAACTCACTGCACCAGGCCCATTAAAGTAATGGCAGTACTTGTCTCGGCCGGCCTTCGCATCGTCCTTGCTCCTGCCTTGATTGACAGGTTGAAGGCCTGCTATAGCGGGATCATTGTCACGCCATTCTCCAAGCACCACGTCACCATTGGTGTCCGAGTCCATGAAGCCTGGCGGACTGTAAGTAACAGCATTGCGTTTTCTTAGAAAATTGTGCAGCACACAACAGGCCAACACCACAGAGTCAATCGATTCCAGCTTCATGTTGATAGGAGTGTGGAAAACCCTGAAGCGGTTGGCCATTATGCCGAAGGCATTCTCCACAACGCGCCGTGCCCTAGACAGTCTGTAGTTAAAAATCCGCCTTTCCCCTGTCAAAGTCTTTTGTGGATATGGTTTAACAAGATGCTCATGAAGGGGGAAGGCTTCATCGCCCACAAACACAAAGTTTAGGTTGGCGGTGGTGTCCATGTTGGTTGGCAAGTTAAGTTTATTATTCAACAACCGTTCACCAAAAGTAGTGTGCTCCAAAACGCCACCGTCAGAAACCCTTCCATTAATGCCAACATCAACGTTTATAAATTCATAATTGGCATTAACAAGGGCCATGAGGATCATGCTGAAGTAGCCCTTGTAATTATGAAAATAGGATCCGCTTTTGGCTGGTTGCGTGATCCGCACATGTTTGCCATCCAAGGCACCACCACAGGCACCACCACAGTTTGGGAACTGCCAAATACGTTCAAAATCAGAGGCAATAATTTGCCATTCCGCCACTGATTTTGGAAATGGCATGTAGCTCCGTAAACTGCGGACGATGGCGTTGCATGTCTCTGGAATTAGTACGCCAAGCAGCGATCGAGAAACTGCAGCAGAAAATTGCAAATCCTTCATTGAACGTCCGGTTGCCAGAATTTGTAGCGTTACTGCCAAACGTTCCTCTGCTGAAACAGCTGAACGCATCCGGGTATCCTGCCGTTCAATGAGTGGCCTCACACATTCCAGTAGGAGCTTGAATGAATCCTCCGACATCCGTAGATAATTCCGGAAATCCTGCGGATTCTTCTCCTGCAACTCCCTCACTAGATGCATGTGGGTGAATTTGGACCTCTGCTCCAGCCATTCTCTGGTCCACATGCGACACTTTCGTTTGGAGCGCCTCTCTTCCACCCGTGCCTCTTCTTGTCGATCTGCCTCCATTGATAATGCAACTGCCACAATCACACGCTCCGCGGTGGTCAGGTTCATTATGTGCAACCTGTACGGTAAAGAAGAGAAAAGTTAATTACTAATTAATTACTATTAATAAAGTGTTTAACCCCTTAATGTCCACTGACGTGCAGAGTCCGTCATGGCAAGGTGCCAGTTCCGGCACCAGGACGGACTCTGCACGTCATGCCTTTGATCTACCACTGCGTGTAAACACGCAGTGGTAGATCAGTGCCGACAGCTGTCACAGACAGCTGACAGGCACGGCAAGCGGTGCGGGGACTTTTGCCATCGGTCCCCGCACTCACAGCGCTGTGATTGGTCAGTCAATCTGACTGACCAAACACAGCAGCGATCGCGCAGGAGAAGCTGAAATTTCAGCTTCCCCAGCGCGATCAGTGCAGGAGCCGGCGCTGCAGTGGCCGAGCTTCCTGCACTGACAGCCAGGAGCGGAGCCCCCACCGCCCCTGGCTGTTAACCCCCTGACTGCTGCGATCCAGCGCGATCGCAGAGCTCAGGGGGGGAGGCAGAGGGTCGGGAGCTCCCTCTGCCTCAGATCGGCACCCTGCACTGTATTTGCAGGGGCCGATGTCTGCCTTGATGACCCGGGGTTGTCATGACAACCTCCGGGTCATTTAGCTACGGGAAGCTGCTGTGATCATGTCACAGCAGCTTCCACTATAGTTGCAATGCATTGCAATGCCAGAGCATTGCAATGCATTGTAACTGCAATCAAAAGTAAAAAAAGTGAAAGTCCCATAAAGGGACAAGTTAAAAAAATCATTTTTTAAAAAAAAATTGTAAAAAAAATATTAAAAAATAATTTTAAAAAAATCCCCTAAAAAATACACATTTTTATGTAATAAAAAAAATAAAAAACAAAAAAAATACACATGTTAGGTATCGCCATGTCCGTAAAAATCCCATCTATAAAAGCATAACCCTAGTTAACCCCTTCAGTGAAAGCCGTAAAAAAAAAAACACAAAAAAGTAGTAAATTATACTTTTTCCAAGCGGTATCATTATACCGCTTGGAAAAAGTGCAATAACACGCGATCAAAAAGTCAGATATAAATATTCATGGTACCGCTGAAAACGTCATCTTGTCCCGCAAAAAACAAGCCGCTATATAGCATCATCAGCAAAAAAATAAAAAAGTTATAGCTCGCGGAATAAACTGATGCAAAAATAATTATTTTTTCTATAAAATTCTTTATTGTGTAAAAAACGCCAAAACATAAAAAAATATATAAATGAGGTATCGCTGTAATCGTAGTGACCCGAAGAATAAAGCTGCTTTATCAATTTTACCACACGCGGAACGGGGGAAAAAAAATTAAAAAAAAAACAATTCCTGAATTGCTGGTTTTTGTTCATTCTGCTTCCACAAAAATCGGAATAGGAAGCGATCAAAAAACGTTATGTGCCCGAATATGGTACCAATAAATACGTCAGCTCGTCCCGCAAAAAATAAGCCCACAGATAACTCTGTCGGCCGAAATATGGAAAAATTATAGCTCTCAAAATACGCATGCAAAAATTCTTACAAAAATTCAAAAAGCATCTTGGTGTGACAGAAGCTAAATGAAAAGTGTAATCTGTATCGCTGTAATGCACATCGAGAATAATCTAATCATATCGCCGAGAACGGTAAAAAGAAAACCAATTCTTCACTTGTAGATTGTTCATTGTGCCCAAGATCGCAGTAGGATCACAGTGTTCCTCACAAAGGTACAGGTACTCGCAAATAAATGCTTTGGGTCCTATTCTCTGTTACTAAAATAAATTGGGGCAAAAGGTCATTTTTGTGGAAAAAATAATTTTGTTTCACGCTCTAAGTTCTAAACTATCTGTGAGCCTTGGGGTAAAGTGCTGACAAAACTAGAAAGTTCTGGGTCTATTGCAAATATGGGGTCACTTTGGGGTATATTATGTTTAGGCATCAGGGGCCTCCAAGCGCGACATAACCGCAGCCTCCATCAAGTCTGCATTTAAAAACGGTGCTCCTTCCCTTCCATCTCATGCGTAAAATAGTGGTTCCCCACTAGGATATCCGTACTCAGGACAAATTGCACAATAGCTTTTGGGGTCCTATTTCTCCTGTTACCTTATAAAAATAAAAATTTGGGGCAAAAAGAGTATTTTTGTGGAAAAAAATATGATTTTTTTATTTTCACGGCTCTACGTTATAAACTTCTGTGAAGCCTTGGGGGTTCAAAGTGCTCACCACACATCTAGAAAGTTCCTTGGGGGGTCTAGTTTCAAAATGGAGTCATTGTGGGGGGTTTCTACTGTTTAGGCACATCAGGGGCTCTCCAAACGTGACATGACACCCCAGACCATTCCATCAAAGTCTGCATTTGAAAAAGGTGCTACTTCCCTTCGAGCTCTGCCATGCGTCAAAATAGTGGTTCCCCCCCACATATGGGATATCAGCGTACTCAGGACAAATTGCACAATAGCTTTTGGGGTCCTATTTCTCCTGTTACCATTATAAAAATAAAAATTTGGGGCAAAAAGATTATTTTTGTGGAAAAATGATTTTTTTATTTTCACGGCTCTACGTTATAAACTTCTGTGAAGCACTTGGGGGTTCAAAGTGCTCACCACACATCTAGAAAAGTTCCTTGGGGGGTCTAGTTTCCAAAATGGAGTCACTTGTGGGGGGTTTCTACTGTTTAGGCACATCAGGGGCTATCCAAACGTGACATGACACCCACAGACCATTCCATCAAAGTCTGCATTTGAAAAAGGCGCTACTTCCCTTTCGAGCTCTGCCATGCATCAAAATAGTGGTTTCCCCCCACATATGGGGTATCAGCGTACTCAGGACAAATTGCACAATAACTTTTGGGGTCCTGTTACCCTTTGGAAAATAAGAATTGGGGGTGGAAAGATCATTTTTGTGGAAAAGATATGATTTTTTAATTTTACTGCTCTACGTTATAACCTTCTGTGAAGCCCTTGGGGGTTCAAAGCTCTCACCACACATCTAGATAAGTTCCTTGGGGGGTCTAGTTTCCAAAATGGGGTCACTTGTGGGGGGTTTCCACTGTTTAGGCACACAGGGACTCTCCAAATACGAAATGGCATCCAATCTCAATTCCAGCCAAAAAAGTCAAATGGCGCTGCTTCCCTTCCGAGCTCTGCCATGCGCCCAAATAGTGGTTTACCCCCACCTATGGGGTATCAGCGTACTCAGGACTAATTGCACAATAAATTTTGGGGTCCTTTTATCCTTTGGAAAATAAAAATTGGGATGAAAAGATCATTTTTGTGGAAAAAAATATGATTTTTTAATTTACGGCTCTACGTTATAACCTTCTGTGAAGCGTTAGGGGGGTTAAAAGCTCTCACAACACATTTAGATAAGTTCCTTGGGGGGTCTAGTTTCCAAAATGGGGTCACTTGTGAGGGGTTTCCACTGTTTAGGCACACAGGGACTCTCCAAATGCGACATGGCGTCCAATCTCAATTCCAGCCAAAAAAGTCAAATGGCGCTGCTTCCCTTCCGAGCTCTGCCATGCGCCCAAATAGTGGTTTACCCCCACATATGGGGTATCAGCGTACTCAGGATTAATTGCCCAATAACTTTTGGGGTCCTTTTATCCTTTGGAAAATAATAATTGGGATGAAAAGATCATTTTTGTGGAAAAAATATGATTTTTTAATTTTACGGCTCTACGTTATAACCTTCTGTGAAGCCCTTGGGGGTTAAAAGCTCTCACAACACATTTAGATGAGTTCCTTGAGGGGTCCAGTTTCCAAAATGGGGTCACTTGTGGGGGGTTTCCACTGTTTAGGCACACAGGGACTCTCCAAATGCGACATGGCGTCCAATCTCAATTCCAGCCAAAAAAGTCAAATGGCGCTGCTTCCATTCCGAGCTCTGCCATGCGCCCAAATAGTGGTTTACCCCCACACATGGTATATCGGTGTACTCTGGAGAAATTGTACAACAAATATTGTGGTTCATTTTCTCCTGATACCCTTGACAAAATTTAAAAAAATTGTGTCGAAAGAAAAATTTTGGGAAAAAAAGTTAAATGTTCATTTTTTCCTTCCACATTGCTTCAATTATTGTGAAGTACCTAAAGGGTTAATAAACTTCTTGAATGTGGCTTTGAACACGTTGAGGGTGCAGTTTTTAGAATGGTGTCAACTTTTGGGTATTTTCTGTCATATTGACCCCTCAAATTCACTTCAAATGTGAGGTGGTCCCTAAAAAAATGGTTTTGTAAATTTTGTTGGAAAAATGAGAAATTGCTGGTCAACTTTTAACACTTATAACTTCGTAACAAAAAAAAATTTTGGTTCCAAAATTGTGCTGATGTAAAGTAGACATGTGGGAAATGTTATTTATTAACTAATTTTTGTGACATATCTCTCTGATTTAATGGCATAAAAATGAAAAGTTTGAAAATTGCAAAATTTTCAAAATTTTTGCCATATTTCCATTTTTTTTATAAAAAAACGCAAGTTATATTGAAGAAATTTTACCACTATCATGAAGTACAATATGTCACGAGAAAACAATCTCAGAATCTCCAAGATCCGTAGAAGCGTTCTAGAGTTATAACCTCATAAAGAGACAGTGGTCAGAATTGTAAAAATTGGCCTGGTCTTTAACCTACAAAATGGCTTGGTCATTAAGGGGTTAAACAAATAAAAGAATAAAAAAAAAAATATATATAAAAAAAAAAAATGTTTGTTAACTTTTCAGTTAACATTTAAAATACAGTTTACAAATGTCTAAAATGGTGGGGGGTGTAAAATAAATAAAGCAGACGAAAAAAAAAAAATAAGGTCAAAAAACATATCAAACAACATCACAAACAATATGTACCTTGAATCAAATATCCTGAAGATCCAAATCCAAATGGGAAAGATGAAGCGCTCTAGCGACTCAGACAGGATGCAAAACCCACCACTGCGCCACAAACAGGATCGCAAAACTCCGACACACGATACTATCCTCGCAACAACGCACAAAGCACCGTTGGAGTCACCCACAAAGCGCTCTGGAAACAATGGATGGGGGTGCAGTTATTATAGCTGAGGTGATGTTGTGGTCACCAATCGGAGCTGAAGGGCGTTAACTAAAGAAAACCGAGTCCCGCCTGCGCCGCTGACTAATGCTTCCTCAACGACGTCGCACATCGTTCACAAAAGGTGCCAAACACAGCGATTCAGGCTCACCAGCGGGACGCCAACGATCAAAACACGGTCCAGAACTCTAGTGAACGATCAGCGACATCACAGCAGGGGCCACATCGTTGCTACATGCCACACACAACGACGTCGCTAACGAGATCGCTAAATAGTGACGTATTAGCGATGTCGTTAACAATCTCGTTAGCGATCTCGTTTAGTGTGGCATACCCTTTATTACTCTTCTTCCTCCACCTCGTCCAGGACAGTTCCCTGAGCAGACAATGCCTGACTGTCATCAAGGCTTCCCTCCTCCTCCTCCTTTCTCCTCCGCTGAAGACGCTGATCCTTAATGTGCGTCAAACTTTGCATGAGCAGAGCATACGTGGGATGCTCATGCTTATGATGGCGTCGTCTGCGCTTACCAGCCGTGTGCATTCCTCAAAACACTGAAGGACTTTACAGAGGTCATTCAGCTTTGACCACTGCACACCCGACAAATCGATGTCTGCCCTCAAACTGCCTGCCAGTGTATTCTCCCACAAATGCATTACAGCCTGCTCTGTTCGCACAGCCTCTCAACCATGTGCATGGTGGAGTTCTACCTTGTTGCAATGTCTATGATTAGGCGGTGCTTGTGGAGGTGGAGCTATCGCTGCAGCCTCTGCATACGACTGGAGTCTACAGGCGAGCAATGGATATGCGAGCACAGTCTTCGCACCTTATGGAGCAGGGCTGTTAACTCCGAATAATTATTTAGGAAGCACTGCACCACCAGATTCAAGGTGTGAGCCAGGCAAAGTATGTGTCGGAGTTTGCAAGGGCCATGGCCGCCATAAAATTACGGCCGTTATCACTGACTACCTTGCCTGGCTCAAGATGTAGAATGCACAGCTATGACTCAGTTTCTCGCTGCAAGTAGTCAGCCAGTACCTCCGCGGTGTGTCTGTTGTCGCACAAAGACATCATCTTTAAAACAGCCTGCTGACGCTTACCACTAGCTGATCAATAGTGGGACACCTCGTGTGCAACACTGGCAGCTGCGGATGGAGTGCTAGTGCGACTGAGCTCTGTTGACGAGCTTTCGCTTCTGGAGGAGGAGGAGGGTCAAACGCCTCCAGCCAACTGTTTCCTATACTGTGGGCTAGGCAGCACTGTCCCACCGACACTGTCCCCTGTGGAGCCTGCATCCACCGCATTCACCCAGTGCGCAGTGATGGACACATAACGGCCCTGGACATGCCTACTGGCCCATGCATCTGTTGTGAGGTGCACCTTTCCACTCACTGATTGTTTGAGTGCATGGACAATGTGGTCTTTCACATGCAGGTGGAGGGCAGGGATGGCTTTTCTAGAAAAGAAGTGCCGACTAGGTAGGTCATAGCATGGGACAGCATAGGCCATGAGATCTCGGAACGCTGCGCTTTCAACCAAACGGAAGGGCATCATCTCTAATGAGATCAGTTTGGCAATGTAGGCATTCAAAGCTAGTGTACGCGGATGAGAGCATGAGTACTTTCTTGTCCTACTCAGAGTGTCTTCTAGGTTGAGCTGGACTTGAGAGCTGCATATGGGGGAACTAGCGGTGGACATGACGGACTGAGAGGGGGTTGGTGATGGTGATGGTGGTGGTGGTGATGGCCTACATTCAGTCTTTGGTTGCAAAAACATTGTGATTCCATGACTGCTTTGGCCTTGCGACGACACCTCAACATTTCTTACTGGTGGTGTGCTAACCGGTAGGCTTACAGTGGGGGAAGCGATGGAGCGTTGCTGGCTACCTTCAGTCGGAGCAGGTGCATATGTGCTACCTGAGTTTTGTACTCTGTCCACGCTTGCAAGTGCATGGTGATTAAATGTCTAAGCATGTAACTGGTATTCAAATTTTGGAGATTTTTCCCTCGATTAAAGGTCCTTCCGCACTTCTTACAGATAACCTTTGCCTCATCAATAGGATTTTGGTCAAAAAGTGCCACACTGCACTCTTCCTACTATGGGATAAATTTTCAGGGCTTGCACGCTGTGCTAATTTGACCATCTGGCCAAGCTGTCCTTCAACTCTTTTTGTTTTTTTAACACGTTTTTGGACAGCTCCAGGCCTGCCAGATAACCGCTGCTGCAATGTCAATGCCTGCTGCGGATCTTTCTCCTCTTCTGAGCTATTGCCAGAGGCACCCTCTTCACCCAATGGATGTTAATCCGGGTCAACAACTGGGTCATCCATCACCTCCTCTTCAATTGCATCTGCACCTTCCTCTGTCACCGTGTAAGGTGGTATAGTATGCGGGAAGGGGCACCTGAGTTTCATCAGGGAAAGATTCTGGCTCAGTAGACTGCGAGGGCAATGTAGTGCTCTGGGTGAATGTACCATCAGAATCATCTAGCAGTGGCTGTGCATCAGTGCACTCCATGTCAGATTCATCTTGGACTGCGGAATTCAAGATTTGACTTGATAACCCAGGCATGGTATGTGAAAAGAGCTCCATGGAGTAATCTGAAGTGTGGCCTGCTGCATCCTTCACTTTTGTTGGGGGTGAAGGACACAAGGAAAGGTGTTGCTCCTGACCAGGAGCCTGCACTGACGACTCAGTGCTTGCATATTTTGAAACTTCAGAAGAGGAGGCGATAGAGCTGGAGGCTGTTTCGGCAATGTAAGCCAAAACCTGTTCCTGATGCTGAGGCTTTAAAAGCGGTTTACCTACTCCCAGAAAGGGAGCCTTCCATGCCTTCTGGAGCCAGACGATGACGCAGGCTCAACACCTCCTGCCTTAGGTGCTATTGTGCTTTTGGCACTAGCAGCAGATGCATCACCACCACCATCAGTACCAGCTGGACCCCCACGCCCACATCCTCTTCCACCATAATTCCTCATGTTTGTGAAAATGTACCCAAAATACCAGCAGATATATGGTACTGTATCAGAAGCGTACAGCTGTATACGATGAAGGGGAAAATTGTAAATCTCTGTATATATTTCCAGAGTAACACACACACGTTCACAGGCTCAGTATGGACTATACCAAAATATGAAAAGCAGAAAAAGGGTACTGTATCAGAAGATACCAAGTGTATATAGTGTTGGGGTAATTTTAAATCTCCGTATATATTTCAGGAGTAACACACAGACGCTCACAGGCTCAGTATGGATTAGACCAGAATATAAAAAGCAGAAAAAGGGTACTGTATCAGAAGATACCAGGTGTATATAGTATAGGGGTAAATTGTAAATCTCCGTATATATTTCAGGAGTAGGTTTGAGCGATACTTTCCGATATCAAGAAGTATCGGATCGGAATGGGTATCGCCGATACCCCAAAAGTATCGGCGATACCCGATTCCGATACCGGAAATCCAATGCAAGTCTATGGGACAGAAATATCGTAACTAAAAAAACCTCTTTCTTTCCTTGTAAACAGTAAATATACACACATAGAATACATATATATATATATATATATATTATATATATATATATAATGTCATTGTGACATATATATATATATAACATACATTTATAGTTTATACACTTATACATAGTAAAATAGCCTGTGATTTAATTGCCGTGTAATGCCGGCTTTTGTGAAAATACAGAAGCACCCGACATGAAATGACACTTGGTTTACATAGAGTTAACCATGTCTTTTCATGTAGTTTGATATCTGATTTGCACAATTAGATGAGTGTATGTGTGCAAAATTTCACACCTGTAGGGGTTAATTAAAGGTGTAAATTCGTTGTAAAAAAAACGGACTTTTTTGCTACGAATTTACACCTTTAATTAACCCCTACAGGTGTGAAATTTTGCACACATTCACTCATGTAATTGTTAGTGAAAACAATAGATCAAACAACTTGAAATGACATGGTTAACTCTATGTAAACCATGTGTCATTTCATGTCGAGTTCTGCATTTTCACAAAAGCCGGCAATTGAATTAGCGGCTATTATACTATGTAGAAGTGTATGAACTATAAATATAAATACAATATATATATATATATATATAATATATATATATATATGTGTCACAAATTCAATGACGTATATATATATATGTGTAAAATTGTTGAAAAAAAATGCGTGGGCTCCCGCCCTATTTTCGCAACCAGACAGACAAAGCCAGCAAGTGGGGGCAGATAATAATAGCCCAGAGAGGGACCATTATTTTTGGCCCCCCCTGGCTACTAACATCTGCCCCCAGACACCCCAGAAAAGACAAATCTATAATTAGATTCGCCCTTTCTGGCACTTTGCCCGTCTATTCCCATTGCCCTGTAGCGGTGGCGAATGGGTTAATAAGGGGTTAAAGCCACCTTGCTATTGAAAGGTGACCTTAAGCCAGGTTAATAATTGAGAGCTGTCAATTAGACAACTATCAATTATTAATCCTATTGCATGAAATAAAAATAAAACACACACACTTTAATTAAAAATCATTTTAATGAAATAAAGACACATGTTTTTGACCATCTTTTATTTTACTGCAAAAACCATTTCCTGTAATAAAAATAAAATAAAAAAGCAAAATTATTCTTACCTATCCCATGCACAGTCAGGTCCCACGGTGTAATCCTTCAGAAAGGGTTAATGTTTACTGCAGGGACCGCAGATAATGCTGCAGCCTCACCGTAAACCCCCAAATGAATGAGCTCCTCTCCTGGCTGACAGGAGAGGAAGTGGAAAGCTTAATTGATTGCTTTCCACTTTCACTTCAGGTCAGCCAGGGACACCATCAGTGACGTCAGAGGGAACTGATTAACAAAAATAGGGGTTCCCTTCGAAAAAAAAATGGCGTGGGGTCCCCCCTATTTTTGTTAACCAGCCTGATGAAGCAGACTGCTGAGGCATGGTATTTAAGGCTGTTAAGGAGCCAATATCCATGGACCTTGCCAGCAGCGTCGGACTGGAGTACCTTGGGCCCACCAGAGAAAAATTATTCTTGGGGCCCACCATCATACTTCCCAATCTTTGAAGAAGGGAAAGAGGGACAAAGGCTGTGGTACGCTGTGCCTGCTGCAGCAAATTTTAGGCCATGCCACGTTGCACCACAGACTGTCCAGGAGTTGGTGGATGCTTTAGTCCAGGTGTGGGAGGAGATCCCTCAGGAGACCATCCGTCGCGCTCATCAGGAGCATGGCCAGAAGTTGTAGGGAGGTCATACAGCATACCTCGCAACTTTTGAAGACAGGAAAAAGGGTTAAAGGCCACGCCCCGACCACACCCATTTCACAACTAATCACACCCATATCCTCGCCCCAACCGTACCCATTTAGCACTGCTGATCACACTGACTGGTAATGAGGGCACAGTGGCTGGCATTATGGGCACAGTGGTTGTTACTAAGGAAAAGAAAGAAAGAGCAGCGAGAGAGAAAGAAAGGAGAGAGAGAAAGAACAAACAGAGAAAGAGAGGAAAGAAAGAAAAGAGAGAGAGAAAGAAAGAACAGAGAGAGAAAGAAAGAACAGAGAGCGAGAAAGACTAGAGAAAGAAGAATATAGTAATGCCGGGTGCAAGTGCCCTAGAAAACAGTGCCCACATTTTGTCCCCTAGACTGTAATAATGCCCTGTGTGCCCGTTTGACAGTCACAGTAACCCGAGTTCCCCTATAACAATAAGTGTCCACTTTACATTTAATAATGTCCCAAGTCTCCCCCTGTACATCTCCCCTATACACAGAATAATGTCCCTCACTGGATATATACTGACCCCTTAATGTCCCCAAACTATTTAATGGGTCCAACACTGTATGATGGCCCCTAGATAGCATCCATACAGCATAATACACCAGATAGTCCTCAATATAGTATAATGCACCCCCATAGCAGCCTCTATATTATAATAAACCCCCATAGGCAGAGTCTATAATATAATGCACCACCATAGGCAACCGCTATATTATAATGCACCCCCATAGGCAGCCTCTGTAGTATAATGCATCCCCATAGGGAGTCTCTGTAGTATAATGCACCCCCATATGGAGCCTCTGTAGTATAATGCAGCCCCCATATACAGCCTCTGTAGTATAATGCACCCCCATTAAAAAAAAAAAAAAAAAAAAACAATACTCACCTCACGGCTCCTGTGCTGCTCACTGTTCTCCCTCTCAGCGTCTGACAGCGGGCGCCAGCAGGTGACATCATCGCGCCCGCTGTCAGACGCTGAGAGGGGGATTATGGGAGAGAAGGAGCGATCGCTCCTTCTCTCTCTATGCGGTCAGCTGTATCGGCTGGATGCCGATACAGCTGACCCTCCGATGACGGGTGGGGGGCCCACTGCTGGCACCGGGCCCCCCCCACCGCCTGTTCAGGCCCCATAGCTTCCGGGCGGCAGAGCAGGGAGAGCGATTCTCCCTGCTCTGCCGCAGAATGTAACTGTATCGGCGTGCTGTGCACGCCAATACAGTTACTGTAGCGTAGCTCCGGGTGGGCCCCCTCAGAGTGCGGGGCCCGGGGCCACCGCCTCCTCTGCCCCGTGACCTATCCTTTCAAATCAGGGCCCACCACGCAGGAGCTGGGGACCACCGGAGGTTTCTCCGGTGTCCCGGTGGCTCAGTCCGACCCTGCTTGCCAGCCTGATAATATCAGGCCACAGCAGTCTGCTTATCTTGTCTGGTTAACAAAAATAGGGGATCCCCTCGAAAAAAATTGGCGTGGGGTCCCCCTATTTTTGTTAACCAGCCAGATGAAGCAGACTGCTGAGGCCTGGTTTTTCAGGCTGTTAAGGAGCCAAGATCCATGGACCTTGCCAGCCTGATAATACCAGGTCACAGCAGTCTGCATATCTTGGCTGGTTAACAAAAATAGGGGATCCCCTCGAAAAAAATTGGCGTGGGGTCCCCCCTATTTTTGTTAACCAGCCAGATGAAGCAGACTGCTGAGGCCTGGTTTTTCAGGCTGTTAAGGAGCCAAGATCCATGGACCTTGCCAGCCTGATAATACCAGGCCACAGCAGTCTGCATATCTTGGCTGGTTAACAAAAATAGGGGATCTCCTCGAAAAAAATTGGCGTGAGGTCCCCCCTATTTTTGTTAACCAGCCAGATGAAGCAGACTGCTGAGGCCTGGTTTTTCAGGCTGGTAAGGATCCAATATCCATGGACCTTGCAAGCCTGATAATACCAGGCCACAGCAGTCTGCTTAGCTTGGCTGGTTAACAAAAATAGGGGATCCCCTCGAAAAAAAAATGGCGTAGGGGTCCCCCTATTTTTGTTAACCAGCCAAGTAAAATGCAGACTGCTGCGGCCTGGTATTAAAAGACTGTCAAGGCCCATGGATTTTGGCCCTCAACAGCCTGATAATACCAGGCTACAGCAGCCCCACATTTGGCACATCAAAAGATGTGACAATTGTGGCACTTTACCCGGCTCTTCCCACTTGCCCTGTAGCGGTGGCAAGCGGGGTAATAAGGGGTTAACGTCACCGTTGATTGCACGGTGACAATAAGCCCGGTTAATAATGGAGAGGTGTCAATAAGACACCGATCCATTATTAATCCCAAAGTTTTTAAATGTTTAAAAAAAGGCACAGCCAGAAAAAAGTATTTTAATGAAATAAAAGAGACAACACAGTTTTCATTAATTTTATTATACGCTCATCCTGCGACGCCATCGATCTCCCGTAAAAAAAGAAAAAAAAAAAACCAACAGTATACCACCTGTCCGACACAGTCTATAGTAACGAGGGTCCCACGACGATCCAGCTCTGCTACATCTGAATGCCAGGCAGAGCCTGACATCCCGGCGCAGCACAGCTGATTACCTGCTTCCCCGGCGGTGACGTCATCGGACTGCTTTACGGCCGCGATTACCCAGCAGTCACTGCAGTTATCGCGAGAAACTGCATGTGACTGCAAGGGAGAAGATGATGGCAGCCATCAAGCAGTCCAGGACGTGACCGCCGGAGATCTTCTGTCAGGTAAGTTCCGCTGACTCCTGACAGACCCGACCGACGGACACTGACCGTGACAGGACAATAACGATTCCGGTATCCGATATGACGAAAATATCGGTACTCGGAATCGGAATTCTGATACAGCGAATATCGGCCGATACCCGATATTTGCAGTATCGGAATGCTCAACACTATTCAGGAGTAACACACAGACGCTCACAGGCTCAGTATGGATTATACCAGAATATAAAAAGCAGAAAAAGGGTAATGTATCAGAAGCGTACAGCTGTATACAGTGTTGGGGTAATTTTAAATCTCCGTATATATTTCCGGAGTAACACACAGACGCTCACTCAGTATGGATTAGACCAGAATATAAAAAGACGATAAATGGCACTGTATCTGAAGATACCAGGTGTATATAGTATAGGGGTAAATTGTAAATCTCCGTATATATTTAGAGAGTAACACACAGACGCTCACAGGCTCAGTATGGATTATACCAGGTGAGAATGACTGATTTTAAAATATTTTACTCCTGAGGGCATGTTACATGTCAAACACATGGAGCTAATGTCTGAGCATCTGAAAATGTTCTAATTGCTTATATAAAGACACTTTTAATGTACAGTATTGTCAATAATGTCCTAAACTGCTGCCAGGCTACCCCTTGTCCTGGGCCTGCACATTTCGATTCTTGGATGCTGGTAAAATGTTTTAAAGAATAATTAATATCATGTGAGACTCATCATACATACTCATCACAAATTACAGTGCTTTTAGAAATGACCCTTATATGAGGCATCTCCCTTCAATAAAGCATTTTGCTAACACTTAACAACCTAATATGTTACAGTCATCATTAATGCAGCTTCAATTCTAAGGCCGGCGTCACACTGGCGACAGAATCGGACGACTGCAATGCGATGAAAAATCGCATTGCAGTCGACCTATGTTAATCTATGGAGCAGCTCCCAGTATCCGATTTTTTGTGGTCCGTTTTAAACGTCCGTGTACAATCGCAGCATGCTGCGATTGTCACCGATTGTCGGTCGACAATCGCCAATGCAAGTCTATGGGAGCGATGAAAAATCGGATTACAAACGGACCACACTGTGTGACTTGCGATGAAATCGCATCGGTGTCCTTTAGAAAAGCCGGCAATTCATCCCCGGCTATACTGTAAAATCACACTGACAGCTTTAATAAAGACTAGAAAGAATAGATATATACACATAGAACACTATATATATATATATATATATACATGTCATTGTGACATGTATATATACATATATTTATAGTTCCTAGACTTCTACATACTGTTATAGCCGCTAATTCAATTGCCGGGTTTTGTGAAATCACAGAAGCCGACATGAAATGATACATTGTTTCCACACATTTAACCATGTAATTTCATGTATTTTTATATATGTTTGAAACATACAATTACATGAGTATATGTGTGCTAAATTTCAGACATGTAGGGGTTAATTAAAGGTGTAAATTCGTTGAAAAAAAATGCGTGGGCTCCCGCTGTATTTTCTCCACCAGACAGACAAAGCAAGCGAGTGGGGGCAGATAATAATAGCCTAGGGAGGGTACATTTTTTTTGTGCCCCCCCTGGCTACTAACATCTGCCCCCAGACACCCCAGAAAGGGCAAATCTATAATTAGATTCGCCCTTTCTGGCACTTTGCCCGTCTATTCCCATTGCCCTGTAGCGGTGGCGAATGGGTTAATAATCTGGCGTTAATGTCACCTTAGTATTGAAAGGTGACCTTAAGGCAGGTTAATAATTGATAGCTGTCAATTAGACAACTATCAATTATTAATCCTATTGTATGAAACAAAAATCAAACACACACAGTTTAATAAAAAATAAGTTTAATTAAATAATCACACAGTTTTTGACCATATTTTATTTTACACTTAATCCGTGCGAAGCCATTGATCTCCTAAAATAAAGAAAAAAAAATAAAACAACATTATTCTAGCTTTGAGCCAAGCAGTGCAAGTAATCCTGCATGCTCAGCTCAAAGCTCCTGAATGAATAAGTTCCTCTCCTGGCGACAGGAGAGGATCTGTTTCATGAATGAAGCTTAATTGATTGTGTCCACTTTCCCTTTAGGTCAGGTCACTAAAGTTAAATTGTCAATAAATCAATTAAGCTCCATTCATGAATCTATTCCTCTACTTTCGCTGGGAGAGGAACTGATTCATTCAGGGGAATACAGGTCTGAGACAGCATTATTAGCTCTCTGCGACCTGTAACCTGTTAACCCTTTCTGATGGATTACACCGTGGGACCTGACTGTACATCGGATTGGTAAGTATAATTTTGCTTTTTTATTTTATTTTTATTACAGGAAATGGTTTTAGCAGGAAAATAAAATATGGTCAAAAACTGTGTGATTAATTAAACTTATTTTTTATTAAACTGTGTGTGTTTGATTTTTGTTTCATACAATAGGATTAATAATTGATAGTTGTCTAATTGACAGCTATCAATTATTAACCTGCCTTAAGGTCACCTTTCAATACTAAGGTGACATTAACGCCAGATTATTAACCCATTCGCCACCGCTACAGGGCAATGGGAATAGACGGGCAAAGTGCCAGAAAGGGCGAATCTAATTATAGATTTGCCCTTTCTGGGGTGTCTGGGGGCAGATGTTAGTAGCCATGGGGGGGCACAAAAAAAATGTACCCTCCCTAGGCTATTATTATCTGCCCCCACTCGCTTGCTTTGTCTGTCTGGTGGAGAAAATACAGCGGGAGCCCACGCATTTTTTTTCAACGAATTTACACCTTTAATTAACCCCTACATGTCTGAAATTTAGCACACATATACTCATGTAATTGTATGTTTCAAACATATATAAAAATACATGAAATTACATGGTTAAATGTGTGGAAACAATGTATCATTTCATGTCGGCTTCTGTGATTTCACTGAAGCCGGCAATTGAATTAGCGGCTATAACAGTATGTAGAAGTGTAAGAATTATAAATATATGTATATATATATGTCACAATGACATATATATATAATATATATATATATTATAATTATAGTGCTCTATGTGTATATATCTATTCTTTCTTTTGGCATTTAAATACTATTCTTTTGGATCCATTATATGTCAGTTTTGCAAGCCTGCGAGAAAATCTCACAAGTCGGATGAAAATCGGATGTTACAAGGTACACACACATGCGATTAAATCGCATCTTTGAAGGAAAATCGGATGCCAGAAGGATGTGTGATGTTTTTATTTTGATCCGATTGTCGACCGTCTAAAACGGACCGATTTTTTGTGGTTGTGTGTGACTCCGGCCTAACAGTATTTCATGTGTAACTGAAGATTATTGTTAATTGCTGGGCGGAGATCCTACTCAGTGTTTCCTGGTTTTCTCAGTATTCATAGAGGTCGTTTAACCTAAATGTCACTGGAGGAAAGTTCATAATGAAATTCAGAGGATCAAGTACATTTTATTGTACAACAGTATATTAATGGGTACATTAGTTTTCATTTTCAGAGTTGTGAATATAGGCTAAAAAATAATAGCAAGAATAAAAAATATTTTATTGTACAGTACATATCTCATTTAAAATGAGGGTTCAGTTTTCACTCGGAATTATATGTAACAGGGTATAGAGAATCTGGACATCAAATGACACACTTTTCTCCACAGAAAACGTCTGCATTTAGTGTGTCCTTCTTTTCAGGAATCCTCTTACTTGTGCTCTGTGATCGGTTTCTTGAGACAGTAAACTATATTCTGGTTCCTACTAGAAATACTCCCCTCTCTCCTACACCAAAAACGAGCCTAATGTCCATGGAACACGGTCTGTGTATGGGCCATTAATAATGGTCAATTTTTGGGGCCCACAGTGAGAACTGACCCTAGGGGTCCACCCTACAGCTATATGGAAATATCTGTTAGCCGTTATCTCCGTTATAGTGGAGAATCGACTGTAATACACAGGAGGCTCCTGCACATCTACTGGGCACCACCATAACTGGGATGTACAATTTGGGTAGTATGCATTGAAGGGGTTCTTTGGTTAAAACAAGTTATCAACGAACCATGGGCTCCACAGGAGTGATAACTTATTGATAGTTTGGGTCGGACCACTGGGAACAGCATAGATCGGAAGAATTGGGAAGTTTAATCCCTGACAGGACAATTTAATCCCTATTTTAACCCCATAGTGTCAGAGCCAATTTGCAGCTTAATGACCAGGCCAATTTTTACAATTCTGACCACTGTTACTTTATGAGGTTATAACTCTGGAATGCTTTAACGGATCCAGCTGATTCTGAAACTGTTTTCTCATGACATAATTGTTCTTCATGTTAGTGGTAAAATTTCTTCTATATGACTTGAGCTTATCTATGAAAAAATGGAAATATGGTGAAATTTTTTTAAATTTTGCAATTTTCAAACTTTTAACCACTTCATGACCGAGCCTATTTTGACCTTAAAGACCTTGCCATTTTTTGCAATTCTGACCAGTATCCCTTTATGAGGTAATAACTCAGGAACGCTTCAACGGATTCTAGCGATTCTGAGATGTTTTTTCGTGACATATTAGGGTTCATGTTAGTGGTAAATTTAGGTCGATAATTTTTGCTTTTATTTGTGAAAAAAATGGAAATTTGGCGAAAATTTTGAAAATTTTGTAATTTTCAAATTTTTAATTTTTATTCTGTTAAACCAGAGAGTTATGTGGCACAAAATAGTTAATAAATAACATTTCCCACATGTCTACTTTACATCAGCACAATTTTGGGAACAACATTTTGTTAGGAAGTTATAAGGGTTAAAAGTTGACCAGCGATTTCTCATTTTTACAGCAAAATTTACAAACCATTTTTTTTAGGGACCACCTCACATTTGAAGTCACTTTGAGGGGTCTATATGGCAGAAAATACCCAAAAGTGACACCTTTATAAAAACTGCACCCCTCAAGCTACTCAAAACTACATTCAAGAAGATTATTAACCCTTCAGGTGCTTCACAGGAACTAAAGCAATGTGGAAGGAAAAAATGGACATTTTAATTTTTCCAAAAAGTTTTCTTTTACCCTCAGTTTTTTTCATTTTCACTGGGCAACGTATAAATTGGATCTAAAATTGTGTTGGGCAAATTTCCCTGAGTACACAGATACCTTATATGTGGTCATAAACACTGTTTGAGGCGCACGGCAGGGCTCAGAAGGGAAGAGCGCCAATTGACTTTTTGAATGGAAAATATCTGGAATATTTAGGGTTTGATGTCGCATTTGGAGAGTCCTGTGTGCCTAAACATTGGAGCTCCCCAAAAAGTGACCCATTTTGGAAACTAGACCCCCTAAGGAACTTATCTAGATGCATAGTGAGCACTTTTGAACCCCAGGTGCTTCACAATTGATCCTTAAAAAAAAAAGACTTTTTTTTTCACAAAAATTTTCTTTTAGCCTCAGTTTTTTTCATTTTCACATGGGCAACAGTATAAATTGGATCCTAAAATTTGTTGGGCAATTTATCCTGAGTACACAGATACCTCATATGTGGTCATAAACCACTGTTTGGGCGCACGGCAAGGCTCAGAAGGGAAGGAGCGCCATTGACTTTTTGAATGGAAAATATGCTGGAATATTTAGCGGTTGCCATGTCGAATTTGGAGAGTCCCTGTGTGCCTAAACATTGGAGCTCCCCCACAAGTGACCCCATTTTGGAAACTAGACCCCCTAAGGAACTTATCTAGATGCATAGTGAGCACTTTGAACCCCCAGGTGCTTCACAAATTGATCCTTAAAAAAAAGAAAGTACTTTTTTTTCACAAAAATTTTCTTTTAGCCTCAGTTTTTTTCATTTTCACATGGGCAACAGTATAAATTGGATCCTAAAATTTGTTGGGCAATTTCTCGAGTACACAGATACCTCATATGTGGTCATAAACCACTGTTTGGGCGCACGGCAAGGCTCAGAAGGGAAGGAGCGCCATTTGACTTTTTGAATGGAAAATATGCTGGAATATTTAGCGGTTGCCATGTCGAATTTGGAGAGTCCCTGTGTGCCTAAACATTGGAGCTCCCCCACAAGTGACCCCATTTTGGAAACTAGACCCCCTAAGGAACTTATCTAGATGCATAGTGAGCACTTTGAACCCCAGGTGCTTCACAAATTGATCCTTAAAAAAAGAAAGTACTTTTTTTTCACAAAAATTTTCTTTTAGCCTCAGTTTTTTTCATTTTCACATGGGCAACAGTATAAATTGGATCCTAAAATTTGTTGGGCAATTTCTCCTGAGTACACAGATACCTCATATGTGGTCATAAACCACTGTTTGGGCGCACGGCAGGGCTCAGAAGGGAAGGAGCGCCATTTGACTTTTTGAATGGAAAATATGCTGGAATATTTAGCGGTTGCCATGTCGCATTTGGAGAGTTCCTGTGTGCCTAAACATTGGAGCTCCCCCACAAGTGACCCCATTTTGGAAACTAGACACCCTAAGGAACTTATCTAGATGCATAGTGAGCACTTTGAACCCCCAGGTGCTTCACAGAAGTTTATAGCGCAGAGCCGTGAAAATAAAAAAATCATTTTTTTTTCTCAAAAATGATTTTTTAGCCCACTATTTTTTATTTTCACAATGGTTACAGGAGAAATTGGACCCCAAAAGTTGTTGTCCAGTTTGTCCTGAGTACGTTAGTACCCCATATGTGGGGGGAACCACTGTTTGGGCACACGTCAGGGCTCGGAAGGGATGTAGTGACGCTTTGAAATGCCGACTTGATGGAATGATCTGCGGGCATCTTGTTACGTTTGCAGAACCCATGATGTGCCTAAACAGTAGAAACCCCCCAAGTGACCCCATTTTGGAAACTAGACCCCGCAAAGAAGTTATCTAGATGTGTGGTGAGCACTTTGAACCCCAGGGGCTACACAGAAGTTTATAACGACCGGGCATGGAAATAAAAAAATCATATTTTTTCCACAATCAGGATCTTTTAGTCCCAATTTTTTTATTTTCCCAAGGGTAACATGAGAAATTAGACCCCAAAAGTTGTTGTCCAATTTGTCCTGAGTATGCTGATATCCCAAATGTGGGAGAAAACTACTGTATGGGCACACGTCGGGGCTCGGATGGGAAGTAGTGACGTTTTGAAATGCCCACTTGATGGAATGGTCTTCGGGCGTCATGTTACGTTTGCAGAGTCCCTGATGTGCCTAAACAGTAGAAACTCCCCACAAGTGACCCCATTTTGGAAACTAGATCCCCCAAGGAACTCCTATAGATGTGTGATAAGCACTTTGAATCTCCAAGTCCTTCACAGAAGTTTATAACGCAGAGCCGTGAAAATATAAAATCATTTTTTTTCCACAAAAATAATTTTTTAGTCCCCAATTTTTTTTCCCAATGTTAACCCCTTCACCCCCAAGGGTGGTTTGCACGTTACTGACCAGGCCAATTTTTACAATTCTGACCACTGTCTCTTTATGAGGTTATAACTCTGGAACGCTTCAACGGATCTTCGCGATTCTGAGATTGTTTTCTCGTGACATATTGTACTTCACGTTAGAAGTATAATTTCTTCGATATAACTTGCGTTTATTTTTGAAAAAAACACAAATATGGCGAAAATTTTGAAATTTTGCAATTTTCAAACTTTGAATTTTTTTTCCCTTAAAACAGAGAAATATGTCACACAAAATAGTTAAGAAATAACATTTCCCACATTGTTAGGGTTCGAGTTCCCGCTGCTGCACAAGGGGAGTCTTGAACCCGTCCCGCTGCGGTCTCCCATTCATCTCCGGCCGCAGTGGAGCCTGCTCAGCAGAGACGTCGGTCCAGGCGTCTTGCCCACTCCTCTACTGTGCAGTGACTTGCTGCTGCCTTTCCTGGATCTGCTATTATAGCCAGTGCTGGAGCAGTCGTCTTTGGAACAAAGTCCTGCGTTTTCCCATCTGAGCATGCCCAGAGTGAGATCTCTCATTGGAGATCAGGGGTCACATGTTCAGGTGCTGCAGCGGCTCCTATTGGTCCGCCAGGAAGGTCATGTAGCTACGTGTGTTTGTAACAGCTTCTCATTGGTCCTTGTTCCTGGAAGGTCCTGTAGCTGTTGCTATAAAAGGGTAGCATGGCTGGGCCGCCATGCGCTAATATCAACCATTGTATGCTATGCGCCAGTGTGATCATGCGTATGTGTGGTTAGGGACCCGGCTGAAATAAGCCACTAGAATACCGACTTAATCGGTGAGGAGTTTGGTATGGTAGCTGGTCAGGGTCGGTGTCCTAGATGCCCTAGATTACCGGCATAACTGGTGAGGAGTTTTGATTGCCGTATTCAGGGTCTGGCGTTCAGACGCCATAGATTGCGGGTGACTCCCGCGAGGACATTAGCACATGATCACGCGTTATGTACGCTTAGCACTTAACTGTGTACCTGAGAGCCTGACAGGACACAGCACTTTTCCTCAGCGGCCCTGTGACGTAACAGGGTTCGCTTACAACGCTAGACAGCGCCCTAGCGTGTTTTCTTTGCGACTCAGTTGTGTTTAGTGAGTTCGCACACATCGCCATATAGCGCTGCGGCTCTCCTTCTAGCGGCTCTGTGGAGCAACAGAGTTCGCACTTACTGCCACAGCGCGTTACGGCGTTTATGTTGGCGACTCTGCGGGATAACAGAGTTTGCTTCTTACGCCATTTTTCTAGCAGCAGGTTCCGCCTGCACGGTGGACCCCGGGCTGCGAACGCACCTCTCTACCTCATATATCTGGTGCGTTCCGCAGACCCTAACATAACATTAGCGCCAGGGTCTGGCTGGTAAAATGGCGGATGACCAGCGTCTACTACGGGACATCCAGCAGCTGGAGGGTAGGTTGGCGGCTCTTGAGTGCACAACCTCAGCTGTGGATGTTACCGCAGTCGCTGTTCAGGCTGCTAGCGTGGCTGCAGCCAGTGTGTCCACTGCCACCTCTGCCCCCACAATATCCCACCTCCCGCTTCCAGACAAGTTTGCTGGTGACAGCAAGCAATGTCGGGGATTCGTGAGTCAGTGCTCTATACAACTCGAGCTTCTGGCTGCACGTTTCCCCACGGATCGGGCACAGGTGGGCTTTATAATTTCTCTTCTGTCAGGCAGAGCGTTGGAGTGGGCCACCCCGCTGTGGGAGCGTGACGACCGTGTGGTGCGGAGTGCTCCTCGTTTTCTGGAGGCTCTAAAAAAGGTCTTTTTAGGACCTCAGGTCACCCACGATACGGCGCTACAACTGCTGGCATTGGCACAGGGTTCGTCTTTGGTCAGTCAGTTTTCCGTCCAGTTTCGGACTCTGGCCTCAGAGCTAGACTGGTCGGATAAAGTACTTATTCCAATCTACTGGCGAGGACTGGCTGATCATGTTAAAGACGCTTTGGCTACCAGGGAGATTCCCGCCACACTGGAGAAGCTTATCGCCATATCTACCCGCATCGACCTCCGTTTTCACGAGCGGAGGTTGGAGCGGTCCCAGTGTAGGCAGAGGTTCCGACTGGCTCCTACCTTCGCCAGACCTCTGGAATCTTCCAGCCAGGCGCCCGACTCCCATGAGGCCATGGAGGTTTCTCGAGCGGGACCTAAGTCCCGGGCCGCTCGAGTACCCGTGTCTGTAACATCTGCCAGCAGTTAGGACATTATGCCAACAAATGTCCACAGCGGTCGGGAAAACGGTCGCGTCTAGTGACCTTGGGAGGAGGTTCACTAGACACTGCATTTTCCACCAAGTTGTCCTTTAAAGGGACAATTACAGTAGGTTCATCCACGCTCTCCGCTGAGCTCTGTGTGGATTCTGGAGCCGAGGGGAATTTCATGTCCTCTGCATTTGCTCTCCGCCACACTATACCTCTGGTGATGCTCACCAAACCGGTGACTGTGCGAGTAGTGAATGGATCAACTCTGCCCTCCCAAATCACCCACCAGACGAGCCCTCTCACTTTATCTATGTCCCCGTCCCATCAGGAGAGTATTTATTTTCTTGTCCTGCCCGAGGGAATAGACGAGGTGTTGCTGGGAGTACCTTGGCTCCGTTACCACTCTCCCCATATTGAGTGGTCCTCTGGGAGGATACTGGGTTGGGGTGATTCATGTAGAGGCAGGTGTGTCAGGGAGTGCGTTCAGGTCACCACCACAGAGATACCCGTAGATCTCACTTCTCTTCCTCAGTGTTATTGGGCATATGCAGACGTTTTCTCCAAGAAGGCGGCGGAGACTCTTCCACCTCATCGCCCCTACGACTGTCCTATTGATCTCTTGCCTGGAGCAGAACCTCCTCGGGGGAGAGTATACCCCCTCTCGCTCCCTGAGACGGAGGCCATGTCCCAGTACATTCAGGAGAATCTGGCAAGAGGGTTCATTAGGAAGTCGGTGTCACCAGCAGGGGCAGGGTTCTTCTTTGTGCAAAAGAAGAACGGAGAATTACGTCCATGCATTGACTACAGGGGTCTTAACGCCATCACCGTCAAGAATAAGTACCCGTTGCCCCTAATCTCTGAGCTCTTTGATAGGCTCCGAGGAGCAAGAGTATTTACCAAGCTTGATCTACGTGGTGCCTATAATCTAATTCGCATCCGTGAGGGGGACGAGTGGAAGACAGCTTTTAATACCAGGGATGGGCATTACGAATACCTGGTGATGCCCTTCGGGCTCTGTAATGCTCCCGCTGTTTTCCAAGACTTTGTCAATGATATCTTCCGGGATATGCTCTCCATCTCTGTAGTAGTCTATCTGGATGATATTCTCATCTTTTCACCAGATATAGACTCTCACCGGAGGGATGTCAACAAAGTCTTCGACCTCTTACGGGCAAACTCCCTCTATGCCAAGCTGGAGAAATGTGTGTTTGAGCAGGAGTCCTTACCTTTCCTGGGCTATATCATCTCTGCCCAGGGATTGGCTATGGATCCTGCCAAACTACAGGCTGTAATGGACTGGCAAGAACCCCATTCTCTTAAAGCGGTGCAGCGCTTTATGGGGTTCATTAATTATTATCGCCAGTTCATTCCCCATTTCTCGACTTTGGTAGCTCCCTTGGTGGCCCTCACCAAGAAGGGAGCAAATCCCAAGTTGTGGTCTGAGGAGGTCTCCAAGGCGTTCTCTTCCATCAAGTCGCATTTTGCCAGTGCTCCCATATTACATCGCCCTGATGTTGATAAACCGTTTGTTTTAGAGGTGGACGCCTCTTCTGTTGGTGCTGGAGCAGTCCTATATCAAAAGGATGCTCAAGGTCGGAAGCATCCCTGCTTCTTCTTTTCTAAGACCTTTACACCAGCAGAGAGGAATTATTCCATCGGGGACAGGGAGTTGCTGGCTATGAAATTGGCCTTCTCAGAGTGGAGACATCTTCTGGAGGGAGCTCGTTTTCCCTTCCAAGTCTTCACCGACCACAAGAACTTGGTATACTTGCAAACGGCTCAGCGGCTAAATTCTCGCCAGGCCAGATGGTCCCTATTCTTCTCTCGGTTCCATTTCACCCTCCATTTTCTCTCCGGTGAGAAGAATGTTCGTGCCGACGCTCTCTCTCGCTCCTTAGTGTCATCAGAGGAGGAGGATGAGGAGCCTCGGCTTATTGTCCCTGAAGAAAGCCTGAGAACTGTAGCCCCGGTTTCGCTAGAGTCTGTGCCTCCGGGCAAGACTTTTGTGCCCACTAATTTGCGACCGGAGGTACTCTCTTGGGCACACTCGTCCAGGGTGGGTGGACACTTTGGGGCAAAGAGGACAACTGAGTTATTGGCGAGGACATACTGGTGGCCACATATGGTCCGTGACGTCAGGGAGTATGTTCAGGCGTGTGTCTCCTGCGCCAGGAACAAGTCCCCTCGACAACGGCAAGCTGGGTTACTTTTTCCTTTGCCGGTGGCAGACAGGCCCTGGGGGATGGTCGGGATGGACTTTGTGGTGGGCTTACCCAAGTCTCGGGGTTGCACTATCATTTGGGTGATCACCGACCACTTCTCCAAAATGGTGCACTTAGTGCCGCTACCACGGTTACCTTCTGCACGGGCCTTGGCAGAATTATTTATTAGACACATCTTCCGTCTACACGGTATGCCAGACAAGATTGTCAGCGATCGAGGTCCCCAATTTGCGTCTCGGTTCTGGAGAGAGTTGTGTCATCTACTCTGCATTGAGTTGAACCTCTCCTCTGCATGTCATCCCGAGACGAATGGGTTGGTAGAGAGGGCCAACCAGACCTTGGTCACCTACTTGCGACATTTTGTCTCTGCCAGGCAGGATGACTGGGCATCCTTGCTTCCGTGGGCGGAGTTTGCGCTAAACAATGCTGTGGCTGACTCCACCGGACAGACCTCATTCCTCTTAAATTACGGCCAGCATCCGCGGGTACCGGTGCCCATGCCCGTTGCTTCCGCTGACTCCAGGGTGGCAGACTGGGCTGTGGAAGCACGGGACATATGGGACCGCACCCAGGATGCCATTCAGGCTTCCAAGGAAAGGATGAGGTCTTCGGCCGATGCCCATCGGCGTCCCGCTCCGACATTTTATCCTGGCGACCTAGTGTGGCACTCCGCCCGAAACATCAGGCTACAGGTGGAATCCACTAAGTTGGCACCCCGCTATTTGGGTCCCTTCAAGGTTCTCGAGCAGGTGAACCCTGTGGTTTACCGTTTGGCCCTTCCGCCTCGCCTTGGTATCTCCGACACCTTCCATGTGTCCCTCCTAAAACCCGTGGTCATCTCCCGGTTGCCTGAGTCATCTGCCGGGACGTCGGGTTCGTCTTCGGACGACTACGAGGTGAATGCCATTGTTGGGTGCAAGATGGTACGAGGCAAAAAATTTTATTTGGTGGATTGGAGGGGTTATGGGCCTGAGGATAGGTCCTGGGAGCCTGCCGAGCATGTTCACGCTCCGCAGCTCATCGCTGCCTTTGAACACAGCAAGGCCCAGAGAAGGGGGGGTAATGTTAGGGTTCGAGTTCCCGCTGCTGCACAAGGGGAGTCTCGAACCCGTCCCGCTGCGGTCTCCCATTCATCTCCGGCCGCAGTGGAGCCTGCTCAGCAGAGACGTCGGTCCAGGCGTCTTGCCCACTCCTCTACTGTGCAGTGACTTGCTGCTGCCTTTCCTAGATCTGCTATTATAGCCAGTGCTGGAGCAGTCGTCTTTGAACAAAGTCCTGCGTTTTCCCATCTGAGCATGCCCAGAGTGAGATCTCTCATTGGAGATCAGGGGTCACATGTTCAGGTGCTGCAGCGGCTCCTATTGGTCCGCCAGGAAGGTCATGTAGCTACGTGTGTTTGTAACAGCTTCTCATTGGTCCTTGTTCCTGGAAGGTCCTGTAGCTGTTGCTATAAAAGGGTAGCATGGCTGGGCCGCCATGCGCTAATATCAACCATTGTATGCTATGCGCCAGTGTGATCATGCGTATGTGTGGTTAGACCGGGATCCACTGATGCTGGGAGATTTATGGAGCCACTAGTAGATACCGATTACGATCGGTGAGAGGATGGTTTGGTTGGGTAATGCTGGTCATGCGTCAGGTGTCGACCTAGATGACCCAGCATTTACCAGGGCTAGTAATCCGGTGAGGAGTTTTATTGCGTTCATGAGTTGTGAGTTCGCACCATCGATTGCGCGTGGCTCTCCGTAGCGGCATTAGCACATGATTCCGCGTTATGTACGCGTTAGCACTTTATTTGGTACCTGGGACTACAGAGTCGCTACTCCCACTTTTCTCAGCAGGTTCCCTGGTGGACGTAACGGCTCTCTTCATATTGGTCTTCGCAGCCCTAGCGTGTTTCTTTGGACCAGTTGTGTTATTAGGTGAGTTTCGCACTACATCGCCATATAGCCTGCGGTCTCTTTAGCGGCTACTCTGGAAGCTCAACGAGTTCGCACTTACTGAAGCGGTTTACGGCGTTTATGTGCTACTCTGCGGGATAAAAGTTTGCTTCTTACGCCATTTTTCTAGCAGCAGGTTCCGCTGCACGTTTGGAACCCGGGCTGCGAACGACTCTTTACCTCTTAATTTGTGCATTCGAGACCTAACACACATGTCTACTTTACATCAGCACAATTTGGAACCAAAATTTTTTTTTGTTAGGAAATTATAAGGGTTAAAAGTTGACCAGTGATTTCTCATTTTTACAACAAAATTTACAAAGCCATTTTTTTAGGGACCACCTCACATTTGAAGTCACTTTGAGGGTCTATATAGCAGAAAATACCAAAAGTGACACCATTCTAAAAACTGCACCCTCAAGGTACTCAAAACCACATTCAAGAAGTTTAATAACCCTTCAGGTGCTTCACAGGAGCTGAAGCAACGTGGAAGGAAAAATTAATATTTAACTTTTTAGCCACAAAAATGATCTTTTACAAACTTTTTTTTATTTTGACAAGGGTAAAAGGAGAAAATGGGCAGATAAAGTTGTTGTGCAATTTCTCCTGAGTACGCCAATACCCTATATGTGGGGGAAAACCACTGTTTGGGCACACGGCAGAGCTCGTAAGGGAAGGAGCGCCGTTTGACTTTTTCAAACTAAAATTGGCTGGAGTTGAGATTGGACGCCATGTCGTGTTTGGAGAGCCCTGATGCGCCTAAACATGGAAACCCCCACAAGTGACACCATTTTGGAAACTAGACCCCCTAAGGAACTTATCTAGATCTGTTGTGAGCACTTTGAACCCCAAAGTGTTTCACAAAAGTTTATAATGCCTGGGTGTGAAAAAAAAAAAACAATTTTCCACAAAAATGATTTTTTAGTCCCAAATTATTGATTTTTCCCAAGGAAATTGGACCCCAAAAGTTGTTGTCCAATTTGTCCTGAGTACGCTGATACCCCATATGTGGGGGGGGAACTGTTTGGGCGCACGGCAGGGCTTGGAAAGGAAGCAGTAACGTTTTGGAATGCAAACATTGATGGGGTCATGTTCCGTTTGTAGTGCCCCATATGAGCCTAAACAGTGGAAACCCCCCACAAGTGACCCCATTTTGGAAGCTAGACCCCCTAAGGAACTTATCTAGATCTTTGGTGAGCACTTTGAACCCCCAAGTGCTTCACACAAGTTTATAATGCCCGGGCATGAAAATAAAAAATCCTATTTTTTTCCCACAAAAATTATCTTAGTCACTAATTTTTTATTTTCCCATAGGTAACAGGAGAAATTGGACCTCAAAAGTTGTTGTCCAATTTGTCCTGAGTACGCTGATACCCCATATGTGGGGGGGAACCACTGTTTGGGCGCATGGCAGAGCTCGGAATGGAAGGAGCACCATTTGACTTTTTCCAAACAAAATTGGCTGGAATTGAGATTGGACGCCATGTTGCATTTGGAGAGTCCCTGATGTGCCTAAACAGTGGAAACCCCCCACAAGTGACCCCATTTGGGAAACTAGACCCCTAAGGAACTTATCTAGATCTTTGGTGAGCAATTTGAACCCCCAAGTGCTTCACACAAGTTTATAACGTAGAGCCGTAAAATTAAAAAAATCATATTTTTTCCACAAAATTGATCTTTTCACCCCAATTTTTATTTTCCCAAGGGTAACAAGACTCCAAAAGTTATTGTGCAATTTGTCCTGAGTACGCTGATACCCCATATGTGGGGGTAAACCACTGTTTGGGTGCATGGCAGAGTTTGGAAGGGAAGGAGCGCCGTTTGACTTTTTCAACGCAGAATTGGCTGGATGCCATGTCGTGTTTGGAGAGCTCCTGATCTGCCTAAACAGTGGAAACCCCCCACAATGACACCATTTTGGAAAACTAGACCCCTCAAGGAACTTATCTAGATGTGTGGTGAGCACTTTGAACCCCAAAGTGCTTCACAGAAGTTTATAACGTACAGCCGTAAAATAAAAAATCTTTTTTTTTTACAAAAATGATTTTTTCGCCCCCAATATTTTATTTTCACAAGGTAACAGGAGAAATTGGACCCCAAAAGTTGTTGTCCAATTTGTCCTGAGTACGCTGATACCCAATATGTGGGAGTAAACTACTGTATGGGTGCACGTCTGGGCTCGGAAGGGAAGTAGTGACGTTTTGGATTGCAGACTTTGATGGAATGGTCTGGGGGCGTCATGTTGCATTTGGAGAGCCCCTGATGTGCCTAAACAGTGGAAACCCCCACAAGTGACCCCATTTTGGAAAATAGACCCCACAAGGAACTTATCTAGAAGTATGTTGAGCACTTTGAACCCCGAAGTGCTTCACAGAAGTTTATAACGTACAGCTGTAAAAATAAAAAATCTTTTTTTTTTTACAAAAATGATTTTTTCGCCCCAATATTTTATTTTCACAAGGGTAACAGGAGAAATTGGACCCCAAAAGTTGTTGTCCAATTTGTCCTGAGTACGCTGATACCCAACATGTGTGAGAAAACGACTGTATGGGTGCACGTCTGGGCTCGGAAGGGAAGTAGTGACGTTTTGGATTGCAGACTTTGATGGAATGGTCTGGGGGCGTCATGTCGCATTTGGAGAGCCCCTGATGCGCCTAAACAGTTGAAACCCCCACAAGTGACCCCATTTTGGAAAATAGACCCCACAAGGAACTTATCTAGAAGTGTGGTGAGCGCTATGAAGCCCCAAGTGCTTCACAGAAAATTATAACATACAGCCGTAAAAACAAAAAAATCATTTTTTTTTTTACAAAAATGATTTTGTCGCCCCCAGTTTTTTATTTTCCCAAAGGTAACAGAAGAAATAGGACAAATTGCACAATAACTCTTGTGGTCCAGAGTACGCTGATACCCCATATGCGGGGGTAAACTACTTTTTGGGCGCATGGCAGAGCTCAGAAGTGAAGGAGCACCGTTTGACTTTTTCAACGCAGAATTGGCTGGAATTGAGATCAGACGCCATGTCACATTTGGAGAGCCCCTGATGTGCCTAAACAGCAGAAACCCCCAAATTCTAACTCCAACCCAAACCCCAACACACCCCTAACCCTAGTCCCAACCCTAACCACAAACCTAACCCCTTAACACACACATAACCCTAATCCCAACCCTAACCCTAATCCTAACGTTAGCGCCAACCCTAACCCTAACTTTAGCCGCAACCCTAACCCTAATGGGAAAATGGAAATAAATACATTTTTTTAATTTTATTATTTTTCCCTAACTAAGGGGGTGTAAAGGGGGGTTTGATTTACTATTTATAGCGGGTTTTTGTGATTGGCAGCTGTCACGCTAAAAAACGCTTTTTATTGCAAAAAGTAGTTTTTTGCATCACCACATTTTGAGAGCTATAATTTTTGCATATTTTGGCCCACAGAGTCATGTGAGGTCTCATTTTTTGTGGGACAAGGTGACGTTTTTATTGGTCTCTTTTTTGAGCACGTGACATTTTTTGATCGCTTTTTTATTTCGATTTTTGGGAGGTTAGAATGAACAAAAATCAGCAATTCATGAATTTCTTTTGGGGGAGGCGTTTATACCGTTCTGCGTGTGGTAAAATTGATAAAGCAGTTTTATTCTTCGGGTCAGTATGATTATGGCGATACCTCATTTATATCATTTTTTTATGTTTTGGCGCTTTTATAGAATAAAAACAATTTTATATAAAAAATCATTATTTTTGCATCGCTTTATTCTGCGAGCTATAACTTTTTTATTTTTTCGCTGATGATGATGTATGGCGGCTCTTTTTTTGTGGGATAAGATAACGTTTTCAGCGGTACCATGTTTATTTATATCGGTCTTTTTGATCGCGTGTTATTCTACTTTTTGTTCGGCGGTATGATGATAAAGCATTGATTTTTTGCTTAGTTTTTTTTTTTTTTTTAAGGTGTTCACTAAAGGGGTTAACTAGTGGGACAGTTTTATAGGGGGGTCGTTACGGACTGGGCGATACCAAATATGTGTACTTTTATTGTTTTGTTTTTTTATTTACAGGAAGAAATGAATTTATTGGGGAATATTTTTTTTTTTTTTTTATGATTTTTTTTACCACTTTTTATTTTTATTTTTTTTTACTTTTTTACTTTGTCCCAGGGTGGGACATCACTGTATTTGAGCAGATCGCTGGTGTGACAGTGTGCACAGCACTCTGTCACACCAGCGATCGCTCTGGCATCGCTGCAGGCTTCCTCAGCGCCTGCTCTCAGCAGGCACTGAGGAAGCCGCCTCCTTGCAGGACCCCGGCGCCATCTTGGATCCGTGGACCTGGAGGGAGGACGGACCCTCGGAACAGTGCGACACATCGCGCTGCTCTGAGGGTCACAGGGGAGCGCGCCGGGAGCCCCCACCCTGCGCGATCCTCCCCTGTGCCCCGGGGACACCGCGATCATGTTTGATCGCGGTGTGCCAGGGGTTAATGTGCCGGGAGCGGTCCGTGACCGCTCCTGACACATAGTGCTGGGTGTCAGCTGTGATATACAGCTGACACCCGGCCGCGATCAGCTACGCTCTGATCGCATATGACGTACTATTCCGTCCATGGGAATTAGGTCCAGGGTCACATGGACGGAATAGTACGTCTGATGGCAGAGAGGGGTTAACAGGAGAAATTAGAACCCCCAAAGTTGTTGTGCAATTTTTCCCGAGTACGTTGATACCCCATATGTGGGGATAAACCACTGTTTGGGCATATGTCGGGGCTTGGAATAAAGGGAGCACTGTTTGACTTTTTGAACGCAAAATTTGCAGGAATCAATGGTGGCGCCATGTCGCGTATGGAGACCCCCTGATGTGCCTAAATAGTGGAAACCACTCAATTCTAACTCCAACCTAACCCCAACACACCCCTAACCCCTACACACACCTAACCCTAATACAAACCCTAACCATAACCCTAACCCACACACCTCTAACCATAAACCTAACCACAAGCCTAACCCTAATTCCAACCCTAACCCTAATTCCAACCCTAACCCAAATTCCAACCCTAACCCTAATTCTAACCTTAACCCTAATGCTAACCCTAACCCTAGTTCTAACCCTAAGGCTGGGTTCATATTGGTTTTACCAGCCCGTTCAACATGTAGCGTTGACCGGCTGGTAACGGTATAGCATAACGCGATCGCGTTATGCTATACCCGCTAGCGCAGATGAATCAGCAGATGATTCATCTGTGCTAGCAGTGCTAGCAGTGACGGAGCCCAGACGCTGCAGCCCGTGTCCGAGGCTCCGTCACTGAATGACGGCACGTCGCGAACGCATGCCGCTTTACGGCATGCGTTGCGATGCGCACACAAATGGGGTGAATGGCAGCGTTAACGGACTGCGTTACACCGCATTATACCGCGGTGAAACGCAGTCCATCTAACGGACTGCCATAATGCAATATGAACCCAGCCTAACCCTAACCCTGAGGCCTCGTGCACACGTTGTGGATTCACTTGCGGATTTTTCTTAAATCTGCAAGTAAAATGACCTGTGTTTTACCTGCAAATTTAGCGCGGATTTGTTGCGGTTTTTCCCTGCGGTTTTACACCTATAATGGAATAGGTGTAAAACCTCTGCGGATTCCGCACAAAGAGTTGCTGCTGCGAATTTAAAACCGCAGCAAATCCGCATGTGCACAGCGGTTTTTTTAACCATTTATTTGCATTGTACTGTACATGGTTTCCGGATCTGCTGGTCGTGTGAAATCCGCTTGGTGCCAAATCCGCTGCGGATACGCAGCAAAATCTCCGGCGGATCAGCAGCAAAATCTCCGGCGGATCAGCAGCAAAATCCGCTGCGGATCCCCAGCAAAATCGCCGAGGATCCCCAGCAAAATCCGCCGAGGATCCCCAGCAAAATCCGCCACGGATCCGCAGCAAAATCCGCCGCGGATCAGCAGCAAAATCCGTCGCGGATCCGCAGCAAAATCTCCGGCGGATCACCAGCAAAATCCGCCGAGGATCCCCAGCAAAATCCCCCGAGGATCCCCAGCAAAATCCGCCACGGATCCGCAGCAAAATCCGCCGCGGATCAGCAACAAAATCCGTCGCAGATCCGCAGCAAAATCCGCCGCGGATCCGCAGCAAAATCCGCCGACGGATCCCAGCAAAATCCGCCAGGATCCGCAGCAAAATCCGCCGCGGATCCCAGCAAAATCCGCCGCGGATCGCAGCAAAATCCGCCGCGGATCAGCAGCAAAATCCGCCGCGGATCAGCAGCAAAATCCGTCGCGGATCCGCAGCAAAATCCGTCGCGGATCAGCAGCAATCCGCGCGGATCAGCAGCAAATCCGCCGCGGATCCAGCAAATCCGCCGATCCAGCAAATCCGCGGGATCCCAGCAAATCCGCACGGATCAGCAGCAAAATCCGCCGCGGATCGCAGCAAAATCCGCGCGGATCCCAGCAAAATCCGCCGGGATCCCAGCAAAATCCGCCGGGATCCCCAGCAAAATCCGCCGCGGATCCCCAGCAAAATCCGCCGAGGATCCGCAGCAAAATCCGCCGAGGATCCGCAGCAAAATCCGCCACGGATCCGCAGCAAAATCCGCCGCGGATCAGCAGCAAAATCCGTCGCGGATCCGCAGCAAAATCTCCGGCGGATCACCAGCAAAATCCGCCGAGGATCCCCAGCAAAATCCGCCGAGGATCCCCAGCAAAATCCGCCGATCGCGCAAATCCGCGGGATCCAGCAAAATCCGTCGCGGATCCGCAGCAAAATCCGCCGAGGATCCCCAGCAAAATCCGCCACGGATCCGCAGCAAAATCCGCCGCGGATCGCCAGCAAAATCCGCCGCGGATCCCAGCAAAATCCGTCGCGGATCAGCAGCAAAATCCGCGCGGATCAGCAGCAAAATCCGCCGCGGATCCGCAGCAAAATCCGCCGCGGATCAGCAGCAAAATCCGTGGGCGAGCATCCGCAGCACAAATCCGCTGCGGATCCGCAGCAAACTCAGCTGCGGATCAGCAGCAAAATCCGCTAGGAAAAAAAATAAAAAATTCTTTATTTTATTATTTGTCCCTACCTATGACAGGGGGGGTTCATTTACTTTTTTTATTTTGCTCACTGTGACAGTTTATCACAGTGATCAAAATACATTTTGTACAATGGAGGGCGCACTGCGCATGCGCCGGCCGGCGGGCGCAGTGCGCATGCGCCCGCCATTTTCTAAGATGGCGGCGCACATGAAGAATCCCGGGCAGCCGCCGGGACGGATCCAGGGACATCGGTGGACCTGGAGAGGTGAGTATGGGTGTCGGAAGGTGAGGGGGGGTTATCGGAAGGTGGGGGCAGCGGAGGCCAGGACGAGGGGAGCTGTTAGTGACGGCGGTGACCGATCGCTGCCATCTTTCGACTACATGTGTGGGGGGGTCAGGGCTCGGTGTCCAGCCATGGCAGATGCTATTGCAGCATCGGCCATGGCTGGATTGTAATATTTCACCAATTAAATTGGTGAAATATTGCAGATTGCACTGATTGGCTGTTTCACTTTTAACAGCCAATCAGAGCGATCGTGGCCACGGGGGGATTGGCACCGACTTTCATGACGCATACGCTGTGTCAAAGGTCGGGAAGGGGTTAATTTTACTTTACATCAGTACAATTTTGGAAGCAAATTTTTTTTTGTTAGGAAGTTATAAAGCTTAAAATTTGACCAGCGATTTCTCATTTTTACAACAAAATTTACAAAACCATTTTTTTAGGGGCCTCATCACAATTAAAGTCACTTTGAGGGGTGTAAATGACAGAAAATACTCAAAAGTGACACCATTCTAAAAACTGCACCCTCAAGGTGCTCAAAACCACATTCAAGAAGTTTATTAACCCTTTACTAGAGTTGGGCGAAACAGGTCGGTCAGATTCAAAAGTCGCCAACTTTAGCCAAAATCGAGTTTCGCCAACCAAAACTCGACCATAGCGTGAGGTCGGCAATGCGGTCGTCGAAACGAGTGCCAAAGTCGTATTTCCCAGAATGCTTGCAGGTGCCTTTTTTCAGCCAATGAGCAAGGACGTAAACTGTGGGCAACGAGATGACATGGGCAGCGGCCACCACCATTTTAGAGAAGGGCATTGCAGTGATTGGCTTGCTTTGGGGGGCGTCATTTTACTTCTGCCGATATTAACATTAGGGAGAGGTTGTTAACGCTGTTTATCAGTAGGGAGAGAGTTAAAGCTGGAAAGAGAAGTTCTTTTGTGCTTGTGCTGATAGTAATTGTGCTGTACAGTTAGTGTGCAGTGACAGGGGAGGATTTTCTTGTGGGCAGCAGCGTTGGTTATTAGGCTGCCTGCCAGTGACAGGGGAGGATTTTCTTGTGTGCAGCAGCGCTGGTTATTAGGCTGCCTGATAGCTGTATTGCTGTGTGTACACTGCTGTGCAGACTGCTTTTTACACAGCACTAATACTTTTATTCTTTTTTCTGCACAGTTACCGAGCGTTCATTTTTTCCCACACCATATAGAGCTGTACGCTCCTCACACACTACCGTGTACCGGCTGGTATCACGGACAAATACATGCTGACTATCTGTGTGTGACTCCGTAAATAAATAGGGAGATTTAAATTTTCCCCTACACTGCATACAGCTGTACGCTTCTCATAAGGTACCATATATCTGCTGTTTGTATTAAGGTCAAATCCATACTGAGAGAGCGTCTGTGTGTGAGTCCGGAAATAAAAGCGGAGATTTAAATTTTCCCCTACACCGTATACAGCTGTACGCTTCTCATACAGTACAGTATATCTGCTGGTATTACGGTCAAATTCATACTGAGTGAGCGTCTGTGTGTGACTCCAGAAATAAATACGGAGATTTAAATTTTTCCCTACACCGTATACAGCTGTACGCTTCTCATACAGTACCATATATCTGCTGGTATTTTTGGTACATTTTCTCAAACATGAGGAAGTATGGTGGAAGAGGCCGCGGAGTGGGCGTGGGGGGGCCAGCTGGTACTGATGGTGGTGGTGGTGCATCTGCTGCTAGTGCCAAAAGCACAATAGCACCTAAGGCAGGAGATGTTGAGCCTGCCTCATCGTCTGGCTCCAGAAGGCCTGGAAGGCTCCCTTTTTTGGGATTACGTAGACCGGTTCTAAACCCGGAGCAACAGGAACAGGTTTTGGCTTACATTGCCGAAACAGCCTCCAGCTCTATCTCCTCTTCTTCTGAAGTTTCAAAAACTGCAAGCACTAAGTCATCAGTGCAGGCTCCTGGTCAGGTACAACACCTTTCCTTGTGTCCTTCACCCTCAACAAAGTGAAGGATTCGGTAGGCCACACTTCAGATTACTCCCTGGAGCTTTTTTCACATACCATGCCTAATTTATCAAGTGAAATCCTGAATTCCCCAGTCCAAGATGAATATAACATGGAGTGCACTGATGCACAGCCACTGCTATATGATTCTGATGGTACATTCACCCAGAGCACTGCATTGCCCTCGTAGTCTACTGAGCCAGATTCTGACCCTGATGAAACTCAGGTGCCCCTTCCCGCATACTATATCACCTTACACGGTGACACAGAGGAAGGTGCAGATGAAATTAAAGAGGAGGTGATGGATGACCCAGTTGTTGACGCAGATTGGCATCCATTGGGGGAAGAGGGTGCCACTGGCAATAGCTCAGAAGAGGAGGAGGATCTGCAGCAGACATTGACATCGCAGCTGGTTTATCTGGCAGGCCCATAGCAGTCCAAAAACATGTTAAAAAAACAAAAAGGGTTTCAAGACAGCATGGCCAGATGGTCAAATTAGCACAGCGTGCAAGCCCTGAAAAGTTTTCCCATAGTAGGAAGAGTGCATTGTGGCACTTTTTTGACCAAAATTCTATTGATGAGGGAAAGGTTTTCTGTAAGAAGTGCGGAAGGACCTTTAGCCGAGGGAAAAATCTCGAACATTTGAATACCAGTTGCATGCTTAGACATGTAAACATCATGCACTTGCAAGCGTGGACGGACTACAAAACCTCACTGGCTTTGAACGCCTACATTGCCAAACTGATCTCATTAGAGATGATGCCCTTCCGTTAGGTTGAAAGCACAGCGTTCCGAAAGCTCATGGCCTACGCTGTCCCACGCTATGACCTACTCAGTCGGCACTTCTTTTCTAGAAAAGCCATCCCTGCCCTCAACCTGCATGTGAAAGACCGCACTGTCCATGCACTCAAACAATCAGTGAGTGGAAAAGTGCACCTCACAACAGATGCATGGGCCAGTAGGCATGGCCAGGGCCGTTACGTGTCCATCACTGCGCACTGGGTGAATGTGGTGGATGCAGGGTCCACAGGGGACAGCGGCGGTGGGACCTTGCTGCCTAGCCCCCGGTATAGGCTACAGTTGGCTGTAGGCGTTCGACTCTCCTCCTCCTCCAGAAGCGAAAGCTCGTCGACAGAGCGCAGTCGCACGAGCACTCCATCCGCAGCTGCCAGTGTTGCACACGAGGTGTCCCACTATCAAAAAGCTACTGGTAAGCGTCCGCAGGCTGTTTTAAAGATGATGTCTTTGGGCAACAACAGACACACCGCGGAGGTACTGGCCTACTTCTTGCAGCGAAAAACTCATGGCTGAGCAGTCTACATCTTGAGCCAGGCAAGGTTGTCAGTGATAACGGACGTAATTTTTGTGCCGGCCATAGCCATGGCAAAACTCATACACATACCTTGCCTGGCTCACACCTTGAACCTGGTGGTGCAGTGCTTCATAAATAATTATCCGGAGTTACCAGCCCTGCTCCATGAGGTGCGAAGACTGTGCTCGCACATCCGTCGCTTGCCCATAGATTCCAGTCGTATGCAGAGGCTGCAGCAATCGCTCCACCTCCCCAAGCACCGCCTAATCATAGACGTTGCAGCAAGGTGGAACTCCACCATGCACATGGTTGAGAGGCTGTGCGAACAGAGGCAGGCTGTAATGCATTTGTGGGAGGATACACGGGCAGGCAGTTTGAGGGCAGACATGGAGTTGTCGGGTGTGCAGTGGTCAAAGCTGAAAGACCTCTGTAAAGTCATTCAGTGTTTTGAGGAATGCACACGGCTGGTAAGCGCAGACGACGCCATCATAAGCATGAGCATCCCACTTATGCGTCTGCTCATGCAAACTTTGACACACATTAAGGATCAGGCTTCTGCAGCGTAGGAGGAGGAGGGAAGCCTTGATGACAGTCAGCCATTGTCTGCTCAGGGAACTGTACTGGACGAGATGGAGGAAGAAGACAAAGAGGAAGAGGAGGAGGACGAGGATGAGGGGGATGATTATTTTGGGGAGGAGGATGCATCTCAGGGGGCAAGAGAAAATGTTGGCTTGCTAAGTTCAGGTACAGGGTTTGTGCGTGACTTGAGGGATGTGGATTTGCATCATTGACACCTGGAACATTGGCCCACATGTGTGATTATGTCTTGCGGATCCTAAAAAGGGATCCCCCGCATTGCCAAAATTATGAAGGATGACGACTACTGGCCAGCATCTTTGATCCACGCTATAAAGGCATATTACAGAACATCATGCCACAGGAGAACCTAGAGCTAATATTTGCGAACAAACAAGCAACTCTGGTAAACCATTTGTTAGAGGCATTCCTAGCACACAGCAGCGGTGCGGTTCTACCGCGGTCGACCCAAAATGTTGGTGATTTCACCTTCATTAAAATGAACCATGCCTGTGTTTCAAAGGATTTTGTACCACCTTCCCCTGATGACACATAGGTTGCCAGCAAAATGGCTCGCTTTGTCCTCCTCTTCCTCCGACTTCTCCAATTCCTCCATTAACAGATGCTGAATGTCCAGCCTACACCTCAACATATGCCAGTTTTTCCACCTCCCTAACTGGGCTGTACCCCCCCAGGGCCGGCGTCAGCACCTGGCGCACCCAGGCAAGTTCCGGGCCCTGAACAGGTGGGGGGGCCCACTCGCTGTCAGAGACACCGGCATACTATGAGGGGCCCTGTGCCAGTGCCGACGCCCACGAGTGGGCCCCCCCTGCTTGCTCAGGGCCCCAGCACTTGCAATACTTACCTCGCCCTGCTCCACCGCTGTGACGTCTTCCGCGTTTCCTGACAGTGACATTCAGGTCAGAGAGCACGATAACGTCATGTCTGTGCGCCCTCTGCCTGAACAGTCACAGTGCAGAGAGCTGGAAGATGGCAACGCTGAGGAGTCCAGAGTAGAGCAGTGCCCAGCGAAGAGAGGTATTTCAGTTTTTTTAATGTTTGGAGCAATATATGGGGAGCATTATACACTGGAGAATTATATATGGGGCCCATCATACACTGGAGCATTATAAATGGGGCCCATCATACACTGGAGCATCATATACGGGGCCCATTATACACTGGAGCATCACATGGAGCACATTATATATGGAGCATTATATATGGGGACCATTATATATGGAGCATTATATGGGGCTCATCATACACTGGAGCATCATATATGAGGCCCATCATATACAAGAGTATCATATGGTGTTCATTATTTATGGGGCATCATATATGTCCTTTATATATGGAGCATCATATGTAGCACATATGGAGCCCATTCTGTATGGTGCACTATGTGGTGGCCATAATACTGTATGGAGGACTATACTGTCCGGTTTTTGAGCTATTGTAGAATTTACAATAGATATCACTCATGTAATGTAAGAAGTGAAGTATCTAGCATTGTACTATACCTATATTTCTCATCATCAGCATCATGAATTGTGGTATGTGTTAAAGAGGCCCATGGAGACTCTTTGGCTCGGGGCCCACGAAAACCTGGAGGCAGCCCTGCCCCCCCCCACACAACTTTAGCCAAATAACCCCCAGTTTTCAATGCGCTACTATTATTATAAAGTAAATTAAGGTTGACAAGCTTAAGTAATAAGAATTGATGTCGTTGGCATTGAAATGGACACTGTAGGTGTGTTTACTGTCCTCCACTGACTGCCGACTTTTATTCCCCATTGACTTGCATTGGGGTCGGGTTTCCGACGCCGACTCGACTGTTTCCGATAGTTGGCCGACTTCGTTCGACTCAACTTTTGTAAAAGTTGAGCCGACCGAAACCCAACTCGACCCTCCCGGAGGCAAAGTCGCTCATCTCTACCCTTTGCGTGCTTCACAGGAACTGAAGCAATGAGGAAGGAAAAAATGAACATTTAACTTTTTTTTACAAACATTTTACTTCAGAACCATTTTTTTTATTTTCACAAGTGTAAAAAGATAAAATGAATCACAAATTTTGTTGTGAAATTTCTCCTGAATGTGCCGATACCCCATATGTGGGGGTAAACCACTGGGCACACGGCAGAGCTTGGAAGGTAAGGAGCGCTGTTTGACACCATTTTGGAAACTAGACCCCCTAAGGAACTTATCTAGATGTGTGGTGAGCACTTTGAACCCCCAAGTGCTTCAAAGAAGTTTATAACATAGAGCCGTAAAAATAAAAAATTATATTTTTTCCACAAAAATGATATTTTTGCCCCCAAATTTTTATTTTCACAAGGGTAACAGGAGAAATTAGACCCCCAAAGCTGATGTGCAATTTGTCCTGAGTACGCTGATACTCCATATGTGGGGGTAAACCACTGTTTGGGCGCATGGCAGAGCTCAGAAGCGAGGGAGCACCATTTGACTTTTTGAACGCAAAATTGGCTAGAATCAATGGTGGGCTCCGTGTCGCATTTGAAGACCCCCTGATGTAACTAAACAGTGGAAACCTCCTAATTCTAACCAACCCTAATCCCAACACACTCCTAACCTTAATCCCAACGCTAACCATAACCCCTATCACAACCCTAACCCCAACACACCCCTAACCCTAATCCCAACCCTAACCACAACTCTAACCACAACATACCCCTAATCCTAATCCCAACCCTAGCCAAAACACTAACCGCAACCCACCCCTAAACCTAATCCCAACCCTAACCATAACCCCAAATTACAAGCCTAACCCCAATACACCAAACCCTAATCCCAACCCTAACCACAACCCTAATCCCAACCCTAAACATAAACCTAATCACAACCCTAACCCCAACACACCCCTGACCCTAATTCCAACCCTAACCACAACCCTAATCCCAACCCTAAACATAAACCTAATCACAACCCTAACCCCAGACACACCCCTAACCCAAATCCCAAATCTAACCGTAATACCAATCATAATCCCAACCCTAACCCAAACCCTAAAACTTTAGTCTTACTCATTTTAGCCTAACCCTAACCATAAAACTTTAGCCCAACTCACTTTAGCCTAACCCTAAAACTTTAGCCGAACTCACTTTAGCCTAACCCTAACCCTAAAACTTTATCCCAACTAACTTTAGCCTAACTCTAACCCTAAAAATACAACAAAAAGGCAGAGATGCTCACCTGCCCAGGCCTTCAAACAAATGCACTATCAGGATGCAGTGGACCCACGTCTTTAAGATAACGGCAAAACAGGTGCAAGAATACCGATGAGACAACCGCTCACAACCTACCAATCCATGGAGGGGGCGGCTGCTTGGTATATTGATGCACAATGAAGACTTGTATGCAGCGCTGTTCACATTATGGCAATGCACAGCATCCAGTTAAACAGCCTAGTATTTACACCCTTCTATTGATCAGGCGGGCTGCCCAGCGCTATTAAAATGCATCCCATGTGAACAGACATCACAGTTTACAAGACCAAATGGGCCCACCTGCACCCTGCAAAATAAAGTGCAAAAAACACAAAAAAATGTGAGGTATTAGTTGGTATTTTGGCCAAAGTACGTAAGCTTGTAATCCACTTCACGGATCCTCACGCTTACAAATAACTACACTAAACAGCAATAGCACAAAAAGAGGACTTAAAAATCCTCCAAAAATTCAAAAAATACAACAAAAAGGCAAAGATGCTCACCTGTTATGAATGTGCTAGAGATGGTTTCTGAGCAGAGGCTCCCTCTGGTGGTTAGACAGTACTGAACCTTTCAGCGAGGAATGGCAATCTGGGATCACTGACTGGTCTGATATAAGGGAGGTTCCCTCCCATGATGGTTGCCGGTGATCAATTGTTCTTGTCTCAATTGTGGTTCCTGGTTCATTTGGAAGTTTGCTGAGTCTTGCCTGCATCTTCTGCTTTCAGATAAGATATTTTCTGCTTTTATTTTTGTGCTTCCTTTTTGCATAGTTCTCTACACTTTTGTGGAGGTCAGCCGGTTCCCCTCCTGGGTCCTGTGCTCCTCTCCGTTTATCTGTAGCCACTGTTATTTGTTCATTTGCTTTTTCCTGTTTTTTCAGTGGCTGCGGCTTAGTTTTGTTTCACCAGAGATCTGATTTAGGTGGTGGAGATCGTGTGATCTCAGGTGTTTTTGCAATCAGAAGAGTTGGCTTTTTAAGGGTTTTTTTTGGATTGCAGTAAGAATCCTTTCCTGTACTTTTCTGTCTAGACAGATTGGGCCCCAGCGTTTGCTCATTCTATTTTCTGTCTGTGTCCGTGCTTCTTCTTGTCTAACCGCCATTACATGTTTGGGGGCTTCCTATTTTCTTTGGGGATCTGCTCCAGGGCAGAAAGCTTTCCTCTTTCTGCCTTTAGGTGTAGTTATCTCTCAGGCTGTGACGAGGCGTCTAGGATCAACGTAGGAACGCTCCACGACTACTTCTAGTTGTGTGGTTAGTTCAGGTTTCTGCAATACAATAGGTTCCAGCCTCTCTGGTATATTGCCGTTTTTGCTTTTTCTCCTCAGCTACCAAAAACATAACACCGGCCAAACTAAAAATTATATGTACTCACAGAAGGGAAAAATAGTGTGGAAAAAAAAAAAAAGTTGTCAGAGTTGACAGAGATTTTTTTTTTCCTGTTTGTGGCATTTTTTCCTTCTTTTTCTCTGGGTGCTGAGGAGGATTTTTTTTTCTCTCTCAATGGAGCTTGCACAGTTGTCTGGCCGTGTGGATCAGCTTGCCACTGAGGTTCAGAGTATTGCTACCTATCTTGCTAGGTTGCCGGTTGTGGAACCTAGGATTCCCATGCCAGATTTGTTTTTGGGGGATTGGGCTAAATTTCTGAATTTCAAAACTAAATGTAAGTTGTTTTTTGCCTTAAAGCCTAAGTCCTCAGGGAATGCAGCACAGCAAGTTCAAATTGTCATCTCTCTCCTGCGCGGCGACCATCAGGATTGGGCTTTTTCCCTGACACCTGGGGATCCTGTTTTAAATGATATTGATGTATTTTTTCTGGCTCTGGGGTTATTGTACGATGAACCTAATGTCACTGATCAAGCTGAAAAAACCTTGTTGGCATTAAATCAGGGTCTTGAAGATGCTGAGTTGTGCTGTCAGAAATTCCGAAAGTGGGCAGTCCTGACCAAATGGAAAGATGATGCTTTGGCAGCCCTTTTTCGGAAGGGGCTGTCAGAGAATGTAAAGGATGTTATGGTGGGATTTCCTGCTCCCTCTGGTCTCAATGATTCTATGTCATTGGCTATTCAAATTGACAGACGTTTGCGTGAGCGCTGAGGTATGCGTGAGATAGTGTTGCCTTGTGAGCCAGCTTCTGAGCCCATGCAGTGTGATGGAGTGACTTCTGGGGCACAGCGTCATGAGTTTCGAAAGCGCAATGGGTTATGTTTCTACTGTGGTGACGCTTCCCATGCTATTTCAGTCTGCCCTAAGCGGGGAAGACGTTTTGCACGCTCAGTTGTCTTGGGTAGTGTTCAGACTAAATTTCTGTTGACTGTTACCCTGATTTGCTCCCTGTCCACATTTTCTGCTCAGGCTTTTGTTGATTCAGGAGCAGCTATTAACCTGATGGATTTTGACTTTGCCAAACGTTGTGGGTTTCCCATGATACCCCTGTGGAAGTCTATTCCCCTACTGGGCATTGATTCTACCCCTTTGGCGGAGAATAAACCCCAGTTTTCTACTCAGGTGATAATGAGGGTTGAACCAGATCATCAGGAGAGTTGCAAATTTCTGGTGCTGAATAATCTGCATGACATTATTGTACTAGGTTTCCCTTGGTTACAGTCTCATAATCCTGTTTTGGATTGGATATCTGTGTCTGTGACCAGTTGGGGCTGCCAATGTGTTAATGCTGACACTCCTGTTTTTTCTGCCTCTCCCCAGTCTCAGGAAGTTCCTGACTTTTTGACTGATTTTTCGGATGTGTTTAGTGAAAGTAAATCCGCATCCTTGCCCCCTCACAGGAGCTATGATTGCGCTATTGAATTAGTGCCTGGTTGTAAATTTGTCTGTACCTGAACACGATGCTATGCGATCTTATATCAAGGAGTCATTGGAGAAGGGTCATATCAGACCATCCTCTTCACCCTTGGGTGCCGGTTTTTTCTTTGTGGCCATAAAGGATGGTTCATTGAGGCCGTGTATTATCGTCTCTTGAATAAGATCACTGTGAAGTATCAATTTCCGTTACCCTTGATTTCTGACCTGTTTTCCAGAGTGAAAAGTGCTAGTTGGTTTACCAAGCTTGACCTCAGGGGGGCGTATAACCTTATTTGCATTAAGCACGGGGATGAATGGAAGACGGCGTTTAATACCCCAGAGGGGCATTTTGAGTACCTTGTGATGTCCTTTGGGCTCACTAATGCTCCTTCCGTCTTCCAATCCTTCATGAATGATATTTTCAGGGATTTTGTGGATAAATTTCTGATTGTTTATTTGGATGATATCTTGATTTTTCCAATGACTGGGACTCTCATGTGAAACATGTTCGGACTGTGTTCCAGATTTTGAGAGAGAATGCACTGTATGTGAAGGGATCAAAGTGTCTTTTTGGCGTACAGAAGGTCTCATTTCTGGGATTCATTTTGTCTCCATCTGTTATTGAAATGGACCCGGTCAAGGTTCAGGCCATCTGTGATTGGGTCCAACCTACTTCATTAAAGGCTCTTCAGAGATTTTTAGGTTTTGCCAATTTTTATCGGAAATGTATTGGTAATTTCTCCGGTATTGTTAAACCATTGACTGATTTGACGAAAAAGGGTTCTGATGTGGTGAATTGGCCTCCTGAGGCTGTTTCTGCATTTCAGGAACTTAACCCCTTACTGCCATCCGACGTACTATCCCGTCCATGGTACCCGGGCCCGTATGACCATGGACAGGATAGTACGTCCCAGCGATCGGACGCGCTCCCGGGGGAGCGCAGCCGATCGCGGCCGAGTGTCAGCTGATTATCACAGCTGACACCCGGCACTATGTGTCAGGAGCGGTCATGGACCGCTCCCGGCACATTAACCCCTGGCACACCGCGATCAAACATGATCGCGGTGTACCGGGGGCACAGGGGAGGATCGCGCAGGGAGGGGGCTCCCTGCGCGCTCCCCTGAGACCCTCAGAGCAGCGCGATGTGTCCCGAGGGTTCCGAGGGTCCTTCCTCCCTGCAGGACCCCGGATCCAGGATGGCGCCGGGGTCCATCCGGGTCCTGCAGGGAGGCGGCTTCCTCAGTGCCTGCTGAGAGCAGGCACTGAGAAGCCTGCAGCGATGCAAGAGCGATCGCTGGTGTGACAGAGTGTTGTGCACACTTTCACACCAGCGATCTGACCCTATACAGTGATGTCCCACCCTGGGACAAAGTAAAACAGTTAAAAAAATAAAAATAAATATTGTTTAAAAAAATCATAACAAAAAAAAATATTCCCCAATAAATTCATTTTTTCCTGTAAATAAAAAAACCAAAACAATAAAAGTACACATATTTGGTATCGCCGCGTCCGTAACAACCCCCCTATAAAACTTTCCCACTAGTTAACCCCTTTAGTGAACCTCTTAAAAAAAAAAGCAAAAAATCAATGCTTTATCATCATACCGCTGAACAAAAAGTGGAATAACACGCGATCAAAAAGACAGATATAAATAAACATGGTACCGCTGAAAACGTCATCTTGTCCCGCAAAAAACGAGCCACCATACAGCATCATCAACGAAAAAATAAAAAGTTATAGCTCGCAGAATAAAGCGATGCAAAAATAATAATTTTTTATATAAAATTGGTTTTATTCTATAAAAGCGCCAAAACATAAAAAAATTATATAAATGCAGTATCGCCATAATCGTACTGACCCGAAGAATAAAACTGCTTTATCAATTTTACCACACGCGGAACGGTATAAACGCCTCCCCCAAAAGAAATTCATGAATTGCTGATTTTTGTTCATTCTAACCTCTCAAAAATCGAAATAAAAAGCGATCAAAAAAGTCACATGCTCAAAAATGGTACCAATAAAAACATCACCTCGTCTCGCAAAAAATAAGACCTCACATGACACTGTGGGCCAAAATATACAAAAACGATAGCTCTCAAAATGTGGTGATGCAAAAACTATTTTTTGCAATAAAAAGCGTCTTTTAGCGTGACAGCTGCCAATCATAAAAACCCGCTATAAATAGTAAATCAAACACCCTTTATCACCCCCTTAGTTAGGGAAAAATAATAAAATTAAAAAAAAGTATTTATTTCCATTTTCCCATTAGGGTTAGGGTTGCGACTAAAGTTAGGGTTAGGGTTGGCGCTAAAGTTAGGATTAGGGTTAGGGTTGGGATTAGGGTTAGGGGTGTGTTAGGGTTAGGTTTGTGGTTAGGGTTGGGACTAGGGTTAGGGGTGTGTTGGGGTTAGGGTTGGAGTTAGAATTGGGGGTTTCCGCTGTTTAGGCACATCAGGGGCTCTCCAAATGTGACATGGCGTCTGATCTCAATTCCAGCCAATTCTGCATTGAAAAAGTCAAACGGTGCTCCTTCACTTCTGAGCTCTGCCATGCGCCCAAACAGTAGTTTACCCCCACATATGGGGTATCAGTGTACTCTGGACCGGAAGAGTTATTGTGCAATTTGTCCTTTTTCTTCTGTTACCCTTGGGAAAATAAAAAACTGGGGGTAAAAATATCATTTTTTTAAAAAAAAAAAAAAGATTTTTTTTTGTTTTTACGACTGTACGTTATAAACTTCTGTGAAGCACTTCGGGGTTCAAAGTGCTCACCACACATCTAGATAAGTTCCTTGTGGGGTCTATTTTCCAAAATGGGGTCACTTGTGGGGGGTTTCCACTGTTTAGGCGCATCAGGGGCTCTCAAATGCACATGACGCCCAGACCATTCACCAAAGTCTGCAATCCAAAACATCACTACTTCCCTTCCGAGCCCCGACGTGCGCCCATACAGTAGTTTACTCCCACATATTGGGTATCAGCGTACTCAGGACAAATTGAACAACAACCTTTGGGGTCCAATTTCTCCTGTTACCCTTGTAAAAATAAAATATTGGGAACGAAAAAATCATTTTTGTAAAAAAAAAAAAAAGATTTTTATTTTACAGCTGTACGTTATAAACTTCTGTGAAGCACTTCGGGGTTCAAAGTGCTCACAACACATCTAGATAAGTTCCTTGAGGGGTCTAGTTTCCAAAATGGTGTCATTTGTTGGGGGATTCCACTGTTTAGGCAGATCAGGAGCTCTCCAAACACGACATAGCATCCAGCCAATTCTGTGTTGAAAAAGTCGAACGGCGCTCCTTCCCTTCCAAACTCTGCCATGCACCTAAACAGTGGTTTACCCCCACATATGGGGTATCAGCGTACTCAGGACAAATTGCACAATAACTTTTGGAGTCTTGTTACCCTTGGGAAAATAAAAATTGGGGTGAAAAGATAATTTTTGTGGAAAAAATATGATTTTTAATTTTACGGCTCTACGTTATAAACTTGTGTGAAGCACTTTGGGGTTCAAATTGCTCACCAAAGATCTAGATAAGTTCCTTAGGGGGTCTAGTTTCCCAAATGAGGTCACTTGTGGGGGGTTTCTACTGTTTAGGCACATCAGGGGCTCTCCAAATGCAACATGGCATCCAATCTCAATTCCAGCCAATTTTGTTTGGAAAAAGTCAAATGGTGCTCCTTCCATTCCGAGCTCTGCTGTGCACCCAAACAGTGGTTCCCCCCACATATGGGGTATCAGCGTACTCAGGACAAATTGGACATCAACTTTTTTGGTCCAATTTCTCCTGTTACCCTTAAAAAATTAATGACTAAAAGATAATTTTTGTGGGAAAAAAATAGGATTTTTTATTTTCATGCTCGGGCATTATAAACTTGTGTGAAGCACTTGGGGGTTCAAGGTGCTCACCAAAGATCTAGATAAGCTCCTTAGGGGGTCTAGTTTCCAAAATGGGTCACTTGTGGGGGTTTCCACTGTTTAGGCACATCTGGGGCACTGCAAACGGAACATGACCCCCATCAACGTCTGCATTCCAAAATGTTACTACTTCCTTTCCAAGCCCTGTCGTGCACCCAAACAGTTTCCCCCCCCCACATATGGGGTATCAGCGTACTCAGGACAAATTGGACAACAACTTTTGGGGTCCAATTTCCTTGGGAAAAATCAAAAAATTGGGACTAAAAAATCATTTTTGTGGAAATTTTTTTTTTTTATTTTTCAGACGCAGGCATTATAAACTTTTCTGAAACACTTGGGGGTTCAAAGTGCTCACAACAGATCTAGATAAGTACCTTAGGGGGTCTAGTTTCCAAAATGGTGTCACTTGTGGGGGATTTCCACTGTTTAGGCACATCAGGGGCTCTCCAAACACGACATGGTATCCAATCTCAATTCCAGCCAATTTTAGTTTGAAAAAGTCAAACGGCGCTCCTTCCTTTACGAGCTCTGCCGTGTGCCCAAACAGTGGTTTTCCTCCACATATTGGCTATTGGCGTACTCAGGATAAATTGCACAACAACTTTATCTGTCCATTTGCTTCTTTTACCCTTGTGAAAATAAAAAAAAAGTTTGTAATAGATCATTTTTGTGGCTATAAAGTTAAATATTCATTTTTTCCTTCCACGTTGCTTCAGCTCCTGTGAAGCACCTAAAGAGTTAATAAATTTCTTGAATGTGGTTTTGAGTACCTTGAGGGGTGCAGTTTTTAGAATGGTGTCACTTTTGGGTATTTTCTGCTATATAGAACCCTCAAAGTGACTTCAAATATGAGGTGGTCCCTAAAAAAAATGGCTTTGTAAATTTTGTTGTAAAAATGAGAAATCGCTGGTCAACTTTTAACCCTTATAATTTCCTAAGAAAAAAAAAAATTGGTTCCAAAATTGTGCTGATGTAAAGTAGACATGTGGAAAATGTTATTTCTTAACTATTTTGTGTGACATATTTCTCTGTTTTAAGGGAATAAAAATTCAAAGTTTGAAAATTGCAAAATTTTCAAAATTTTCGCCATATTTGCGTTTTTTTCAAAAATAAACGCAAGTTATATGGAAGATATTTTACCACTAACGTGAAGTACAATATGTCAGGAGAAAACAATCTCAGAATCACGAAGATCCGTTGAAGCATTCCAGAGTTATAACCTCATAAAGAGACAGTGGTCAGAATTGTAAAAATTGGCCCGGTCATTAACGTGCAAACCTCCCTTGGGGGTTAAGGGGTTAAGCAGAGATTCACTTCTGCTCCTGTTCTACGGCAGCCTGATTTTTCTCTACCGTTTCAGGTGGAGGTTGATGCCTCTGAAATTGGGGCAGGTGCCGTTTTGTCCCAAAGAGATCCAGAGACCTCTAAGAGTAACCCTTGTGCCTTTTTCTCTCGAAAATTTTCTCCAACTGAACGTAATTATGACGTGGGTAATCGGGAGTTATTGGCCATGAAGTGGGCCTTTGAAGAGTGGAGACATTGGCTGGAAGGAGCCAAACATCAGGTGGTGGTCCTCACGGACCATAAGAACCTGGTTTATCTCGAATCAGCCAAGCGACTTAATCCTAGACAGGCCAGGTGGGCCTTGTTTTTCACACGTTTTAATTTTGTGGTTTTTCTTCCTGGCACTAAGAATGTTAAGGCAGATGCCCTCTCGAGGAGTTTCTTTGCTGACTCTCCTGAGTTATCTGATCCTGTTGTTATTTTGAAAGAGGGTGTAGTATTTTCCGCCATCTCGCCCAATTTGAGACTGGCTCTGGTAGGGTGTCAGAAGGATAAAGGGTATGCCATACTAAACAACATCGCTAACGGGATCGCTAAAAAACGTCACTATTTAGCGATCCCGTTAGCGATGTTGTTGTGTGCGGCATGCAGCAACGACGTGGCCCCTGCTGTGATCTCGTCCGTCGTCCTGATCGTTCCGGACCCTATTCTGATCGTCGGCGTCCCGCTGGGTAAGTATATATCGCTGAGTGTGGCACCTTTTTTAGCGATTTAGCGGTACTTTTGTACCGCTAAAGTCGTTAAGGAGATTGCTAACCGCGATAGCGTCCTTAACGACATCGCTAAATGTGGCCGACACTAGCGATATTGTACACGATCCCGCTAGCGATCTCATTATTAGCGGGATCGTGTAGTGTGGCAGTACCTTAAACCTGAGCGCTGCCCTATTGTTAAATTGTTTGTCCCAGACCAGTGGAAGAAGAGTGTGATGTCTGAGATTCATTGTTCCGTGTTGGCTGGTCATCCCGGGATTTTTGGTACCAGAGACTTGGTGAGTCGGTCCTTTTGGTGGCCTACTTTGTCTCGTGACGTCAGGGAATTTGTGCAGTCCTGTGGGAATTGCTCTCGTTCCAAGCCTTGCTCTCGCTCTAGTGGTTTGTTAATGCCATTACCTGTGCCCAAGAGGCCATGGACCCATATCTCTATGGATTTTATTTCCGACCTCCCTGTTTCTCAGAAAATGACAGTTATCTGGGTAATCTGTGATAGGTTTTCCAAGATGATACATCTTGTGCCATTACCTAAGTTACCTTCCTCCTCCGAATTGGTGCCTTTGTTCCTTCATCACGTGGTTCGGTTACATGGCATTCCGGAGAACATTGTGTCTGACAGAGGAGTCCAGTTTGTTTCCAGATTTTGGAGGACATTTTGTTCTAAACTTGGTGTTCAATTATCTTTCTCCTCTGCATTTCATCCTCAGACCAATGGACAAATCGAGAGAACAAACCAGACCTTGGAGACTTATTTGAGATGTTTTGTGTCTGCTGATCAAGATGACTGGGTCTCTTTTTTGCCTTTGGCTGAGTTTGCTCTTAATAATAGGGCTAGCTCTGCCACCTTGATGTCTCCATTTTTTGCAATTCTGGGTTTCACCCTCGATTTTCTTCGGGACAGGCGGAGGCTTCTGTCTGTCCGGGTGTTGACTGTTGTGGAGCGTATGCAGCAGATTTGGGACCAGGTAGTGGAGAGGTTGTCTCTCTCTCAGGAGAAGGCCCAACGGTTTGCCAACCGGCATAGGACTGATGGTCCTCGGTTTAAAGTGGGGGACTTGGTTTAGTTGTCCTCAAGAAATATCCCTTTGAGGGTTGCATCTCCAAAGTTTAAGCCTAGGTTCATAGGACCTTATAAGATCAATGGAGATTCTTAATCCTGTTTCCTTCCGTTTGCTTCTTCCAGGGACTTTTAAGATCCATAACGTGTTCCACAAGTCCTTATTGAAGAGGTTTGTCGAGCCAGTGGTTCCTATGGCTGCGCCTCCTGACCCTGTTTTGGTTGAGGGCAATCTGGAGTATGTGGTTGAGAAAATATTGGATTCTCGTTTTTCTAGACAGAAACTCCAGTATTTGGTTAAGTGGAGAGGTTATGGTCAGGAGGACAATTCTTGGGTGTTTGCTTCGGACATCCATGCTAGGAGACTGATCCATGCCTATCACCGAGCTCATACTGATCGGCCTGGTTGCACAAGTGAGGGTTCGGTGACCCCTCCTCAAAGGGGGGGTACTTTTATGAATGTGCTGGAGATGGGTTTCTGAGCAGAGGCTCCCTCTGGTGGTTTCAGACAGTACTGAACCTTACAACGAGGAATGGCAATCTGGGATCATGGACTGGACTGATATAAGGGAGGTTCCCTTCCACGATGGTCACTGGTGATCAATTGTTCTTGTCTCAATTGTTGTTCCTGGTTCATTTGGAAGTCTGCTGGAGTCTTGCATGCATCTGCTGCTTTCAGATAAGATATTTTCTGCTTTTCTTTTTGTGCTTGCTTTTTGCATAATTTTCTGCACTTTTGTGGAGGTCAGCCGGGTCCCCTCCTGGGGCCTGTGCTCCTCTCAGTTTATCTGTAGCCACTGTTATTTGTTCATTTGCTTTTTCCTGTTTTTTTCAGTGGCTGCGGCTTAGTTTTGTTACACCAGAGATCTGATTTAGGTGGTGGAGATCGTGTGATCTCAGGTGTTTTTGCAATCAGAAGAGTTGGTATTTTTTAGGGTTTTTTGTTGGATTGCAGTCAGAATTCTTTCCTGTACTTTTCTGTCTAGACAGATTGGGCCCCAGCGTTTGCTCATTCTATTTTCTGTCTGTGTCCGTGCTTCTTCTTGTCTAACCGCCATTACATGTTTGGGGGCTTCCTATTTTCTTTGGGGATCTGCTCCGGGGCAGATAGCTTTCATCTTTCTGCCTTTAGGTGTAGTTATCTCTCAGGCTGTGACGAGGCGTCTAGGATCAACGTAGGAACGCTCCACGGCTACCTCTAGTTGTGTGGTTAGTTCAGGTTACTGAAATCCAATAGGTTCCAGCCTCTCTGGTGTATTGCCGTTTTTGCTTTTTCTCCTCAGCCACCGAAACATAACACCTAACCCTAACTTTAGCCCTAACCCTAACTTTATCCCCAACCCTAACTTTAGCCCCAACCCTAATGGGAAAATGGAAATAAATACTTTTTTTATTTTATTATTTTTCCCTAACTAAGGGGGTGATAAAGGGGGTTTTGAGCTACTATTTATAGCGGGTTTTTATAGTTTGGCAGCTGTCACACACTAAATGACACTTTTTATTGCAAAAAATAGTTTTTGCATCACCACATTTTGAGAGGTATAATTTTTCCAATTTTGGCCCACAGAGTCATGTGCAGCCTTTTTTTTTATTGGTACCATTTTCAGGCACATGACATTTTTTTATCACTTTCTATTCGTATTTTTGGGAGACAGAATGAGCAAAAACCAGCAATTCATGAATTTCTTTTGGGGGGGCGTTTACACCGTTCCGCATGTGGTAAAATTGATAAGGCAGTTTTATTCTTTGGGTCAGTACGATTACAGCGATATCTCATTTATATAATTTTTTTATGTTTTGGCGCTTTTATATAATAAAAACTACTTAATATAAAAAATAATTGTTTTTGCATCACTTTATTCTGACAGCTATAACTTTTTTATTTTTTCGCTGATGACGCTGTATGGTGACTCATTTTTTGCGGGACAAGATGATGTTTTCAGCGGTACCATGTTTATTTATATCCATTTTTTTGATCGCGTGTTACTCCACTTTTTGTTCGGCGGCATGCTGATAAAGCATTGCTTTTTGCCTTTTTTTTATGGTGTTCACTAAGAGGGTTAACTAGTGGGACTGTTTTATAGGTCATGTCGTTACGGACGCGGCGATACCAAATACGTGTACTTTTATTGTTTTTTTTATTCAAATATTTAATTAGTGATATAATAAATATTGATTTTTTGTTATTTTTGATTATTTTTTAAAATATTTTTACAATTATTTAAAAAAAATTGTTTTTATTTAATTCTTACTTTTACACTTTGTCCCACTATGGGACAATCATTTTATGCAGGCTGATCGCTTCTATAGCATGCAGGTGAAACAGCATCTGCATGCTACAGAAGCTGTCAGAACTGCAGCTTCTGTACCTGTGAGACTTCCTGACAGGAAGCTTCTCAGCTCTGGAGACCCGGATGTCGTAATGATGACATTGGATCTCCATGCAGCGATCGGGATCCCGCGGCGTGCCGTAGGGTCTCCGATCCAAAGGCAGAGGGGCTATCAGCCCTTGTGCCGGATCTGGAACGCTGCGATCATGTTTGATCATAGTGTTCTGGAGGTTAAAGTGTCGGGAGCGGTCCGTGACTGCTCCTGGCACTTAAGCCGGGTTCACATTGCGTTGCGGGCAATGAGCTGACGGCATCCGTCACATAGCGGCACTAACGCTATGTAACGGACGTGTTAACGCCGCCATTGCCCGCAATAGCAATAGTGCATCCTAACGCATGCCGAAATCGGCATGCGTTAGCGATGTGCAGTCATTCTGTGACGGACCTCGGACGCGGTCTGCAGCGTTTGGGATCCTTCACTGCTAGCTGAGACAGAGACGCCGCGCTAGCGTGATCGCTTAACGCGATCACAAAATGACACTAGCGTTAATGCAGTCTGTCAACGCTATGTGTTGAACGGACTGCATTAACGCTATGTGAACGTAGCCTTAGAGCCGGGTGTCAGCTGTGAGAATCAGCTGACACCCGGCCGCGCTCCCCCGAGAGCGTGGCCTATCGCACATGACGTACTATCCAGATCCATGGTCAGATAGGCCCAGGGCACATGGACGGGATAGTATGTCAAAGGTCAGAAAGGGGTTAATGGGTGCAGCAGTTGTGACAATCAGGCTGAGGTCACACTGGCGACTAAATCGTACCACTAGAAAGCGATGAAATATCGCTTTGCAGTCGAACCAATATTAATCAATGGAGTAGGTCCCAGCATCCGATTTTTTGTGGTCCGATTTAAACGTGCGAGTGCAATCGCAGCATGCTGCGATTGTCACCGATTGTGGGTCGACTATCACCAATGCAAGTCTATGGGTGCGATGAAAAGTGGGATTACAAACGGACCGCACGTGTGAGTTGCGCTGAAATCGCACAACTTTTCCAGGTGACAGGAAACTGCCTTTGAAATTCTCAGGAAGCCTTTACATGCTAATTAGCTAAGCACATCTTAAAAAAAAACAGGAAGAACGCCTACACGGAGTCCAGAAACATGGCATCTAGCCACATCAATGTGGAACTCCTCATAGTTTTGGTGCAGGAGAGGCCTGAATTGTGGGACCAGCGCGATCCCAATTACAGTAATCGGACGCGCAAAGAGGCTGCATGGCGAAGAATATGTGAACACATTTTCCCAAACTATGAGCAGAGATCAAGGGAGGACCAAGAGCGTATTAGTAAGTACGACATGTAACTGTTTTTTTTTTTTTTTTTTAAATGTTCTGAAGAAACTAATAATGTATGCTTATGTGTTTAAATGATATTTAAAATTCAGCATTATCTAACTCTTCATATTTAGAACTACACATTGATGTGTGTGTTTACAAACAATATCCATGTATCTTAAAATATCATCGATGCTCCGGCATTTATTGACTACAACATTTTGTACTCCCCTTCACCTCAGATGTAGTGTCTAGGTCCTAAAATTCAAATTTATTGAGGCGTTTTGTAAAGGGCCAAGCAGTTTTGTAAATGTATCTTAGTGCTTATAACATGGACACTTCTGGTTGTATGTTGATGTCTTTTAATATTCTAAATCCCATCACACATGACCACTATTTAAATGTTCAGTGTTCCTGATGTTTTTTTTTTGGTTAATAAATACATATCAGTCATAATAACCGTTATGCTGTTATTAAATTTGTAGTGACAGATGTGACAAGGCGATGGCGCAGCTGTCGGGACTGCTACCGGAGGGAGAGGCAGATGAGGGATCGTAGTGGGGCTTCAGCTTCTAAGAAGAGGAAGTACCTATATTTTGATCACCTCAACTTCCTTGCGCCTGTGATGGATCTGCGACCGTAAGTGCATGTCTGTTGAACCACTTTCATGGAAAACTTTGTTACTTGCTGCCTTTTAAATTATTTTATTTATTTCCTTTCTAGGACGGAGTCTAACCTAACTGAGAGGGAGACGGGGTCGGACTCCGAAGTGGTTATAGACCCCGTTGGTGATGGGGCAGAGGAGGCAGGCCCTTCCTCTGCAGCATGTGATTCCACCCAAGCAGCACCACCAGCAGCTGCAGGAGCTGAGGAGTCACAAAGCCAGCAGCCGGAACATGAGGACCTACCTCAGAGCAGCAGCCCTAATAGGCCTCAGGATGTGTCTCCTCCTCCTTCCCATACAAGAAAAAAAGGTAGCACACTGTAGCGCTATAGCTTGCAAACACGAAATATGAAAATATGAAAAATATGAAAAATGAATTGCATCACTGCCTTAGAAATATGAAAAATTGAGAAGTCTTAGCGCATAAGATGGCCAAATTATGTGAGCCTGATAGCCACATCAAGGCTCTTCTCGTATATCAGGTCCTAACTAATGCCAATCCTCACTTAGAAAAGTCTGTCTGCATGGGAACATATGAATCCTCTCTTCAGACTAAAATCTACATCTCTGTGGAGGGGTAATGAACCTGATGTAATTAAAAAGCCTGTGACCAACAGGTGGAGTGCTCAGGTAGAAGGTAAATGAATACATATCAAAAAACTGACCGGCACATCCAAACATAGATCCAGTGTGAACAGGTGCTAAACCTAGAGTCACCAACTCATATACATACAAGAAAAAAAGGTAGCACACTGTAGCGCTATAGCTTGCAAACACGAAATATGAAAATATGAAAAATATGAAAAATGAATTGCATCACTGCCTTAGAAATATGAAAAATTGAGAAGTCTTAGCGCATAAGATGGCCAAATTATGTGAGCCTGATAGCCACGTCAAGGCTCTTCTCGTATATCAGGTCCTAACTAATGCCAATCCTCACTTAGAAAAGTCTGTCTGCATGGGAACATATGAATCCTCTCTTCAGACTAAAATCTACATCTCTGTGGAGGGGTAATGAACCTGATGTAATTAAAAAGCCTGTGACCAACAGGTGAGTGCTCAGGTAGAAGGTAAATGAATACATATCAAAAAACTGACCATATTTCTAAGGCAGTGATGCAATTCATTTTTCATATTTTTCATATTTTCATATTTCGTGTTTGCAAGCTATAGCGCTACAGTGTGCTACCTTTTTTTCTTGTATGTATATGAGTTGGTGACTCTAGGTTTAGCACCTGTTCACACTGGATCTATGTTTGGATGTGCCGGTCAGTTTTTTGATATGTATTCATTTACCTTCTACCTGAGCACTCCACCTGTTGGTCACAGGCTTTTTAATTACATCAGGTTCATTACCCCTCCACAGAGATGTAGATTTTAGTCTGAAGAGAGGATTCATATGTTCCCATGCAGACAGACTTTTCTAAGTGAGGATTGGCATTAGTTAGGACCTGATATACGAGAAGAGCCTTGACGTGGCTATCAGGCTCACATAATTTGGCCATCTTATGCGCTAAGACTTCTCAATTTTTCATATTTCTAAGGCAGTGATGCAATTCATTTTTCATATTTTTCATATTTTCATATTTCGTGTTTGCAAGCTATAGCGCTACAGTGTGCTACCTTTTTTTCTTGTATGTATATGAGTTGGTGACTCTAGGTTTAGCACCTGTTCACACTGGATCTATGTTTGGATGTGCCGGTCAGTTTTTTGATATGTATTCATTTACCTTCTACCTGAGCACTCCACCTGTTGGTCACAGGCTTTTTAATTACATCAGGTTCATTACCCCTCACAGAGATGTAGATTTTAGTCTGAAGAGAGGATTCATATGTTCCCATGCAGACAGACTTTTCTAAGTGAGGATTGGCATTAGTTAGGACCTGATATACGAGAAGAGCCTTGACGTGGCTATCAGGCTCACATAATTTGGCCATCTTATGCGCTAAGACTTCTCAATTTTTCATATTTCTAAGGCAGTGATGCAATTCATTTTTCATATTTTTCATATTTTCATATTTCGTGTTTGCAAGCTATAGCGCTACAGTGTGCTACCTTTTTTTCTTGTATGTATATGAGTTGGTGACTCTAGGTTTAGCACCTGTTCACACTGGATCTATGTTTGGATGTGCCGGTCAGTTTTTTGATATGTATTCATTTACCTTCTACCTGAGCACTCCACCTGTTGGTCACAGGCTTTTTAATTACATCAGGTTCATTACCCCTCCACAGAGATGTAGATTTTAGTCTGAAGAGAGGATTCATATGTTCCCATGCAGACAGACTTTTCTAAGTGAGGATTGGCATTAGTTAGGACCTGATATACGAGAAGAGCCTTGACGTGGCTATCAGGCTCACATAATTTGGCCATCTTATGCGCTAAGACTTCTCAATTTTTCATATTTCTAAGGCAGTGATGCAATTCATTTTTCATATTTTTCATATTTTCATATTTTGTGTTTGCAAGCTATAGCGCTACAGTGTGCTACCTTTTTTTCTTGTATGTATATGAGTTGGTGACTCTAGGTTTAGCACCTGTTCACACTGGATCTATGTTTGGATGTGCCGGTCAGTTTTTTGATATATATGTCCTCCTCCTTCCCAACGCACAAGGCGAGGTAGGCGGCGACGAGAAGGAGTGGGTTCTGTGACAAGGAGGCAGGTGGACCGAGGAGTTCTGGACTATTTGTCCAGTGTAGCAAATGATGATGGGAGGAGGCATTTTCCCGCAGTCTGGCCCGTTACCTCCGGGCTATTCCAAGACAGCACAGACTGCGGATCAGAGGCAGACTGCGGATCAGAGGCGGACTGCAGATTGTTGTGGATGCTGGAACAGCGCCTAATGATCCAAGCAACCTACTAGATTATCTAGAAAGATGGCAGGTTGGTCCTGAAAATGTCTTAAGGTTGTTTGGACCCCAGCCCTCACAATCTGCTTCAGCCTCTGATCCTCCTCCTCATCATCATCCTCCTCCTCCACCTCCTCCTTGTGTCCAACAGAACCCAACTCCTCCTCCTCATCCTACTGCAGCTCCTTCATACTACGGAGCTACCCAGCTCCAAGCCATGGGACAGAGTGGCCATGCACAATATGCCCACTCTAACATACCCAATGTTGTTGGCTGGCCACAACATGGATATGTTAGACATGGGCATATTGGGGGTCATTCTGGTACTGCTCAGTCATATCAATATGACTATGAGCATCAATTCCCTATGTACCCCTACCCACAAGGCCATCAGGATGCAGCCAGTAACCCAGCTGGTACATTAGGTTCTGCACCAGCTCAGGGTCAAACACAGGCTGCAGATAGTGGAAAGCCTAACACACAACCTGGCCCTCCATCCTCACCACCATCAAGCTACCATCAATTGTAGCTGTAATAAGCTTTTTTTGTATGTAAGTTATATATTTTTATTTTTTCATATTGACAATGTTCTAAATATTTTATTGTTATCTTTGGACATGTTGGTCCGGTTTACAAAACATATCAGCCTCTAAAAGGCTCCAAAAAATACAGTAATGAGTAAAATTAGTGAAGTGCCATTGGTTGTCTGTGATTATTCTTATATGTTATGTCCTGTCTAAAGTAGGGTAAAGTGGACATAAAATAATTACAGTCTTCCATGAATTGATGAATCACAAGTAAGTTTATGGTATCATATAACATAAAACACACTACATAGCTATGGCCTCCTCTTGCCAAGGAATAGCACCAGCAGGGGAAATAAGTCACGGACTTTGAGTCCAGAAGGGGGACGACGAGGATGGATGACTGGTCTCATAGGCCTCGTCATATTATCAGACTGAAGGTCAGGCATATCAGCTGATGAGCATTCATGCATTCTCGTAAAATTATGTAGTACCACACATGCTTGCACTACAAGATTAACATTTGAATCACTTAGCTGAATGGCTGATTGTAGGACACGCCATTTGGCTGTAAGAATACCAAATGTGCACTCCTCCAGGCGTCGTGCACGAGAAAGGCGATAATTAAATATGCGTCGCCGATGGTTCAGATTGCGCCGAGGATATGGCCTCATAACATGACGAGTTAATTGGAAGGCCTCATCCGCTACTACAACATATGGCACTGCATCCATATTTGACTCTGGAAGTTGACATGCTGGTGGTAAGTCCAATTGGTTATTGCGTAGCCGTTGACCCATAATGGAAGAATTGAAGACTCTGGAGTCTCCAGTCCTTCCATAGGCCCCAATGTCTACAATTATAAAGCGGTAGTTACTGTCGACCAAGGCCAACAAAACTATAGAAAAATATTGCTTATAATTGTAGAATTGGGTCCCTGAGTTTGGCGGCTTACGCACACGTAATGTGCTTCCCGTCCAGGGCTCCAATACAGTGTGGAAAATTACTGCTTTCTTGAAATCCACGTGCAATCCTCAACCAATCTTCCATTTTGGGCTCTGGCATCACCTCTTTATTTAGTCTTGACCAAATTTGTCCACAAGTAGAGCTGACTATTCCAGAAATGGTGGATTTCCCTATTAAAAACTCTAAATGCAGAGCAGCGTATGAGAGCCCAGTGGAAAGGAACCTGCAATACACAAACAACAACAAACACGTACACATCAGACAAACAAAATACAAGCAGTGCATTAACCAAATTTAACACTAGGACTACTGGACTCGTGACCCCGCCTAGAACTACTGAAAGGAGTCATTTTGACTCCTTGCTTGTTTTCGTTTATTTTTAGAGTTTCATTTGTGGTTATTTATTAATAATTATATTTTTTGTAATGTATTATTATTGTGAGATCCAACAGTAATGCTTTTGATTGTTTTTTTTCTGCTTTTCTTATTTTTCTACAGAAAATAACAATAATTATAATAGACGTTTTTCAAACATTTTTTTTTATTCAAGTGCACACATATAAACAACAACTGAAGAACAAAAAGCAGAGAAAATGTAGGTGGAGGAGCATAAAAATGAAAATATGGCGCAGAATTCACCTTCTAAACATTTGGTGTTTCGCATTTTAGGCATTGCCTTTGATTTATGGCAGTACATTGCCCACACAAAGACTTACCACAAGTCTTACAATTGCCGACAGATCTATTTTTCTTGCACTTTTCTTTGATCTGGCAAAATTTTGTTTGAACCATCACTTCTGAGCATGTAGAAACTTGGGACGTGGAACCCTTTTCCCTATCTGTGACATAAGGACCACTCAACTCTCTCACAAGCGTTTGCAAAAATGCCTTGCGTGCCATTTTTGGTGGGTTATCTCATTGAATATTATCCATGCATTTATACCCGCAAAGTCTAAGGCATTTTCAAATGCATGAACAGGCCATCTCCTTGTGCATGTTCGTGTGGTATATTTTCGTGCCATCTGATCCACTACATCTACTCCATATTTTGTTTCATTGTAAAACTTTACCGTTTCTGGAGTTTTTTTAGCGGAATCAGACGCAACAACAACATCTGGATGGACGGAACTCAAAATGACAACATTTTTGTTGGGCTTTCCTTGATATACTGTAAGTGTAAAATTGTCTTCATTTCTAAACACTTTAGTGTTGTACAATTCCCCTTTCATGGATTTTATTTCTTTAGGCACTTCTCGCCTTATCTTGTTCAGTGTTCCCACGATGGTTGTTCCTTTGCTTTTTAGCTGTTTAGCTAATTTTACTGAAGTAAAATAATTATCGGTTGTAACATTGCGACCTTTTTTCAAAAACGGGTCCAATAACTTCATTACCACATGGTCAGCTAAACGGTCCTCAGCACGGCGTGTGTCATCTTTGCCTAGATAAGGAAGCCATTTGCCAGATATTTGCTCTCCTTATCAATAGCTAGCCAATATTTGTGGCCATATTTATCTGGTTTGGAAGGCATGTACTGCGTGAATGGACACCTAGTTTTGCTTGGGAAAAGTTGCTCATCCACCGTTATGTATGGGCCAGGTTTGTAACACGCAATACAATTTTCAATAAACCTGTCCCACACAGTAGAAAATAGAGCAAACTTGTCCGTTTGCAGTCTCTCCGATCGAGTAGATTTCTCATCAAATCTGAGAAACCTCATAATTTCAACAAAGCGGTCCCTAGACATTGTCGCTTTGCAAAATGGTATTCCCCAGTCATTACACCAAATACTGCTAATCGAGTGACGGTTCGTGCCAGATATTCCACGAGCATAGAATATCGCAATGAATGCATCTAGCTCCTCATCAGATAGAGTAAACTGTAAATTATTGTTCCTGCATGCTTCTGCAAGCGTACAGTTCTTTATATGTGTCAATATATATGAATCAAAAAATAAACGCCATGCGCTCAAAGGACTATCGATAATGATATTTCTTCTGGCGTATCCTGTAGGGCCAGGTGCTTCTCGAAGAATATTTTGGCTGTCACGCCTACCAGGCAAGTGTTCTCCAATTTCAACAGGTTTCCATTGAATACCATCCGCTGAAACTAGTATTCCTTCAGATTCGCCTTCTCTGGTGTTTGTTGTTGCATTACCTTCGCCGCCATCGTTATCTGTTGTTCTTTCATTTCTGGGACGTTTTGCTGATTTTTTCTGTCCACGACCAGGAGGATGGTCACGAGGCAACATAACTGCATGAGCCCGATCCCCAGTTGATGTGCTTGGAATATCTGGAAAAAAGTTGATGAATATTTAGAATTTTTGTTTTGTAAGGGTTCGTGCACACTGGCTGGATTAGCGGCGGAATATCCGACCGGATATTCTCACCACAATCCGGCCCGTACCTGCCCGCTCAGGTACAGAGCGGAGTTTCATACCTGAACCTCCGCTCCGAACCCCGGGCTGGAGCCGCTGTCTGGGACGGAGCCGTGCTCGCGCGTAAGCAAGCGCTGCTCTGTCCCTGACAGCGGCTCCAGCCCGGGGCTCGGAGCGGAGCTTCAGGCATGAGCGGGCAGGTACGGCCTGTATTGCGGCAAGAATATCTAGATGGCTATTCAGCCAGAATTCTGCTAGTGTGCACAGGCCCTAACTCAGTGTGTGGAAGAACAAATAAATACACATAACTACTTACCTTCTGGATTTGTTCCTTCTGAGTCTTCAGATTCACTTGATATGTTCTGAGGAATGAAATCTTCATCACTGTCAGAATCAAATACATGTTCCTGCAATTCGGATTCCGATTCATCCTCCGGTATGGATTGCAAAGTAGCCAGAATATCCTGAGGCTTTATCAAACGTCTTCTCTCCATATTCCTCACAAATTCCATAATTCTATATAGTTCCCTGCTGAAAAATAGAAATGAAATGAAAACTAAAAGAAATAATAACTGTTCTGCCACCTTCAAAAGTAGGTGGCTGAATCAGTTGACAGACAGCTAAACTATTTCATAACAATTCATACCTGTATGAGTCTTCAGAGCTCGTATGTCTGCGTCTGTTCTCTTTGTCTCTTCAGCTGAACTGAAAGTAAAGTTACTATCCAGAATACTGTCTCCTGCTAGGACCTTAGAAAAACACCACCCTTCATTAGCATAAGATAAGAGCCTAGAGTAAACAAGCTATTTTGTTCAGCATTACACAGTAATACAAGCAGGTAAAACACAAGGAAAATGTGAAAAGTTGACATGTAAATTGAACTACATCTATATGAACATCAGGGTAAATAAGACAGAGTGAAAAAATTATGCACAAAACTTTATAGCAACATTTAGTGACAAAAGGACCTCAAAATATAGTAGGGAGTCAAAATGACTCCCTTCAGTAGTTCTTGGTAAATTTTGAAAAAAACGCGCAAATTTTTCACCAAAATTATTTATTCTCACAAAATCTTTTTTCACATCATATTTGAGGAAAAGTCACCGAGTTTCAAGCCGGAATTCTGAAAAATGTAGTCACAGAAGAGAAATAAAAAACGAAAGGAGTCAAAATGACTCCATCAGTAGTTCTAGTGTTAAACAGTGGACATTTGTTTACTCACCCATTCACTTAATGTTATGACTTACAAACCATTATGACTGCTACACACAAGCATATAGGGAAAAGGGCAAAATTTAATAATGCCATTGGGTACAGTATGTTAAGATGAACAAAGTAAGAAGAATGTGAAAGTTGTTAAATTCTGGAAAACATCATCAACATATCGTTGACACACATACCGTAATGTTAGAAGAAGCCTTTCCTCAGCAGAAATTGAAGGACGCATCCTGGTGTTCTGAAAGGTGATTCCAGGGCGCAATATGTCCAGCAAAATATCAAAGGTGGCAACACTCATGCGACAATAGCCAAAAAACTTGTCTGGATTCCTATGCAGTGTCGAATACAGGCGCTCAAAATGCCCTTTGCTGATCATTCGCATCACAAGGGATGCACCCACATCCTTCTGCGGATTCTGTGAGAAACAACTACAGGGTATGACTCCCCAAAACTTCTGGATAGCAGCCAATAGTACAGCAGACGCTCAGTTCTATTAAACATTAGTCTGTCACTCATAATTCTAACTTAGCAGCAACACAACAGGAACCACTAAGAAGCCAAACACTCCACGGCAACGTTGGGAGGGTAAGAACAGTCAAACCACGCTTAAATATGGGTCTGGCTCATTATTCAAATTATTTGCAGGCCTCAAAACCGTTAAATGTCCATTTTGCTATGATGCCACTAAAAAACGGTAGTCGCTGGGTAATCGGATGTGAAACGTAAGCGTACATGCTACAAAATCGCATCAACTACTAAAAATCGGATGCTAGTCGCATCAATGTTCATTAAATTTTAATCCGATTAGCGACCGACTAAAACGGTCCCATTTTTTAGACGTTTTGTGTGACTCCAGCCTCACAGTTTTCTCTGCGGCAGACCTAGCAGAGCTGAGATGTTGAGCTGTGTATAATCCCTCCACACCACAGCTTTCTGTGAACATTATATAGTGAGAGAGAGCTGCTAATCAGTGCTGGGGTGTGGTTGGACTAGGAGGCACAAGGCCAGTTGTCCTGTAGTCATAATTTCCTGCTGATGAAATACTGATTGTACTGAAAGAGCAAAACACATCACTGTAATCAGGCTCTCTTCTATTAAGTACATGATGGTGCTCTCAGATTACGTAGAACCGCCTGCTGACAGATGCCCTTAAATAGGCTCCACATTTCACCCATTGAGCTAAAAGGTTGCAAAAATGCTTGAAAAGAATAAAACAACCTCTATTAGAAAAAAATCATAAACAGTTTACACTGTGTTCCAAATTATTATGCAAATAATATTTTCTCAGATTTTCCCAAATTACCTATATGAATTGCAGTCATTGTAATTTTCCAGTCAAATAGCTATTAGAGTACAATTGAAAGGTTTTTGTACAAACTGCCTATGATAACAGTATATTTTTTAAAAAAATAAAACACTCAAACTGCACTCAAAATGCATGTTCCAAATTATTATGCACAGCAGAGTTTTCAACCTTTTCATTTCAATAAAAAACAAAAAAATGGTCATTTTTTAAATTATAAGCATTAGCAGGTTATTATAAACTGAAATCAAACAGTTTTCAACTCAAAACTTTATTCTAGGTGATGTTACATTTGCACATAGGACCCCTTGTTCGAAAGGAGCTTCTGAACTCTCTCGTCCATTGAATTTGTCAGGTTTTGTTTGGTTTCTGCTTCAATTGTTTTGCATGAGGACAGAATACCCTCCCAGAGCTGTTGCTTAGATGTGAACTGCCTCCCACCATCATAGACACTCCTTTTGATGATGCTCCAGAGGTTCTCAATGGGGTTGAGTTCAGGGGAGCATAGGGGCCACACCATAAGTTTGTCCCCTTTTATGGCCATTGCAGCCAGAGATGCAGATGTGTTATGTGCAGCATGAGACGGTGCATTATCATGCATGAAAATGATCTTGCTGCGGAATGCACGGTTCTTCTTCTTGAACCATGGCAGGAAGTGCTGTTTGAGAAACTCAACATACACTATGGAGTTCATCTTTACCCCTTCAGGGATCCTAAAGGGGCCGACAATCTCTCTCCCCATGATTCCAGCCCAAAACATTACTCCACCTCCTCCTTGTTGGCGCCGTAGCCGTGTTTGCAAGGGGTGTCCATCAACCAGCCATCCTCCACTCCATCCATCTGGACCATCGAATGTTGCACGGCACTCATCGGTGAACAAAACAGTTTTGAAGTCAGTCTTCATGTATTGTTTGGCCCACTGGAGCCGTTTCTGCTTGTGTGCAGTGGATAGAGGAGGTCGACAGGATGGCTTACGCACAGCTGCAAACCTCTGAAGGACCCTGCATCTTGTTGTTCGGGGGACGTTGGAGGCACCAGCAGCTTCAAAAACTTGTCTGCTGCTATGACAAGGCTTTTTTGCCGCTGCTCTTTTAACCTGACATAATTGCCTGTAGGAAAGAGTCCTCAATTTTCCCTTATCAGCACGCATACGTGTGTACTGTGAATCAGCTACATACTTCTTGATTGTGCGATGATCACGATGAAGTGTCTTGGCAATGTTGATTGTAGTCATGCCTTGACCTAAACACTCCACAATTTGTTGCTTCTCAGCAGCCGACACATCCTTTTTCTCTTCCATTTTGGCAGAAAATGTAGGCTGCTTAATAATGTGGGACAGCCTTCTTAAGTAGTCTTGCCTTTCATTGGACACACCTGCCAAACTAATTAGCACAGGTGTCTGCAATTGCTTACAGTGATATAAAGAGCCTTGACACACATCACCATCAATGAGATTAACTGACAAAAAAATTCTTACCTTATCACTCCTAAACAATTTTTGCATAATAATTTGGAACACAGTGTAGTCCTTATTCTCACTGCAATTCTGCAGTGCTCTGAGGGATCTGCCCCATTCCCCTAATAATGTGATTTAGACAATCCCTGGTTGGGTCATAGACTGCAGTGACATGAATGGTGAAAAGGGCTCAGTCTTTTTCCTGACTGTACAGCGTCTTGTTATTTATGCACATATACAGTCATGGACAAAAGTTTTGAGAATGACACAAATATTAATTTTTACAAAGTCTACTGCTTCACGTTTTCTAATGGCAATTTGCATATACTCCAGAATGTTATAAAGAGTGATCAGCTTAACAGTAACTACTTGCAAAGTCAATATTTGGCTAGAAAATGAACTTTATCCCCCAAAACACATTTCAACATCATTGCAGCCCTGCCTTAAAAGGACCAGCTAACCTCTTTTCAGTGATTGCTCCATTAACACAGGTGTGGGTGTTGATGAGGACATGGCTGGAGATCAGTCTGTCATGATTAAGTAAGAATGACACCACTGGACACTTTAAAAGGAGGCTGGTGCTTGGCATCATTGTTTCTCTCTGTTAACCATGGTTATTTCTAAAGAAACACGTGCAGTCATCATTGCAATGCACAAAAATGGCCTAACAGGGAAGAGTATCGCAGCTAGAAAGATTGCACCTCAGTCAACAATCTATCGCATCATCAAGAACTTCAAGGAGAGAGGTTCCATTGTTGGCAAAAAGGCTTCAGGGCGCCCAAAAAAGACCAGCAAGCGCCAGGACCGTCTCTTAAAAGTGTTTCAGCTGCGGGATCGGGCTACCAGCAGTGCAGAGCTTGCTCAGGAATGGCAGCAGGCAGGTGTGAGTGCATCTGCACGCACTGTGAGGCGGAGACTCTTGGAGCAAACAAAACCTAAAAATTCTGACAAAATGAAAGCATTGATTGTGCAAGAATGGACTGCCATCAGTCAGGATTTGGTCCAGAAGTTGATTGAGAGCATGCCAGGGAGAATTGCAGAGGTCCTGAAGAAGGTCAACACTAGTGTTGAGCATTCCGATACCGCAAGTATCGGGTATCGGCCGATATTCGCGTTATCGGAATTCCGATACTTAATTCCGATACTTTTTCCATATCGTATACCGGAATCGGAAGTTCCCATAATTCTTTGAGAGGCAATGTGATTTTAGTCAGCCAATGAGGAATCCTACGAAGTGTGGGCACATCCTGTAATGATGCGGTCATCTTAACTAATGGCATGGCTGTGATTGGCTGCTGAAATGATGTCAGAATGCACTATAAAAGGCGCCGCAGCCATTTTAGCGTCACTGTGCTGTGAACTCAGTTAGGGACAGAACGCTGCTGTGCTGACTCTGAGGGACAGTTAGATATTGCGATTTTGTGTACTACTGTGCTTGAGGCAGGCTAGTTTACCAACCGCTGTGTAAAGCTTCATTTTGCCAGTGTTGTTTTAACAGCTCTGTGCAAGGTGTGTGTGTGACAGTGCAGGTGACGCTGCAGTTTGCTCTGCATCCACCGCTGTTTGTAGGCATCTGCACGTGTCACTTTTTTTTTTTTTTTTTTTTTATTTTATTTAGTGGAATTGGTGCAGCTCCATTATATTAGAAAAAAATCAAATCTATTAGTGTGACGTGCTTCCATCCGTATACAATACATTGGTTGCAAACACTATAGAAGTACAGAAAGGAGCTTTTCACAGATTGTGGACAGTTGTGTTTCAGTGTTCACTTCAGTCTGTGTTTTTTACTTTTTTGAGTGCAGATCACGCTCCAGTTACATGTTCAAGCACTGCTGCTTGTACTCTGCTGAGCGTGTCTCAGTGGCTCATCCTTTTCATTTATCTCCAATTGGTTCTGCTACATTCCATTTAAAATAAATCTAATCTATTAGTGTGACGCGCTTCCATCCGTATACAATACATTGGTTGCAAACACTATAGAAGTACAGAAAGGAGCTTTTCACAGATTGTGGACAGTTGTGTTTCAGTGTTCACTTCAGTCTGTGTTTTTTACTTTTTTGAGTGCAGATCACGCTCCAGTTACTTGTTCAAGCACTGCTGCTTGTACTCTGCTGAGCGTGTCTCAGTGGCTCATCCTTTTCATTTATCTCCAATTGGTTCTGCTACATTCCATTTAAAATAAATCTAATCTATTAGTGTGACGCGCTTCATCCGTATACAATACATTGGTTGCAAACACTATAGAAGTACAGAAAGGAGCTTTTCACAGATTGTGGACAGTTGTGTTTCAGTGTTCACTTCAGTCTGTGTTTTTTACTTTTTTTAGTGCAGATCACGCTCCAGTTACATGTTCAAGCACTGCTGCTTGTACTCTGCTGAGCGTGTCTCAGTGGCTCATCCTTTTCATTTATCTCCAATTGGTTCTGCTACATTCCATTTAAAATAAATCTAATCTATTAGTGTGACGCGCTTCCATCCGTATACAATACATTGGTTGCAAACACTATAGAAGTACAGAAAGGAGCTTTTCACAGATTGTGGACAGTTGTGTTTCAGTGTTCACTTCAGTCTGTTTTTTACTTTTTTGAGTGCAGATCACGCTCCAGTTACTTGTTCAAGCACTGCTGCTTGTACTCTGCTGAGCGTGTCTCAGTGGCTCATCCTTTTCATTTATCTCCAATTGGTTCTGCTACATTCCATTTAAAATAAATCTAATCTATTAGTGTGACGCGCTTCCATCCGTATACAATACATTGGTTGCAAACACTATAGAAGTACAGAAAGGAGCTTTTCACAGATTGTGGACAGTTGTGTTTCAGTGTTCACTTCAGTCTGTGTTTTTTACTTTTTTGAGTGCAGATCACGCTCCAGTTACTTGTTCAAGCACTGCTGCTTGTACTCTGCTGAGCGTGTCTCAGTGGCTCATCCTTTTCATTTATCTCCAATTGGTTCTGCTACATTCCATTTAAAATAAATCTAATCTATTAGTGTGACGCGCTTCCATCCGTATACAATACATTGGTTGCAAACACTATAGAAGTACAGAAAGGAGCTTTTCACAGATTGTGGACAGTTGTGTTTCAGTGTTCACTTCAGTCTGTGTTTTTTACTTTTTTTAGTGCAGATCACGCTCCAGTTACATGTTCAAGCACTGCTGCTTGTACTCTGCTGAGCGTGTCTCAGTGGCTCATCCTTTTCATTTATCTCCAATTGGTTCTGCTACATTCCATTTAAAATAAATCTAATCTATTAGTGTGACGCGCTTCCATCCGTATACAATACATTGGTTGCAAACACTATAGAAGTACAGAAAGGAGCTTTTCACAGATTGTGGACAGTTGTGTTTCAGTGTTCACTTCAGTCTGTGTTTTTTACTTTTTTGAGTGCAGATCACGCTCCAGTTACTTGTTCAAGCACTGCTGCTTGTACTCTGCTGAGCGTGTCTCAGTGGCTCATCCTTTTCATTTATCTCCAATTGGTTCTGCTACATTCCATTTAAAATAAATCTAATCTATTAGTGTGACGCGCTTCCATCCGTATACAATACATTGGTTGCAAACACTATAGAAGTACAGAAAGGAGCTTTTCACAGATTGTGGACAGTTGTGTTTCAGTGTTCACTTCAGTCTGTGTTTTTTACTTTTTTTAGTGCAGATCACGCTCCAGTTACTTGTTCAAGCACTGCTGCTTGTACTCTGCTGAGCGTGTCTCAGTGGCTCATCCTTTTCATTTATCTCCAATTGGTTTCTGCTACATTCCATTTAAAATAAATCTAATCTATTAGTGTGACGCGCTTCCATCCGTATACAATACATTGGTTGCAAACACTATAGAAGTACAGAAAGGAGCTTTTCACAGATTGTGGACAGTTGTGTTTCAGTGTTCACTTCAGTCTGTGTTTTTTACTTTTTTTAGTGCAGATCACGCTCCAGTTACATGTTCAAGCACTGCTGCTTGTACTCTGCTGAGCGTGTCTCAGTGGCTCATCCTTTTCATTTATCTCCAATTGGTTCTGCTACATTCCATTTAAAATAAATCTAATCTATTAGTGTGACGCGCTTCCATCCGTATACAATACATTGGTTGCAAACAATATAGAAGTACACAAACGGGCCTTTCACAGCTACTGAACATGGGTTTTTAATTTTTAACTAAAATATGTATTTTTTCAAATGACACAAATATAAGTAATGTTGAAGAGGAATAGTCCTACATCCATTGTTTGCACAATATTACAGGTGTACATCATGTCCCTTAATCAACAATGTATTATTATATTTACTTGTATGCTTTTATTTAAAAGCCAAGAACACAGAAGGATAACCTTCGCACTGCAGCTGTTGTCAAAGTTCAACCCACATTATGCACTTCCAACATTGCAGCATTTGAGGCATGATGTGAGTTGGATTGGTCAAAGTTATGGAGTGAGAAGGTTCACCATCAGTACCCTATAGCATAAGTATGCTTTTGTGTTAGCATTTGTGTTAGACATGTGGATATCTGCCATAATATGTCACAATTATTTAGTTACAGATTTGTTACCAACACTAATCATTGAATGGTTTTAAATTTGACGTTTCACTTGTTTACAGCTTAGAAATAAGGGTGTAGCCTGATATCTATGTGTAGCACTAGCCACTTTAACATGTCATGTTTTTTTAAACATGTGTAGCTAGGTAGCAGTAATTTTTGCCGGACACACAGCAGGGGAACAGCAGGCGTTACTGAACCCCACTATCACTATAGCTTGTGTATTGGTCTGTGGACACGACACTTCTGAGCAGCAACTGGCAGTGTTGTAGCCCAGGGAGTATAGCTCAGGTGGTAGAAAGATGAACATAACAGGAGACATGGAAAACGTTGCCAACCAGTTAGTTAATCTGAAACCGGACAGGCAAATTCAGGCGAGATCCATGCCTAGTTCATTTTCAGAAAAGTAAGCCGTTCTACATTATCGTAGGATAGTCGCATGCAACGGTCTGTTAGTACACCACCTGCAGCAGTAAAGACGCGCTCCGATAATACACTGGCAGCAGATCAAGCCAGCACCTCCAATGCATACTGGCTAAGCTCTGGCCATGTATCCAGCTTAGAGACACAAAACTTGAATGGGGAAGAGCCATCTGGGAGTACACTGAGAGGGCAAGACATGTAGTCTGTCACCATCTTACGGAAATGTTGCCTCCTGCTGACTGGAGCCGTCTCGGATGGTGTAGACATTGGTGGCGCTGCCACAAAACTTCGACACATTTGGAACATACTGTTCTTGCCCTGTGCAGAGGCGCTGCTTGTGCTCCCTCTTGTTGCAGAGCTGTCTCCACTGCCTCGACGCACAGAGCTGCTTTGTAAATCAGTAGCAGCAGCAGTGCTCTCGGCTGGAATGGAGAACATTATGGATTGCACCAGTGTGTCTTGGTACTTCCGCATTTTACGCTCCCGGTTCAACGGTGTGATGAGGCTTTGTAACTTGTCCCGCTAGCGAGGGTCTAGGAGGGTGTACACCCAATAATCAGACGTGGTGTGAATGTGTGTTCGATGCGGCGGTCGTTTCTCAGCCACTGCAGCATGAAATCAACCATGTGCTGCAGACTCCCAACTGGCCAAGAAACGTTGTCCCCTGCAAGAGGCGTCATCTCCGCCTGCTGTGCATCACCCCACCCTTGGTCTACATACTGACTAGAGCATTGTCTACCTCCCTCTGGAGCGATGTCTTCCTCCTCCATTGACTCCTCCTCATCCTCCTCACAAAGTCCTTCAAATACATATAAATTTACAAAATTTAAAACTCAAAATTTAAAAACTTTGTATCATAATTCTGTAACATCAGTTTATGGAAACACAATAGCATTACAAAAGGATAGACAAAAAATGTACATTATGTGCTTTGTAAATACATTAAAGTTTGTAATGGTTATGAAAATATAGACAGCGACTCTGGAGGTTCAATTGTTGATACAGCATGGTACTTTGAAAGTCCTCCAGCCCTTTGTGAGGAACCACGTTGCGCTGACTGTCCAGAAGGTGATGGAATTTGTGACTCCTCATCCTCCACCTCTTCCAAAACCTCATGCCTTAGTGCTTGCAGTGTTTTTTGAAGCAGGCAGATAAGGGGGACAGTCAGGCTGACTAGTGCATCATCTGCACTCGCCATCCGCGTTGACTCATCAAACGCACGCAAAACGTGGCAGATATCCTTCATAGAGTTATTCGCCACTCATTACACTGGCAGTGGCTGCCCATTCATTATAGGATCCAATTCTAATTACTGGTTCTCACCAACATAGCTCTCCACAGCGCAGCACCCCCCTACATCTCCTCCCTTATTTATATTTATCGGCCTAACCGACTGCTGCACTCTGCAAACGACCTTCGACTAACCTCTGCACTAATCCGTACCTCCCACTCCCAACTCCAAGACTTCACCCGCGCTGCGCCAATCCTCTGGAATGCTCTACCCCAAGAAATTAGGACTATCCGCAATTTGGATGGTTTCAGGCGCTCCCTCAAAACACATTTGTTCACAGTGGCCTATCACATTCACTAATCAAAGTCATTCTATGTGTAATTCTGTGTGTGTAGCCCATTCACTATCTCCATGCATCCCTCACTTCCTTAAAATGGCTGGACCATCATTGTAAAAACACCATTGTATATAAACACCTGTACTTTGTATCTCCCACACCTCATTGTAGATTGTAAGCTTTCACCAGCAGGGGCGGCTGATTTTGCTTTAATTATTGTATTGTTAACGTTATTACTTATGACTCGTGTTTTGAAACTGTTAAACTGTAAAGCACTGCGGAATATTATGGCGCTATATAAATAAATAATATTATTATTCTTATTATAGAGGCCCACTCAGTAGTGGTGAAGTGTGAACGCCGCAAATTGCGAGTTGACTGCGCCTGATGCAGCTGATACTCCATTACTGTTGGCTGCTGCTCACACAACCGCTCCAACATATGTAACGAGGAATTCCACCTGGTGGGTACGTCACATATGATGCGATGTTCATGAAGGTGAAATCTGCGTTGCAGAGCTGCAATCAGCGATCTGGCCATGCTGGAACGTCGCAAGTGAGCGCACTCTAGGCGGACCTTGTGCAGCAGTGCATCAAGATCCGGATAGTCCCTCAAAAAACTCTGCACGACCAAGTTGAGCACATATGACAGACATGGTATGTGAGTGAGGTTGCCAAGGCCCAGAGCTGACACCAGATTTCGGCCATTGTCACACACTACCAAGCCTGCCTGTAGATTCTCTTCCAAAAACCACACGTCGCTCTCCTGCTTTATGGCATTACAGAGCTCCTGCGCTGTGTGGCTAAGATTCCCCATGGAAATTAATTTCAGGATGGCCTGTTGACATTTGGACACGGCTGTGCTCATATCGGTCGCAACAGGTAAACGTTCACGGGTCCATGTGGAGGTAGACCGTGACGGCTCCTGCAGCGATGATTCTGAGGAACTGGAATAGGAGGAGGAATCAATGTGTACAGACTTGATTCCTGCAATCCTTGCAGTTGGCAGAACACGTACAGCGCCACTCGCAAGATCAGTACCCGGCTGCACAACATTGACCCAATGGGCAGTGAGGGAAAGGTATTGTCCCTGGCCATGGGTGTTAGAACCCTCTTGTTAGGTTTTGTTTCAGTTTGCTGGTCACATGACCTTTTTTCCCTATTTAGTCTGGCTCCGCCCTTCTGGCTTTGCTTGACTTCATTGTATTATCTACTGTTAAGCTAGCCGGGTGCTTAGGTGCCTTAATCTGTGAGTTTTGCTTGATGTTAGGATCACAAAGTATTTATTTTTCTGTTTAATTATCCATGCTACAATTTATGTTAGGAGGTGTCCACCTTTTCTCCCAGTCCCTAGATCTTGTAGGGATTACTCCCTCGCAACTATAGGTCTTCGTTCACACTAGATGAGGACTTTAGCGGGTCTGGTCGCAGGATCAGGTTCCCCGTTACATCGTAGGGATTCAGCTTAGTTGTATTGTAGGGACAGAATTCCCTTCTTTCCTTACTGGTTGTAGCAGATCATAACAATGGGTACTGGTCCACGCATCGGTGGTCAGGTGGACCTTGCTACTGAGGGCTTTTAGTAGCGCATGTTTAATTTTTCCCTCAACATGCTTTTGCAGACCAGGGACGGCTTGCCTGCTGAAATGAAATCGGCTTGGCACATTGTATTGTGGGATTGACAATGATATTCAGTTACGGAAACTGTCTGTCTCCACCAGCCTGAATCACAGCATTTCAAGGGACAGGAGTTTTGCAATGCCAGCATTCAGAGCCTGTGCTCGTGCATGGTTTGCGGAGTATGGCCGTCTTTTATCCCATGCCTGTGCTACCGCTGGCTGTTTTGTGGCCTGGGAGTGTGAGGATGACAGGGAACTTGCTGCTGTGTGTGGAATAACAGTTTGTCTCTGGACAACAGTGGCCGAGGTTCTTCCATGGCGATCCTGTGAGGAAGCATAACCAGCTGTGTGTGAGCTCGATGAAGAGGCTTCAACACAACCTGAAGATGTAGGTGCTGCTGTAGGTTGGCCTACATCTCTAGTGTGTCTTTGTAACTCAACTATGTGCTTTGTCCGCACATGTTTCCACATATTTGTGTATTGAGGTGACTGACACTTTTAGCTATTTTTAATTTTTAATTACACAGCTTGCATTTCACATAGCAAATATCATGTGCAAGTGTGTGAAAAAAGGACCACGCAGTGCAAGTCCTGGGAGCGCACGTTTTGACTTTTGGAAGACAACTGCTCCGAACAGGTGCCAAACTGAGAGGCTACAGGCAACCGAGTCTGCAGCCTAACTCTCCCTCCTGTTTGTACCGTTGGGGCAATGTCTTCCTCTATCTTCCTTCTATCACTAACCATTTCTCTAGGCCTCTCCCAGCTTTCAACCAAAGTACTGGTTCTCACCCACAAAGCTCTCCACAGTGCAGCACCCCTCCTACATCTCCTCCCTCATTTCTATCTATCGGCCTAACCGACTGCTGCGCTCTGCAAACGACTTTCGACTAACCTCTGCACTAATACGTACCTCCCACTCCCGACTCCAAGACTTCTCCTGCTCTACGCCAATCCTCTGGAATGCTGTACCCCAAGAAATTAGGACTATCCACAATTTGCATGGTTTCAGGCGCTCCCTCAAAACACATTTGTTCAGAGCGGCCTATCACATTCACTAATCAAAGTCATTCTATGTATTCTGTGTAAGTGTGTGTGTGTCTCTAGCCCATTCACTATCTCCATCCCTCAGTCCCTTAAGATGGCTGGAACATCATTGTAAATGCACCATTGTATATAAACACCTATACTTTGTATCTCCCCCATCTCATTGTACATTGTAAGCTGTAACGAGCAGGGGCGACTTATTTAGCTTAAATTATTGTATTGTTAACGTTGTTACTTATGACTTGTGTTCTGAAACTGCTAAACTGTAAAGCGCTGCGGAATATGATGGCGCTACATAAATAAATATTATTATTATTCCTCTCTGAGCTGCTCCCACCACCTTCCTGTTCTTCATGCCATGTTGGGTCTTGGACCTCATCATCTCCACTACCCTCTTCCAACACCTGCTGTTGGGTGGTCTGGCCAGCACCATGCTCAACAGAAACTGGCACCTGGGTCTCATCATCATCATCAGATGCGTTCTGCGGTGTGCTGACCATCGGCACTGTCTCACCCGCCTCTTCAGATTCAGAGAGACACAGCTGTTGCGCATCACTGCATACTCCCTCTTCACATTACAGAATGCTGCTTGGCTGGGCCCCTGTTTGCAAGCCAATAGATTCTGAGAACAGAAGCAGACACTCAGCTGGCTCCTGTACAGAACTCTCTGACTGCCTGGGCAATTTGGCAGGCGGTGAAGAGACAGATGGTTGCCCAACAGTGCTGTGGTCCTGAGAGGAGGTGGAAGCAATTGAAGTCGATGCATTGGCTGAGATCCAAACAACAACGGCTTCAATTTGTTCTTCCCGCAGCAGGGGGTTACTCCGAGCTCCTACAAAAGTGCGCATAAAGGAACGCTCACGGCCCGGGGAAAACTGGTGGATGCTGTGTCACTGGGGGCCGCAGCAGCCACAGAATCCCCACGTCCTCTCCCTGAAGAAACTCCACGACCACGTGCCTTACTCCCTGCCTTCTTCATCTTGGTAGATTGATAAAGAAAGTCTGAAAAGTTATAAGGTCTAAGTGTGGTTATTCCGCAGAGACTGCAGTGAACACTGCACACAACTGTTCACTACCCAATGCGTCTCAGCAGGAAGGCAGTCTGTGCGTCAAAACAAAGGCACAAGCATACATCCATGTACCCTGTTTATACAGCTATATAAAAAAAAATATGTAGTAGTGACGCACACTTTATTGAGGTACAGTATTACATCGCCATTCACCATCTGTGGCTATGCAGTGTCATCTATATATACCTTATCTATCTGTTGTCATGCTTCCAAGTCGACAGTCAGCCATAAATAGCAATTTTCACTATGCACTATGCACTTTTTAAAGGTTATGTTTGTTAATAAAAATGATTATTGCCACATATTATGAGTATTACATGATGGAAATTGTATAATTTTGTATAAAATATTTAGGGACATTATTCAGCAAATGGAACATTTTAGTAATATCACAGATAACTTGTAATGCTGATGATGTTTTGAAGTCAGACATTCATTGTCTATACAATAAAAATGGTGTACATACTGTTACTTATCCATCATTAATGGATTCAGATATGTACTTGTATGCTTTTATGTACAACCGTATAGCAGATTCCTTAACTAATTTATTTTGTGGTTTGCATTGCTGTTCAACATGTTAATGTATGTGTTTATGTTTGTCAATTCTTTATTTATCTAGATATTAGTTTAAATGAAATCATCATCTTATGGTAGTAAAGGTTATCTTTCTCTTGTTTGAAGTATAGACATTTAAAATTGACAGGTAACAAGGAAATTACTTGATCTAGTATTTAAACATCCTCCTTGACCCTGGGCTCCAACACCGCCAGTTGTTGCTCGGAAGTGCTGTTAGCACAGTCAACACTTGCTCCTGTGTTACTGGGGTTCAGTAACGTCAGCTGGTCCTCGGTTGTGCCATTGGCTCTTTTCCTTCTGCTGCCCCTCCGGGTTCCAGTACCGTCAACTGGTTCTCCGCAGTGCCTTTGGCCTAGGTGCCTCCATCTCGGTATCCGAGTTCCAGCAACGTCTGCTGGTCCTTGGTAGTGCTTTGGAGCACAGGTACCTCCTGCTTAGTAACCGTGTCCCAGTAACGTCAGCTGGTCCTCGGTTGTGCCATTGGCTCTTTTCCTTCTGCTGCCCCTCCGGGTTCCAGTACCGTCAACTGGTTCTCCGCAGTGCCTTTGGCCTAGGTGCCTCCATCTCGGTATCCGAGTTCCAGCAACGTCTGCTGGTCCTTGGTAGTGCTTTGGAGCACAGGTACCTCCTGCTTAGTAACCGTGTCCCAGTAACATCAGCTGGTACAAGATTGTGCTACAAATACAAGATACGGAACAAGAGACACAAGAACAATAAGCAGAAGATCTAAAAGCAGAAGAACATGAAGTATAAGACCAAAATGAAGAGCAAAATATATGCTCTAAATTCTAAGCAGAAGAAGACTAAGCAGTGTATGGGGGTGAGTCCGTTCCTCCTCGTGGTGCCCCTGGAAAATGCCTGCTGCTGCAGGCTAAACTGAACACGGACAAATACTGTTGTAATTTAAATCTTTTGTGACAGCAAGAACGGAAGGATGAAAAATTCATACTTTGACAGATTACAAGTACAGGATTCTCTGTCACAAATAAGAATATGATGAAGAAGATGAAGCAGAATATGAATAAGAATAATAGTTTAATAAGAAGAATATGAGTAATGTTAACAAAGATGAATAGCAAGAAGTTTAAGAAGAAGATAAAGAAGGTGAAGATGAAGAATAATTTGATGAAAAGATGATGCTGCAGAAGATTATGAAGGAGAAAGTGTGTGAAAAGTTAAAAAGGTGAAGATGAAGAGCATGGAAGTTGTGTAATATACATATTTGCCAAAATATAAAAAACGTTAACATTGTCAATTTCTTCGTCAATCCGAACATCTTTAAAAAAAAAATATTTATGCTATTCCATTTGATTGGGTTAAACATCTATGCCTTTAATGTCTCCTCAACCTTCCCCAATACATTCTACATTACTCTTTCTTGTTTTCCTTCATGTACAATTAACCAACAAGGCAAGAATGGGTTTTTTTTAATTTCGATATTTTGTTCCCATAGACTTACATGGGACTTCCGGTATCGGTATCGGGTATCGCCGATATTTTAGTGATATCGGCGATACCATTCCGATTCCGATACTTTAGGATATCGGAAAGTATCGCTCAACTCTAGTCAACACTGCAAATATTGACTTGCTGCATTAACTCATTCTGTCAATATAAGCTTTGTTACTCATATGTTTGCAATTATATTTCTGTCTGTGATAAAAACATCTGTCAAACACACATAAAAACCAGAGGGCAGCAGATCATGTGAAAATATAATATTTGTGTCATTCTCAAAACTTTTGGTCATGACTGTACATGGTCTGCTGCGCTTCAAGCAGCCGTCTGAAAAGAGGCACATTAAAAAGCACAGAGATGATGTGCACTCGATTCAGGTCACTGTAGTCCACGGCCCAGACGGGGGATTGTCTGAAGAATATACATGAAACTCCAGTATACACTGCAGAAGGACGGTGTGAACTCAGCCTCAGGAAAAGAAAAACTCCCACAAAAAACTCACTTTCAAACACAACCTAAGTGTTTTATATAAGCAGTGCTACGGCTGAGGAAGCTGGTGTAGGTAACACTGACCCCTCAGAGGGCAGTCTTCAGTCAGGTAGGTTAAGGGTCGGATGGTTGGTCAGGCACGTCAGACGGTCAGTCAGGTGCGTCAGAAGGTCAGTCAGGCGCGTCAGTCGGTCAGCCAGGCGCGTCAGTCGGTCAGTCAGGTACGTCAGTCGGTCAGCCAGTCAGTCAGGTACGTCAGTCGGTCAGCCAGGTACGTCAGACGGCCAGTCAGGTGCGTCAGTCGGTCAGCTGGGCGCGTCAGTCGGTCAGCCAGGCACGTCAGTTGGTCAGCCAGGTACGTCAGACGGCCAGCCAGGCGCGTCAGTCAGTCAGCCAGGCGTGTCAGTTGGTCAGCCAGGTACGTCAGTCGGTCAGCCAGGCGCGTCAGTTGGTCAGCCGGGTGCGTTAGTCGGTCAGCCAGGCGCGTCAGTCGGTCAGTCATGTACGTCAGACGGTCAGTCAGGTTTGTCAGTTGGACAGTCAGGTAGGCAGGTCAATAGTTGATCCGTCAGGTATATCAGATGGACGACTGGTTGGTCAGTTGGGTATTTTGGACATTCGGTCAGTCTCCAGTCCGCACATCATCTCCTTTCTAGTCTGAATATACCCTTATCACTGAGGAACCTGTTAACAGAGTTGACACCCCATTCCTCCCAGACGAATATATCCTTATGATTGAAGAACTGCTATACTGTAACATGCACTTCAGAGAGCAGTCTCTCTAGTCAGAGAGCAGTCTCTCTAGTCAGAGAGCAGTCTCTCTAGTCAGAGAGCAGTCTCTCTAGTCAGAGAGCAGTCTCTCTAGTCAGAGAGCAGTCTCCAGTCCGCCATGTCTCCTCAGTCCTCCCAGTGTGAATATGCCCTTATGGCTAGGAACGCCTCCTCCTCCTCCTCCCAGTCTGAAGCTGGGTGCTGTAACCTGAGCTGAGGTTTGTTTACCAGCAGTCGCAGACACGGGCAGGGTGAAGTCAGAGCCAGGACCAGCTCCACCCCTGACACAACAGGTCGTACAGCGCCGAGTGAGTCACTGGCCGGCAGCAAGGTGCGGCTCTTCTCTTGTATGCGGCTGTGCCCGTCCTGAGCCTTCACTTGTGACGAGACAGGCTGCACGGAGCTCACCCGCCATCGCCCGCCTGTGTTGTCTCTGACCCCAACACCCGCAACATGTTCAAGTGCGGCATCGCCTATCCCCGGTGCAAATGGATCCTGCCTCTGCTCCTGCTGTGCGCCATTATCTTCGATATCATCGCCCTGGCCGGGAAGGGCTGGGTGGAGACCGAGTCTGGCCGGGAGTACGCGTCTCTGTGGGAGCGCTGCATGGTTAACAGCGGGACGTGCACGTCTCTCATGGACTATGGTGAGTGCAGGCCCGGGCACACGGGGCACAGCTGGCACTGATGTCCTGCCCATCCCCACAGCCATCTATAGACACCCACCTGTCAGAGGCCTCTGGTCGTGGGTGATGCCACTTATCTGTGCCCAGATGTAGCAGAGCCCAGCGTGGCATTGTGCCCTGCCTTTCCATAGCATTGGCCTATGACCCAACCCTAATGACACCTTCGGCTCTGCTACATCAGCTATTTGCAGGCCTGGCTGTGGTTACCTTCTCTGGGGTGGGACTACTAGAGAGCAAAGATCAGTTCTCTGGTGTCACCATGTTCGCAGACTGAAGCCGGTGACAAGTGAGCATATAATGAAGGCCGAGCGAGCGTGATATCCACAGATAAGCAATGGCGGGTGGGACGTCACCGGGATGGGGTGTTATATGTCCTCCATAGCACTTGGTCTAGGAGTAAATGACTCTCCGGCCTGGTACGTTGGCCATGTTGGTAGTCTGTGGCTGCCAGGGCAGAGGATTGCGACCGTCCTACCTGCTGGCATCATGGGCGCCTCTTCTGATTAGTAAGTAGCGGGGCCTTCTTACCAGAAGAGGCTCCGCTGATGGCGGCACATAGGTGGAGGTCCACAGGGCTCCAATATGGCTGCCATTGGCTACCAACATAGCCAATGGATCAAGGTCCTGCCAGTATGTATACTTGGCATTAATGGGGCATTTGGAGTGACAGTATGTAACTATAGCACTTGTACCGTAAGAGGTCAATATATGGGATTGACCACCCAGATAATGGCACGGACTCATCCCCAGATGTTGGGCAGAAGAAGATCTGGGCATGTTTGATTTCAACATGACTGATCCTTTGTTCCCACATTAATTAGGCCACATCCAGAACTTGACAGAGTCTTCTTCCTTCTCGTGCGCACATAGGTACAGGAGGGGTCTTTGCCTACACAGAGCCAACGGCAATGGCTTATCTTTTTAGGATCCAGAAATTCTGCTTCGGTCGGGGTCACATGCGAGAAACTCGCACGATTCTCTCGCATAAACACCCGGCACTGCCGCCGGCACTCGGACCGGAGCGTGCAGCTGCATAGAAACACATACTCTCCAGTCCGAGTGCCGGCGGCAGTGCCGGGTGTTTATGTGAGAATTGTGCGAGTTTCCTTGAATGGAGGAGCAGTATTCCAATGGAGAACTAGGGACCCCCATTTTCATTACACACCCCCACTAGGCAGAAACTTATCACTTTTGTTATGGATAGGTGATACGTGAAACTCATGAACGTGGAAAACTTCACAGCAGGTCAGTGATCAATGAGAGGACTAGCAGAGCTGCTGCAGACAAGTGTTTTATCAAAACTACAGCAAGGAGCCCAGTAAGTGACCAGCGCTGGAGTAAGGCTCTCTGTCCCTACTATAAGCTTCAGTCAACGCAGTGTAAACTTGGTGACAGATTCCCTTTACGAGTTTGGGCTTACAAGACGCACTAATCTGATGAGAGATATTTTACACAATATACAATTTAACAAAAGGTGATTGTATGTAACGTTCGGTTCTGTACGCCCTTTCTTTCAAGGATGTTTTTTGTTCTTTCTGGAAAACTCCCAAAACAGCCAACTATGGCTGAATTTTATTGCCAGCAGCTGCAAAAATACTGAACACTCCGTGTACTGGTGACTAGTGGGGGCTAGCAGAAGAAAATCGAGCAGATTTAGGTACTCGCAGGCACCGTTTATACATGACTGATCCTGTGTGATGGACGATTAACCTGTAAGATGAGATAAATGTCCAGTTTTTATTTCCCTAGATTTCAGGGAACGACTTACTATCGAAACACACATGAATGACGTTGTTTTTCTAATTATTAAGAGATGTTTGTGTGATTTCTTTCTATTTTTTTCTGCCTGCTGCACTTAAAGCACCACTCCAGCGTGTTTTGTTATTTTTGCAGTAGAGCTGGAGTGATGCTACTAATAAGTTCCCTGCACCTAGTAATATACTTACCATCCGCCATTTTCAGCTCTTCCCTGCGTCTCTCCAATTCTGCACCATCTTGTGACCGCAGCTTCTGATTGCCCAGAAGTCAGAGGTAGCGGTCACAAGCTCGGCAAACACCGGCAGGTCGTAATCGCAGGAGACTGACCGGAGCTGCAGCGATAAAAGATGAAGGCGGCTGCTGTAAGTATAAGGCGATGGGTCGGGGACTTGCATTAGTGGCAGCACTCTAATGCTGGAGTGGTGCTTTATAAAGGAATGGGCCAGTTAACATCTCAAGTCTGACCAGCTCGTATCGGCATGATGCTACCAGGATTCCTACAAAATACCTGATTGAACCCACGGTGCTTGGCGTAGCCTGTCAATAACTGGGACATTTATGGGTATATGTGTGCACAACTTCCCAAAAAATGTAAGATCAGAGCACCTATCCAGCCATGCTTTCTGGTCTTCGCTGTAAGCCATCAGTTTGTGAGCTCCATGTTTGCCGTGTCCATCCTATCGACCTGACATTGTGTCATGGTGTTCTTGCTGTGGACAGTGAGTTTAGGATGGGAAGCATTATTTTCGCCCTCCACTCCCTCCAGGTCACAGGCTTGTAACATTTCTGACATTCCTAAAAGATAAAGCTTGCTTCTTGTGTCCTTGGTGAAATCTTCTCGCTGTAAGCAACATGTCTAGGTCTATTGTTGGGAGCATAAATCTCAGCACAAGGGGAATAGATTAGTAACCACAGCAAGCTTCTCTGGCCATTCTGTACACTTACTTGTCTTGTAGTTTATAGGATAGACATTAAAGGAGTTGTCCGGTGACTACATGTTGTCACCTATATCCACAGGATAGGTAATAACTTACTGATCGTTGGGGGTCCGACTGCTGGGAATTTTTATCCCAGTGTAATGGAGCAGCAGTGCTCATGCTCAACATTTACTCCATTCATTCCATATGGGGCACCAAAGCCCTCCGCTCGGCCTCTTCTGGCACCTCGATAATGAACGAGCGGCAGTCGGGTGCCACTTTTAAAGGGGATAAACTTCTGGATCTGCAAATCGGTAACGATCAATAAGTTATTTCCTATTTTTTGGGTAGGGGATAACTTGTCCCATTAAATGGGTTGCCCAGTTAAAACCTTTATAGGGGCTTACTTGGTGTGTGGTGACAAGACAAAATGATATCAGAGGTGGACAGATTTAACCCTTGTCGACATGACTGACAATGTGACATTGATGAGCAGAACCATTGTGGTTTTGTAATGGACTGTACTTTTGCCTGTTGACGTTAAAAGATAAAATCCATGGCCCCTGATGGGCTAGTGAAAGTTATAGTAATTCCAGCAGGAGCTTGGCTGGCCACTCATCTTCCCCTTATGCATGCCCAATATATATGAAGGGGTGGTACTGAATGCCTATGTATTATAAAGGACTCTCACTTTAACCCTGGTGTAGCTGTTGAATTAGGCAATCACTGCTGCTGGGTTTGGGGAGGTCTATTTGTCCTTATCCGGGACACTGCCTTCCATCCACGCACTTGTCACATCAATCCAGTATGTACCTGAGACGGGTAAGGCTGGGGTGACACACAGTCCAATCGTGATGGGGTGCAAATATATCGTGCACTAACCTTGTCCGTTTTATGGCCCATGTAATGACAGATGGCTCTTGTGTCCGTCCCCGATGTGGGCGAGTGCACAGAGCCAGTCAAGTCTGCAGTTTGTGAATGCGACTTGGCCTGATAATTTCAGTGGTACTCGAATCCCGGCTTAAATGACATGGTCCTTGTTATTGGAGATGTACAAACCATAAACAAAACATTTGGGTGGATTCTAATCTCCACTCTGAATTGAAATCCTCCTGGAAGGCATGCATGTCACTTATGTTGTGTACGTCCGTGCTGTGTGCCCATTGCTAGCATTCCATATAAAGCAGGTCCCTTGTGTAATGATATTTTGTTAAGCTATATAAAGCCTGTGTCAGCACAATTACCAGGTGATTCACAAAGCGGCATAGCATCATGCTTGTCCACCCACGCACATAACATCCCGGCCCCACCATTTGGGTGGAGGCTTAGTTTGCTGGAGGGCTAGGTGTACAATGGAAGTCTCATCCTCGTCTTGTAGAAACCTGTGTGTAAACCTGCACCTCAAACACTGCTTTTCACTAAAGTTACATTATTTTCTCCAAAGACATACTGGTAGGGATGATATTATCTGTAATGACTGCGGAGTATGTTGCTACTATTTAAGAAAGTCCAATAAATAACCAACTAATGGAGCATTTCAGCCCATCAATGTACCATAATCCAGAGAGTTGGACTAGATACACGTAGATTGGTGCTCATTTTCTGGCCTCCGATTGTTCTGTTACCATACAGTATTAGGTTATTGGCAGTATACTCCGTTTCCATCTCTGTGATGTACTGCTGATTTTTATGCTAAAACAAGGTGTATCCCGTGCAGACTTGGAGTATGCCGGCATAAAAGATCTCATCACCCGAGGAACGAGTGTTTTCCTTGTTTGGTAGGTGATTAGCGGTATAATCGGTAGGTATGGTTGGTCTTACCAAGGCTGTGAAGTGGGTAAGCAACCTCTGACGCCTCAATTTCCCAGACTTCTGACTCCATTAGCATGTCCACTTTTTATTTTCCTTGTGATCTGTGCAAAATAGTGGAGACTTGTCCGATATTGACCTGAGTCAAAGTCTGCAATACAAGTCTATGGGTCCGTGAAAAAAATGGGATAGCACTCGGATGCCATCCATGTTCTGTCCGTTTTTCACTAACTGATAGGAGAAGGTAGAAAAGCTAACAGTGAAAAAAGCGGATAAAACTGACCAAGTTTTGCTGGAAATCACTGCTGAAACTTGGTCTGTTTTTCCTGTATGTAAAAAAAAAACAGTCTGAATGAGGCTTAAAGGGGTTATCCACTACTAGGACAACCCCTTGATCTAAATGTTTGGCCCCGATAAAATAAAAAAGCCTGTACTCGCCTTCTGTGCCGGCACTGTTGCAGCGGTGTTGGCACTCACGATCCCAGGGCTCTCGTGCTGTTGCTATGACAAGTGAGCCTGGCACCCAATCAACACTGGCGTCACTGTCCAGTGCTGATTGGGCGTTGAGCATCGGGGAGAGCGAGTGCTGGAACGGCCCCGGAACTGGAGGTGAGTATAGGTTTTTTATTTTATTGGGGCCAAACATTTAGATCGAGAAGTGTTTGTCCTAGTAGTGGACAACTTTAATCCTGAAGTATCAAATGTGGAGAGTTGGCTAACATGTTGCTCTGGAAGGCAGGGTCTCTTGTAGGGAGTAGATAGGATTCAATTAGTCCAGTGTATACTTCTTAACAGGGTTCAGTAATGACTAGTTTTGGTAGATTGCACGAGTCGCTGAGCTCATTGATTGGCTACAGTGGTAGTTTGTGTTCTTAATGGGATATCACAGCTGCATCCAAAATCATGAGACCGACCAGCTGCGGGCAGCTGTTGCTGGACCGAGGAAGGGCGAGTAACTTGCTGTTTATTTTAGGTATTTACAGCATTTTGGGTCCACTTTTCTTAAAAGGGGATAACCCTTTTAAGGGGTTCTCCAAGGATAGAAATAAAATAAGTAACTAAAGGAAACATCATTATAAATTCCTTAGAACATCTTAGTAGTAAATTGTAATTGTTTTTATCAAAGGAGGTTATAGATCTAGAATTAATATGTTCACCGTCCTATTACACGGACAGAAACTTGTCCGAGAATGTGAGCATGTGCAGTAGGAAGCTCCTCTGCAGTGACCTGGAGATATCTTGGTATCTCCACTATTTTATCACATACATAGGGTGGACAGCAGTGTGAGCAGCCTCTTCTTACCTCAGCAACCCTGGTATCTCCACTATTAGATCAGATGCACAGGGTGAACAGCAGTGTGAGCAGTCTCGTCTTACCTCAGCAACCCTGCTATCTCCAGTATTAGGCCGGGATCACACATGCGACAAAGTCGTCTGACACTAGCATGTGAAATCCCAGCTCTGGCGCCGGCACTCGGGAGTGAAGTGCGCGGCTGCATGTATTTATATGCAGCTGCTCGCTCCACTCCCGAGTGCCGATACTAGAGCTGGGATTTCACATGCGAGTGTCGGACGACTTCATCGCATGTGTGATCCCGGCCTTAGATCACATACACAGGGTGGACAGTAGTGTGAGCAGCCTCTTCTTACCTCAGCAACCCTGGTATCTCCAGTATTAGATCTCATACAGAGGGTGGACAGCAGTGTGAGCAGCCTCTTCTTACCTCAGCACCCTTGTTATCTCCAGTATTAGATCATATACATAGGGTGGACAGTAGTGTGAGCAGCCTCTTCTTCAGCAACCCTGGTATCTCCACTATTTGATCACATACAGAGGGTGGACAGCAGTGTGAGCAGCCTCTTCTTACCTCAGCAACCCTGGTATCTCCACTATTAGATCAATTAGATCACATACATAGGGTGGACAGCAGTGTGAACAGCCTCTTCTTACCTCAGCACCCTTGTTATCTCCAGTATTAGATCACATACACAGGGTGGACAGTAGTGTAAACAGCCTCTTCTTACCTCATTACCCCTGCTATCTCCAGTATTAGATAATCTACAGAGGGTGAGCAGCCTATTCTTACCTCATCACCACTGATATCTCCAGTATTAGATCACATACAGAGGGTGGACAGCAGTGTAAGCAGCCCCTTCTTACCTCAGCATCCCTGGTATCTTCAGTATTAGATCACATACAGAGGGTGGACAGTAGTGTGAACAGCCTCTTCTTACCTCAGCACCCTTGTTATCTCCAGTATTAGATCACATACATAGGGTGGACAGTAGTGTGAACAGCCTCTTCTTACCTCAGCACCCTTGTTATCTCCAGTATTAGATCACATACAGAGGGTGGACAGTAGTGTGAACAGCCTCTTCTTACCTCAGCACCCTTGTTATCTCCAGTATTAGATCACATACAGAGGGTGGACAGTAGTGTGAACAGCCTCTTCTTACCTCAGCACCCTTGTTATCTCCAGTATTAGATCACATACAGAGGGTGGACAGTAGTGTGAACAGCCTCTTCTTACCTCAGCACCCTTGTTATCTCCAGTATTAGATCACATACAGAGGGTGGACAGCAGTGTAAGCAGCCCCTTCTTACCTCAGCATCCCTGGTATCTTCAGTATTAGATCACATACAGAGGGTGGACAGTAGTGTGAACAGCCTCTTCTTACCTCAGCACCCTTGTTATCTCCAGTATTAGATCATATACATAGGGTGGACAGTAGTGTGAGCAGCCTCTTCTTACTTCAGCAACCCTGGTATCTCCTTTATTAGATCACATACATAGGGTGGACAGCAGTGTGAACAGCCTCTTCTTACCTCAGCACCCTTGTTATCTCCAGTATTAGATCACATACAGAGGGTGGACAGCAGTGTGAGCAGCCTCTTCTTACCTCAGCATCCCTGGTATCTCCAGTATTAGATCTCATACAGAGGGTGGACAGTAGTGTGAGCAGCCTCTTCTTACCTCAGCAACCCTGGTATCTCCACTATTAGATCAGATGCACAGGGTGAACAGCAGTGTGAGCAGTCTCTTACCTCAGCAACCCTGCTATCTCCAGTTTAGGCCGGGATCACACATGCGACAAAGTCGTCCGACACTAGCATGTGAAATCCCAGCTCTGGCGCCGGCACTCGGGAGTGGAGTGCGCGGCTGCATGTATTTATATGCAGCTGCTCGCTCCACTCCCGAGTGCCGATACCAGAGCTGGGATTTCACATGCGAGTGTCGGACGACTTTGTCGCATGTGTGATCCCGGCCTTAGATCACATACACAGGGTGGACAGTAGTGTGAGCAGCCTCTTCTTACCTCAGCACCCTTGTTATCTCCAGTATTAGATCATATACATAGGGTGGACAGTAGTGTGAGCAGCCTCTTCTTACTTCAGCAACCCTGGTATCTCCACTATTTGATCACATACAGAGGGTGGACAGCAGTGTGAGCAGCCTCTTCTTACCTCAGCAACCCTGGTATCTCCACTATTAGATCAATTAGATCACATACATAGGGTGGACAGCAGTGTGAACAGCCTCTTCTTACCTCAGCACCCTTGTTATCTCCAGTATTAGATCACATACACAGGGTGGACAGTAGTGTAAACAGCCTCTTCTTACCTCATCACCCCTGCTATCTCCAGTATTAGATAATCTGCAGAGGGTGAGCAGCCTATTCTTACCTCATCACCACTGATATCTCCAGTATTAGATCACATACAGAGGGTGGACAGCAGTGTAAGCAGCCCCTTCTTACCTCAGCATCCCTGGTATCTTCAGTATTAGATCACATACAGAGGGTGGACAGCAGTGTGAACAGCCTCTTCTTACCTCAGCACCCTTGTTATCTCCAGTATTAGATCATATACATAGGGTGGACAGTAGTGTGAGCAGCCTCTTCTTACTTCAGCAACCCTGGTATCTCCAGTATTAGATCACATACATAGGGTGGACAGCAGTGTGAACAGCCTCTTCTTACCTCAGCACCCTTGTTATCTCCAGTATTAGATCACATACACAGGGTGGACAGCAGTGTGAGCAGCCTCTTCTTACCTCAGCATCCCTGGTATCTCCAGTATTAGATCTCATACTGAGGGTAGACAGTAGTGTGAGCAGCCTCTTCTTACCTCCGCATCCCTGGTATCTCCAGTATTAGATCTCATACAGAGGGTAGACAGTAGTGTGAGCAGCCTCTTCTTACCTCAGCAACCCTGCTATCTCCAGTATTAGATCTCATACAGAGGGTGGACAGCAGTGTGAGCAGCTTCTTCTTACCTCAGAAATCCTGGTATCTCCAACATCAGATAGACATGGTGGACACAAGTGTGAACATCATCGTATCTCAGCACCCCTGGCATCTCCAGTATTAGATCAGAATATCCACTGAGTACACATCTTCCTAGACCTGAAGGGAAAGATGGATCTTCCTACTATCCATGTTCACAAGTGCATTTCCGAACAGATTTCTGTCAGTCTAAGGCTAGGTTCACATTGCGTTTAGTACAATCCGTTAAACGGATCCGTTAAATGGATGTGCTGAAATGACCCAAATTTTGTGTAAATTTGGCTTCACGTTAACGCTTGCGTTAACGCATGTGACTGCGTCATGTAATTTTGATGTCCGTTCTTGAAGCATCCGTTTGTCTGCTTTCAGGCATTGTCAGGGCGGAGAACATTTTAACTTTTATAGTGATTACCGCCATAGAGAAAATGAGTGTTATTACTAATTCAAGGTATTTAGGAATTTATAATGACATTATTCTATTCCCGGAGAACTCTTTCGAAACAAACAATTGTAATTGAATTTTGTTTAAAATGTGTTAGGTGTGTAGAAAGCAGGAGATGGCTCTACCTCCAGTGGTCAAGAGTCTGGCCGGAGTTATTCCTGCCTCGGCCATGAAAGGATGGGCTGAGAGTAAGCGTTTAGTACTTACTATTATGTTATTATTCCATTCCACCACGTGTCAGAAATTGTACGATGGTAGGAAACATCTGAAAACTGCTTTCAGGTCGTGTTAAGCTCTATATCTAAACAGAACATCCCATATTACAGTTCATTGGAGCTAGAAATCCTGCTTGTGTCGCCTTAGCTGTGATCTGGTTCACATATGTCTTATATCTACATGTTCCTTTTGGCCTGTTATATGCACCATCCTTCTATTCCGCTTGGTGAGACCTCCGGCTCAGAACGATCTCGCTGAACACAAGCTTACTTTATAGGAAAAGGGATCCATTGTTTTACTTTGCTTCCTTGGATTTACTGGTTACAGTAAGAAGTCGCCGCCCTCTGTGGTGGATCTGAGATTAGTGGCTGTTGTTAGGGGCCCATACGTAACAGAATAGGTGGATCATGGTTATTTCCATCCCCCCATATTTTTTTTTTTTATTACCATGAATGCTGTTCTAGAAATGTTTTGTTTTCCCCTGATTTCCTATCCCGCCTATAATTTGCATGTTCCTCTCTTCCAGCCTGGGGCAGAGCAACCGCTGCACTAATGATCATTGGCATCATCATCCTCATCATCTGCTTCATCCTCTCCTTTGTTGGACTGTGTGTACCACGCATCTCTCTGCTCAGAGTAATCGGGGCGCTTCTCTTTTTGGCTGGTAAGTGACTTCTTTTGAGTGTACACTTAATAGATGATGTACCTGGCATGTTGTGTGACACACGCAATATCTACATTTGAATTTTTGTGTTTTTTTTGTTAATACAAATGTTTTCAGGCCATCAGACTGCGTTGGCTTGCACGTAAATAACATCTCTGGCCGCAGGGGTAATGAGTGTCACCACCTTCCTGTAACATTCAATCAGCTACTTGCCAGGGGGGGCTTCAGAACAAGCTTTGGTTGCCTTAGTGAGGCCCCCTCCAAGGGCAGCTAGAACATAGCACAAGGCTAGTGTCATTAATGGGGAAATACACAGCCAGCAGGGACTGGTCGTTATTAGAATGAAAATGTAGAGTTGCAGTGTTGGATGTTTTTATTCTCCCTGGGGTGTCCAAATAGGACTCGTTCCTCCACCTTCCTCTGACATTACAAGCAGTCTTCAGCTGAAATGAATGTGCTTTTCAATGGGTGATACCTGCTGGCTGATCACCCCGAGGGTAGAATGTGAGCTGTCTCTCCCTATACACATGAATGCTCGGCTTGGCTGAGCATTGTGTGCTCTCTATGGGGGAGTGGAGTAGAGGCTTGCCGGAATCGCCTGTCAGGGGCTTGTCTGCCTGTAGGATCCTTATGTGCCTGCCAATCCTTATCTTCCCCAACATCATCTGTAGGGGAGAAGTGAAGAGAATCCCATACACATTAAATGCCCTTCTGATTTTACCTAAGGTGTGTGAGACACATCGTGTCCTAAAATATTGATCGGTTGGTGGTAAAGGACATCTAAGGAAAGCAGGCCGCACATGATGGGATTTTAACCAGTCCAATGGTCTCTATTGAGACCGGTGAGATGTTCCTATCTACCAGTATTAGATATTGTTTTGTAACTTGCAGTGGGAAACATGGCACAGGTTTGGCGTCAAATACAGGAGAGCCATTATGTTTACAGAAATGTATAGAATTTAGTAATGTCACAAAGAAAAATGCTACTGTAATTTGCAGAAAAATTGAAATAAAGGAATAGTGTTTGGACACACATTAACATCTCTGCCATTTTCAGTCATCTTGCAGATATGCGCCCTGGTCATTTACCCCGTGAGATACACATCCGATCTTGCAATTAATTTGGAGAACTACCTGTACAGCTGGACTTATGGCTTTGGATGGGGCAGTACAATCATCATGTTCGGCTGCGGAGTCTTCTTCTGTTGTCTTCCCAACTTTGAGGATGAACTACTGGGGAACGTCAAGACCAAATACTTCTATACATCCTCCTAAACCTAAGACTGCAACTTTGTATTTTTTGTCCTTTGGAAAGAGACTGTCTTTTTGAGTGACCCCAGTCTATTGGGCTTAAAAATTCCATTTGCTACTTCTCTTTGTACATTTGAGGCAATTAGATTATATATTGTTTTCTACAACTGATATTTGTACTTGACCGAAAATCCTCTTGTCCCAGCAGATGGCTTTATTATGGTGTAATAATCTGATCCTTAGTTTACATTAGTGCTGTTACTGTCAGCATCTAGTCCCAACTAACAGTAACAGATCTGACATTTTTTGGGTGCTTTAACAAGAGCTTGACATATAAAAAGTACCATCCTAATGCATTATATAATTGGTCTGTATAATTGAAGACTACAAATACAGCAGGGGTTTCTTAAAGAGTAATATTTTTAAAATAAAAGTTTTAAATAAAAAGTTTTTTATATATATAATTTTGTCCACCGTGGAAAATTAAAGACTTTCAAATCAGTTTATTAGGGGATGTGTCTTCATTCCAGTAACAAAATGCCCTGTGTCTATATAACCCCTTTTTTCCCAGGTTTTTGCCTCCCTTCAGCTACATTCCTATCGAACTCAGTCATTTGGAGTACAGATGATGGCAGTGAAAGGGTCCTCACCTGACTTATCAGAGCAATGTCCCTCCTGCAGCAGATTATCCCCTTTTACTGCCATCATCTGTACTCCAAATGAGTACGCTCTGATATCAATACAGTTAAAGACAAGTAAATTCACTGGTGAAAACCAGGGTTTTGGAAGCTAAATAAAAGTATTTTTTGTACAGGAATGAAGACTTGCAAAGTTTCATGGTTTTTTTTTTTTTCATGCTAGAAAAAAATATTAAAAAAACTCCAAACAAAATGTGTAGTTACTCTTTAATGGATTCTCATCTCTGAATTACTGTTAAAGTACTGGGAGTAAATATTTCCATTATTGGCCTTCTTATCATATCCCCTTGTCATGCTACATTAACATTTAGAGGTTTACAGCACTGGAGTAAGGGGCAACTTGACTTTCGTATCCCCAGGTTTTTCCACAAGCTTAAAATAAATGTCACCATTTATATGCTGATATATAATAGTATTTACAGACTGATTCTAGCATGAACCACTGTTCCACCTCCTCCCCCAGTTCTTTAAAGGGAATCTGTCACCAGGTTTTTGCTATGTAATTTGAGAGCACCGAGATGTGGAAGAAGAGACCCTGATTCCAGGGATGTGTCACTTATTGGGTTGTGTTTTGCTGTTTCATTACAATCAGTGTTTCATCAGAGGAGATAATCACTGCAGGACAACTGGCCTCGTGCCTCCTAGTCCAACCACTCCCACAGAACTTATTAGCAGCACATTAAGCTGTGGTGTGGGAGAGATTATACACAACTCAACACGTCAGCTCTGCCGCAGAGAATAACTGTTGCACCCAGTAAAATAAGTGAGACATCGCTGGAATCAGATTACATAGCAAAAACCTGTTGACAGATTCCCTTTAATTGACAGCTTCTGCCCTATTCACAACATAGGGAGAAAGCTAATAATTAGTAGAGTGGATGGATTGGGGAGAGGCAAAGAACTCAGTTTATGCTGCTGGAGTTAAACTAATGAAAGCTAGTGAATGCCGCAAAGTAGGTGGCACAGCGCTGGTTGAGGATGCATGTCACTACTTTTCAGCGTAAACCTGCAAATTTTACCCAGAAATCCACCTTAGAATACACCGCTACTGAGGTTTCATAGTGTAATACTATTTTAATATATTTTTTTTTAATTTGTATTTTTTTTTCTTTGTTTGTGCTATGTTTGTTTCTAGGGTTATCGGGATTAAAGCACGTTAAGCATAAAAATAGCTTTACTGTAGTTTTATTAAGTTAAGTAAAAAGTGCATAAGGAAAAACATCAAGTATTCAATGATATTGGAGCATAAGACACCATTACTTTTAATAGAAGTTTTGTATTACCCCACAGCTGTATAATTATACAGCAATGACCTATAATTATAGGTGCACAGCAATAATAGGGGGATATTGTTTCTACACAGAAGATATCTCTTAAAATTTCAGGGAATTGAAGCCTTACCATATGCCTTTACTGAATCTTAAGTAGTGCACATATATATATATATATATATATATATATATATATACACAAGGTAGTAATACAATTGTTTGGTGTTTACCTACAAATGCTGTACACTGCAAATAGCGTTTTCCATATTTTAGGGCTTGTTCAGTTAAGCGCATTATTCTTAAAGTACGTGTGCCATCCCTGATGAAATCGGATAGCGCCTTGACCTCTGTTTTGCGTACAGATAGAATACAGATGAAAATACGGTAGTTTTTTTTTCTGATTGAAAATTGATATGCTCATCTCAACCCGATCGATAGGAGAGAGTAGGCAATCCAGAAAGAATGTGATGAAAGACTAGTCTATTGGCGTCTCAGGTTGACACTGTTACTGTTCCTTTTAGTATATTATTTCACTGTAAGTAGTATTTACATTCAAAGTGTATAAAATATGAAAAGTCTCAAATTATTTGTATGTAACATTGGGCTTCCATGCCCTATTTTTTCTGGCTTGCCTTTTTAATAAAGTGAAAATATATCTAATTGAACAATGTCTTCTTCTGTTACATTAGCATGGGGACTCTGCCTTTTAAAGCTCTGTTATTAAAGGGAATCTAAGTAGATCAAGCCTCCTAGCATGTTTATATGGGCATGTAGGTCATAGGAAGCTGAATAAAGTGATACCTGTGTTCTGATGTCTTGTTCAATACATAACCAGGTTTTTTTCATATTTAAATGAGCTGTTCAGGACTACGGTCCGGACACTGATCTGCATGAGAATCTGCCTCCAGAGATTATTTCACATGTAGGAGGCATTACCAGTGTGATGTGTAATGGCCGCTCTCCTGATCTCGCTGCAGAGCTGTGTGTGACTATAACTGACACATCTGCAGGTTTCTCTCACTACTTCAGCTTCCATCTCTCAGGCAGACATGGTTGTAATATTGTTACAATACAGCAGAGCTGCAGCAAACGTGTTTAAAAGATGACAAAGTTCAGTTTTCCTGTTCTGTGTTAGTTACTTGTCTCACACTGGTAACTTGCCCTTCATGTAAAATAATCTCTGGAGGCAGATTCTCATGCAGATCAGTGTCTGGCTCATAGATCTTCATTACTCAATTACATATAAGAAAAATATGGATTTCTCTGGAATAAGACATCGGATCACAGATACCAAGGTATCACTTTTTTCTGCTTTCTAAGACTTGAGTGCCCATATAGACGGCCGAGGAGGTAGATCCTACTGAAAGAAAAATATGGATTTCTCTGGAATAAGACATCGGATCACAGATACAAGGTATCACTTTTTTCTGCTTTCTAAGACTTGAGTGCCCATATAGACGGCCGAGGAGGGTAGATCCTACTGACAGATTCCCTTTAAGGGCTATGTTCATCGTCATAACTTTTTTTTCCCAGCTGCATCTAAAATGAAAATTGAGGCAACTTTGAACATAATACTGATTTAAAAAAACAAAACTTGATTTATGTCCACAGCTCCCATGCAGATGCTTTTGTCTACATGGTAACACTACAAACAGACCTCGTGCATTCTAGTCCTGCAGCAATATTGCCTTTCTTCAGTCTATCAGTTTATACTGACAAACCAAATGTAGGGGAGCAGATAGGAGCATGACTGCAGAACAGGCTTTGTTTGTAGCATGTTGCCATGGAGACCTAAATATCTGCATATGTGCTGTGTTCTTAAAATGGCAGAAAAATTGTAATGAAGACTGTTCACAACTACGATTCCTTTATTTTATGTTTGATGCGTTTGAACAATAAAAAAAAAATGGCGTCCAGATCCTCTCTGCCTTTTATGATCTCGCTACAATGGTTTTAATATTGCGTTAGAAGTTTATCCGTGAGTTTGAACACTACAATGGTTAAGCGTTTAAAGAAGTCCGAAGAGACACCTCAGCATGAGATAGCGGCATTTTTTAAAGCACTAAGTATTTCAGCCCTGCCTTGTCCTCAGAAGTGCTTGTTTTTCCCCTGAGTAGCCTAACGTTGATTACAGTAAATACAGAAAGGCCTCAATATTTAAGGCGGTTGTCCAGAATTATTTTTTTAAATGTTGTTCGCTCATCCCTATTAAGCCGGGTCAGATGTTGTGAATGGGCTTGAGATGAGTTCTGAGCAGAGGCTCCCTCTGGTGGTTACAAGCGGTACTGGTCTGTTCAGTGAAGATTGTGAGGACTGGGAATCAGGTGTTACTGACTGGTCTTATATAAGGGAGTCACCTTCCCATCGGGGTTGCCGGTGATCAATTGTTCTGGTCTGAATCCTTGATTCCAGTTTCCCTTGTAGCCTGCTGTGTCGTGTCTGCATCTCCTTCTAACAGATAAGACATTTTCTTCTTTTTGTTTCTGTGCTTGATTTTTGCATTTTGTCCTGCACTTCTGTGGGGGCCTTCAGGGTCCCCTCCGGGGGCTTTTGCCCTCTCAGTTTAGTTCAGCCACTGATGTTTGTACTTTTGCTTTTTCCAGTTTTTTCAGTGGCTGCTGTTTTGATTTTGTTACACCAGAGAACTAATTTAGGTGGTAGAGGTCGTGTGATCTCAGGTGTTTTTGAAATTAGTAGAGTTGGTGCTTTCAGGTTTTTTTTGGGATTACAGTAAGTACCCTTCCTATCCTTTTCTATTTAGTTAGTTTGGGCCCCAACGTTTGCTCATACTATTTTCTGTCTGTGTCAGTATTTCGTCTTGTCTAACTGCCATTACATGTTTGGGGGCTTGCTATTATCTTTGGGGTTCTGCTCCGGGGCAGATAGCTTTCCTATTTCTATCTTTAGGTGTAGTTAGTTTCTCAGGCTGTGACGAGGCGTCTAGGACCAACGTAGGAACGCTCCACGGCTGCCTTTAGTTGTGGTGGTTAGTCAGGTACTGCAATCTCATAGATTCCAACTGCTCTGGTGTATTGCCTTTTTGCCTGCACTCCTCAGCTACCGAATCATGACAGTATCACCGGCCCAAAAAAATTGAAAATTGTATGGTACTCACAGAAGGGAAAAAATATTGTGAAAGAAAAAAAAAAAAAAAAAGGTCAGAGTTGTCAGAGATATTTTTCTGTTTGTTGCATTTTTTTTTTTCCCCTCTGTATCTCTGGGTGCTGGGGAGGATTTTTTTTTCTCTCAATGGAGTTTGCACAGTTGTCTGGCCGTGTGGATCAGCTTGCCATTGAGGTTCGGAGTATTGCTATCTATCTTGCTAGGTTGCCTGTTGTGGAACCTAGGATTCCCATGCCAGATTTGTTTTTAGGGGATCGAGCTAAGTTTCAGAATTTCAAAAATAATTGTAAATTGTTTTTTACCTTAAAATCTAAGTCCTCAGGAAACGCAGCGCAGCAGGTTCAAATTGTCATCTCTCTCCTGCGCGGCGATCCTCAGGATTGGGCTTTTTCCCTGATACCTGGGGATCCTGTTTTGAGTGATGTTGATGCATTTTTTCAGGCTTTGGGGTTATTGTACGATGAGCCTAATGTCACTGATCAAGCTGAAAAAGCCTTGTTGGCATTAAATCAGGGGCTTGATGACGCTGAGTTATACTGTCAGAGATTCCGTAGGTGGGCAGTCCTGACCAAGTGGACTGACGACGCTTTGGCGGCCCTTTTTCGGAAGGGGCTGTCAGATAATGTAAAGGATGTTATGGTGGGATTCCCTGTCCCCTCTGGTCTCAATGATTCTATGTCATTAGCGATTCAAATTGACAGACGTTTGCGTGAGCGGAGAAGTATGCGTGGAATAGTGTTGCCTTGTGAACCTGCTTCTGAATCCATGCAGTGTGATAGAGTGGTGTCTGGGGCACAGCGTCATGAGTTTCGAAAGCGCAATGGGTTATGTTTCTACTGTGGTGATGCCTCTCATGCTATTTCAGTCTGCCCTAAGCGGGGAGGACGTTTTGCACGCTCAGTTGTCTTGGGTAGTGTTCAGACTAAGTTTTTATTAACTGTCACTCTGATATGCTCTCTGTCCTCATTTTCTGCTCAGGCTTTCGTTGATTCTGGAGCAGCTATTAACCTGATGGATTATGATTTTGCTAAACGTTGTGGGTTTCCCTTGATACCCCTACAGAAGTCTATTCCCCTTCTGGGGATCGATTCTACCCCTTTGGCTGAGAATAAACCTCAGTTCTCTACTCAGGTTATAATGAGGGTTGAACCTGATCATCAAGAGTGCTGCAAATTTTTGGTTCTGTATAATCTGCATGATATTATCGTACTGGGTTTCCCTTGGTTACAGTCTCATAATCCTGTTTTGGATTGGAAATCTGTGTCTGTAACCAGTTGGGGCTGCCAATGTGTTAATACCAACACTCCTGTTTTTTCTGCCTCCCCCCAGGCTCAGGATGTTCCTGACTTTTTGATTGATTTTTCTGATGTGTTTAGCGAAAGTAAATCTGCATCCTTGCCTCCCCATAGGAGCTATGACTGCGCTATTGAATTAGTGCCTGGTAGTAAATTCCCTAAAGGTCGCCTTTTTAACTTGTCTGTACCTGAACATGACGCTATGCGGTCTTATATCAAGGAGTCATTGGAGAAAGGTCATATCAGACCATCCTCTTCACCCTTAGGTGCCGGTTTTTTCTTTGTGGCCAAAAAGGATGGTTCATTAAGGCCGTGTATTATCGTCTTTTGAACAATATTACTGTGAAATATCAATACCCGTTACCCTTGATTTCTGACCTGTTTTCCAGGGTGAAAAACGCTACTTGGTTTACCAAGCTTGACCTCAGGGGGGCATATAACCTTATTCGCATTAAGCACGGGGATGAATGGAAGACGGCATTCAATACCCCGGAGGGGCATTTTGAGTACCTTGTGATGCCCTTTGGGCTCACTAATGCTCCTTCTGTCTTCCAGTCCTTCATGAATGACATTTTCAGGGATTCTGTGGATAAATTTCTGATTGTTTATTTGGATGATATCTTGATTTTTTCCAATGACTGGGACTCTCATGTGAAACATGTTCGAACTGTATTCCAGATTTTGAGAGAGAATGCTCTGTATGTGAAGGGATCAAAGTGTCTTTTTGGCGTACAGAGGATCTCATTTCTGGGATTCATTTTGTCCCCATCTGTTATTGAAATGGACCCGGTCAAGGTTCAGGCCATCTGTGATTGGGTCCAACCTACTTCATTAAAGGCTCTTCAAAGATTTTTGGGTTTTGCCAATTTTTATCGTAAATTTATTGGTAATTTCTCGGTTATTGTTAAACCATTAACTGATTTGACCAAAAAGGGTTCTGATGTGGTGAATTGGCCTCCTGAGGCAGTCTCTGCATTTCAGGAACTTAAGCAGAGATTCACTTCTGCTCCTGTTCTACGGCAGCCTGATGTTTCTCTGCCATTTCAGGTGGAGGTTGATGCCTCTGAAATTGGGGCAGGTGCCGTTTTGTCCCAAAAAGATCCAGAGACCTCTAAAAGTAACCCTTGTGCCTTTTTCTCTCGAAAATTTTCTCCTACTGAGCGTAATTATGACGTGGGTAATCGGGAGTTATTGGCCATGAAGTGGGCTTTTGAAGAGTGGAGACATTGGCTGGAGGGAGCCAAACATCGGGTGGTGGTCCTTACGGATCATAAGAATCTGGTTTATCTGGAATCTGCCAAGCGACTCAATCCTAGACAGGCCAGGTGGGCCTTGTTTTTCACACGTTTTAATTTTGTGGTTTCCTTTCTTCCTGGCACTAAGAATGTTAAGGCGGATGCTCTCTCGAGGAGTTTCCTTGCGGACTCTCCTGAGTTATCTGATCCTTCTGTTATTTTGAAAGAGGGTGTAGTTCTTTCCGCCATCTCACCCAATTTGAGACTTGCTCTGGAGGGGTGTCAGGAGGATAGGCCCGAGCGCTGCCCTGTTGGAAAATTGTTTGTCCCGGACCAGTGGAAAAAGAGTGTGATGTCTGAGATTCATTGTTCCGCGTTGGTGGGCATGCCGGAATTTTTGGTACCAGAGACTTGGTTAGTCGGTCCTTTTGGTGGCCTACCTTGTCTCGTGATGTCAGGGAATTTGTGCAGTCCTGCGGGACTTGCTCTCGCTCCAAGCCTTGCTTTCGCTCTGGTGGTTTGTTGATGCCATTGCCTGTGCCCAAGAGACCATGGACCCATATCTCTATGGATTTCATTTCCGACCTTCCTGTTTCTCAGAGAATGACCGCCATCTGGGTGATTTGTGATAGGTTTTCCAAGATGATACATCTTGTGCCATTGCCTAAGTTGCCTTCCTCCTCTGAATTGGTGCCTTTGTTCCTTCAGCACGTGGTTCGTTTACACGGCATTCCTGAGAACATTGTGTCTGACAGAGGAGTCCAGTTTGTTTCCAGATTTTGGAGGACCTTTTGTTCTAAACTTGGTGTTCAATTGTCTTTCTCCTCGGCGTTTCATCCTTAGACCAATGGTCAAACTGAGAGAACAAACCAGACATTGGAGACTTATCTAAGATGCTTTGTGTCTGCTGATCAGGATGACTGGGTTTCTTTTTTGCCTTTGGCTGAGTTTGCTCTTAATAATAGGGCTAGCTCTGCCACTTTGATGTCTCCATTTTTCTGTAATTCTGGGTTTCACCCTCGATTTTCTTCAGGACAGACGGAGGCTTCTGTCTGTCCAGGTGTTGACTCTGTTGTGGAGCGTATGCAGCAGATTTGGGACCAGGTAGTGGAGAGGTTGTCCCTCTCTCAGGAGAGGGCCCAGCGGTTTGCTAACGGCATAGGACTGATGGTCCTCGGTTTAAAGTAGGGGACTTGGTCTGGTTGTCCTCAAAAAATATTCCTATGAGAGTAGCATCTCCTAAATTTAAGCTTAGGTTCATTGGACCTTATAAGATCATGGAGATTCTTAATCCTGTTTCTTTTCGTTTGCTTCTTCCAGGGACATTTAAGATCCATAACGTGTTCCACAAGTCCTTGTTGAAGAGGTTTGTTGAGCCAGTGTTTCCTGCTGCTGTGCCTCCTGACCCTGTTTTGGTTGAGGACAATCTGGAGTATGTGGTTGAGAAAATATTAGATTCTCGTTTTTCTAGACGGAAACTCCAGTATTTGGTTAAGTGGAGAGGTTATGGTCAGGAAGACAATTCTTGGGTGTTTGCTTCGGACATCCATGCTAGGAGACTCATCCGTGCGTATCATAGAACTCATCCTGACCGACCTGGTTGCTCAAATGAGGGTTCGGTGACCCCTCCTCAAGGGGGGGGTACTGTTGTGAATGGGCTTGAGATGAGTTCTGAGCAGAGGCTCCCTCTGGTGGTTACAAGCGGTACTGGTCTGTTCAGTGAAGATTGTGAGGACTGGGAATCAGGTGTTACTGACTGGTCTTATATAAGGGAGTCACCTTCCCATCAGGGTTGCCGGTGATCAATTGTTCTGGTCTGAATCCTTGATTCCAGTTTCCCTTGTAGCCTGCTGTGTCGTGTCTGCATCTCCTTCTAACAGATAAGACATTTTCTTCTTTTTGTTTCTGTGCTTGATTTTTGCATTTTGTCCTGCACTTCTGTGGGGGCCTTCTGGGTCCCCTCAGGGGGCTTTTGCCCTCTCAGTTTAGTTCAGCCACTGATGTTTGTACTTTTGCTTTTTCCAGTTTTTTCAGTGGCTGCTGTTTTGATTTTGTTACACCAGAGAACTAATTTAGGTGGTAGAGGTCGTGTGATCTCAGGTGTTTTTGAAATTAGTAGAGTTGGTGCTTTCAGGGTTTTTTTGGGATTGCAGTAAGTACCCTTCCTATCCTTTTCTATTTAGTTAGTTTGGGCCCCAACGTTTGCTCATACTATTTTCTGTCTGTGTCAGTATTTCCTCTTGTCTAACCGCCATTACATGTTTGGGGGCTTTCTATTATCTTTGGGGTTCTGCTCCGGGGCAGATAGCTTTCCTATTTCTATCTTTAGGTGTAGTTAGTTTCTCAGGCTGTGACGAGGCGTCTAGGACCAACGTAGGAACGCTCCACGGCTGCCTCTAGTTGTGGTGGTTAGTCAGGGTACTGCAATCTCATAGATTCCAACTGCTCTGGTGTATTGCCTTTTTGCCTGCACTCCTCAGCTACCGAATCATAACAGTCAGACTTGCGAGAAACTCGCTCGTCAATACCCGGCACTGCCGCCGGCACTCGGACAGGAGCGTGCGGCTACATGTATTTCTATGCAGATACACGCTCCGGTCCGAGTGCCGGCGGCAGTGCCGGGTATTGACGAGCGAGTTTCTCGCATGTCTGACCCCGGCCTTAAAGTGCCACTTTTTGCAATTGCTTCCCACTTACTAAGGTTAGACAGGCGTATTTCATGGTCCACATCCAGGCATTGTGCTCCGTATATGGACAAGAAATAATTTGTTTTATTTATTTTTCATAAAGTTATTAAGGGTTTTCATGTGATGAAGATGGTGAGAATCCTTTTGAGAAGAGCTTCACTTGCCCGTGACTGTATGTAAGGGCGAGGCTGATGAGTTTTCATCAATGCAATAAACTGAGACATCTGCTGAGTATACTGCATTGTATGTCAAAACTGAGCCGCCCTTCAGAAGGACTCTATTCATATTAGTCACTTCTGTCCTCCCCAAGCCGGTAAATTATTCATGAACATGAATGTAAATCTTGGTCTCTCCTCCGGGTTATTATAACAATGGTGCCATGACTGCATGACTCCACCAGTTGTGCTCATTACTAAATCGACTATTGCGGATGCTCGAGCGCCATGCTAGAGACCCCGCCTGCATGTTACATGGCTCTTGGCCATAAACGTGGGGATTGCCTGCCATACACAGTAATGCCGTAGCCATGGTGGCTACTGGCATTACTGTGATTGGCTGGACGCATCGCGTCTTTTGGTTTAATATAAGATCGTGTGACTCAATTTTCGGCAAATTCCTCTGGAAGCAGTTCAGGGAGAGTTGATCTAGGAGGGAGAGCTTAGATTAGAGCATTCATATAGGCAGTGTTTAAATGCTATTGCAGTGCTTATATACCGCTGCTGCACCATTAAAACAAAAGGCCTTTTAAGGGCTACATGCATCCTCTTCCATATCAACAAGGTCATCATATGGCCCTCACTTCAAATTTTTAGAGGGTCATCATCCAGCCCTCGCTCATAATCTTTAGAGAGTAAACAGGCAACTCTCGCTCAATTTAGAGGGTTATCATGCGGAGTTAAAAATTAAGTAAAACCAGTACATATGTTGTAAGTGCATTTACGCAGGGTTTTGACTCTGGTTTTAATAACTCATTTTAAAAATTACAAGATGTCCTCCCTATTTTTGATAACCAGCCAAGGTAAAGCAGATGGCTTCGGGCTTATATTATCAGGCTGGGAAGGACCCTGGTTATTGGGCCCTTCCCAGCCTAAAATACAAGCTCGCAGCCACCTCAGAATTGGCGATTGAGATTAAATGCGCTTTGCATGACGCTTCAACATTGCCCTGCTACTGGGTTACTAATGGGTGTGTCTAATAGACACCTCTTCATTACTAACCCCAGGGCTTGATGCTAGCTATGATTTTTGACAAATCACAGCTGTCATCAGACCTATCTATCATAACCAAATGCCAACAAACTCCAGCCATTGGTAAGAGCCTGGCAAAGCTCCATTGCATCTAATGTGTTGCACCAATTCTGGGGTGGCTGCGGGTTTGTATTTTTAAGCTGGGAACGGCCCAATTACCATTGACCTTCCCAGCCGGATAATATAAGCCCACATCTGTCTGCTTTACCTTGGCTGGTTATCAAAAATAGGGGGACACCAATGTTAGTTTTTTATATGTATTTATTAGCTTAATCCATGTACAGTAAACTACACACCATGGCACTAATTATATAGCTTACGGAGATCTATCTAGCTATCTATCGTCCCCATATCTATCTATCTACCCCAGTAGGGGCCTAGGTGTCAGAAATGAGTCAAGGTGTTTTCCCCATGCTGTTCCCATTAATTTCAGTGATTTTCCTGCCCTCCCTGCCATCCTGTTACTTGAGTGAAGCCCGTCCCAGCGTCCGACATGCTCAATTTGAGTACCGAGCACTCAAGCATTTTAGTGCTCGCTCATCACTAATGTAGAAGAATAATTCTTTTTTTCTTGTCTTTTTTAAAAACAGTGCAATGCTTGGCATTTTACAGCCAACAGCTTTTTAATGCTACAGGGAGGTAATTTTGGACTTCAAACCCAAAGTTCTTGGAATATTAGAAATGTTCTTTGGACTATAACATTGAGAACCTGTTCTTAAGAAGGGGTCCATCAATAGACTGCAGATTGCAATTAAAAGATCCTGCTGATCTATATAAAGACTTGTAAAACCCCCACCCCTCTGGATGAGTAGTATTTGAGAAGTCTAAAAATGTATTTTCCCCCCCCATAGCTAAACATGTTCAACCAAGTAAAGTTGGCCATATGTATTAGAGAGCTATCAGTCGAACTATCTTTTGGCTGACCGCTATCGCTCACGACTTCCAATACGCAGGAAGGCTCACCCAAACGTTCCAATGTTCTCTATATGAGAGCCAATGCCTGAATCATCCTCTGACATCTGTCAGAAACAGTCAGGAGGCCCCCATACACGATAGATGATCAGCCATAAAAGAAACGGATACAAAATATTGATTAAATGTGGAAGAGTGTGGGAGACTTAAAGGAAACCTGTTCCTGATTCAGCGGAACGATTGCAGCCAGGTATATTTTTCTCTGAAACACTGGAGTGCATACTTTAAAGATCCAGAAGAGACCTGTCAGCTGGCCAGGGGTGGCAGCCAGATTAGACTCAACTCTGCCTATTGTTCTCTGCCTACGCTCTAAAGAGGACCTTCCACCAATTTGAGCATGTTAAATCGGCCACATCATAGAACAGTGGCTGCAGAGGTCAATAAAACATGATGTGGTATATCGGCTCACTTGGCTTCTTAACCCCTTCACCCCCAAGGGTGGTTTGCACGTTAATGACCGGGCCAATTTTTACAATTCTGACCACTGTCTCTTTATGAGGTTATTACTCTGGAACGCTTCAACGAATCTTCCGATTCTGAGATTGTTTTCTCGTGACATATTGTACTTCACGTTAGAAGTAAAATTTCTTCGATATAACTTGCGTTTATTTTTGAAAAAAACGCAAATATGGCGAAAAATTTTAAAATTTTGCAATTTTCAAACTTTGAATTTTTATTCCCTTAAAACAGAGAAATATGTCACATAAAATAGTTAAGAAATAACATTTCCCACATGTCTACTTTACATCAGCACAATTTTGGAACCAAAATTTTTTTTTGTTAGGAAGTTATAAGGGTTAAAAGTTGACCAGCGATTTCTCATTTTTACAACAAAATTTACAAAGCCATTTTTTTTAGGGACCACCTCTCATTTGAAGTCACTTTGAGGGGTCTATATGGCAGAAAATACCCAAAAGTGACACCATTCTAAAAACTGCACCCCTCAAGGTACTCAAAACCACATTCAAGAAGATTATTAACCCTTCAGGTGCTTCACAGGAACTAAAGCAATGTGGAAGGAAAAAATGAATATTTAACTTTTTAGCCACAAAAATGATCTTTTACAAACTTTTTTTTATTTTGACAAGGGTAAAAGGAGAAAATGGACAGATAAGGTTGTTATGCAATTTCTCCTGAGTACGCCAATACCCAATATGTGGGGGAAAACCACTGTTTGGGCACACGGCAGAGCTTGTAAGGGAAGGAGCGCCGTTTGACTTTTTCAAACTAAAATTGGCTGGAATTGAGATTGGACGCCATGTCGTGTTTGGAGAGCCCCTGATGCGCCTAAACAGTGGAAACCCCCACAAGTGACACCATTTTGGAAACTAGACCCCCTAAGGTACTTATCTAGATCTGTTGGAGCACTTTAAACCCCAAAGTGTTTCACAAAAGCTTATAATGCCTGGGTGTGAAAAAAAAAAAAACAATTTTCCACAAAAATGATTTTTTAGTCCCAAATTTTTGAATTTTCCCAAGGAAATTGGACCCCAAAAGTTGTTGTCCAATTTGTCCTGAGTACGCTGATACCCCATATGTGGGGGGGGGAAACTGTTTGGGTGCACGGCAGGGCTTGGAAAGGAAGTAGTAACGTTTTGGAATGCAGACGTTGATGGGGGTCATGTTCCGTTTGCAGTGCCCCAGATGAGCCTAAATAGTGGAAACCCCCCACAAGTGACCCCATTTTGGAAACTAGACCCCCTAAGGAACTTATCTAGATCTTTGGTGAGCACTTTGAACCCCCAAGTGCTTCACACAAGTTTATAATGCCCGGGCATGAAAATAAAAAATCCTATTTTTTTCCCACAAAAATTATCTTTTAGTCACTAATTTTTTATTTTCCCAAGGGTAACAGGAGAAATTGGACCACGTAAGTTGTTGTCCAATTTGTCCTGAGTACGCTGATACCCCATATGTGGGGGGGAACCACTGTTTGGGCTCACGGCAGAGCTCGGAATGGAAGGAGCACCATTTGACTTTTTCCAACCAAAATTGGCTGGAATTGAGATTGGATGCCATGTTGCATTTGGAGAGCCCCTGATGTGCCTAAACAGTGGAAACCCCCCACAAATGACCCCATTTGGGAAACTAGACCCCCTAAGGAACTTTTCTAGATCTTTGGTGAGCAATTTGAACCCCAAAGTGCTTCACACAAGTTTATAATGTAGAGCCGTAAAATTTAAAAATCATATTTTTTCCACAAAAATGATCTTTTCACCCCAATTTTTATTTTTCCAAGGGTAACAAGACTCCAAAAGTTATTGTGCAATTTGTCCTGAGTGCGCTGATACCCCATATGTGGGGGTAGACCACTGTTTGGGTGCATGGAAGAGTTTGGAAGGGAAGGAGCGCCATCTGACTTTTTCAACGCAGAATTGGCTGGACGCCATGTCGTGTTTGGAGAGCTCCTAATCTGCCTAAACAGTGGAAACCCCCATAAATGACACCATTTTGGAAACTAGACCCCTCAAGGAACTTATCTAGATGTCTGGTGAGAACTTTTAACCCCCAGGTGTTTCACTAAAGTTTATAACGTACAGTCGTAAAATAAAAAATCCTTTTTTTTTTTACAAAAATGATTTTTTCGCCCCTAATATTTTATTTTCACAAGGGTAACAGAAGAAATTGGAACCCAAAAGTTGTTGTCCAATTTGTCCTGAGTACGCTGATACCCAATATGTGGGAGAAAACTACTGTATGGGCGCACGTCAGGGCTCGGAAGGGAAGTAGTGACGTTTTGGATTGCAGACTTTGATGGAATGGTCTGGGGGCGTCATGTCACATTTGGAGAGCCCCTGATGCACCTATACAGTGGAAACCCCCCACAAGTGACCCCATTTTGGCAAATAGACCCCACAAGGAACTTATCTAGATGTGTGGTGAGCACTTTGAACCCGAAGTGCTTCACAGAAGTTTATAACGTACAGCCGTAAAAATAAAAAATCCTTTTTTTTTTTACAAAAATGATTTTTTTCGCCCCCAATATTTTATTTTCACAAGGGTAACAGGAGAAATTGGACCCCAAAAGTTGTTGTCCAATTTGTCCTGAGTACGCTGATACCCAATATGTGGGAGAAAACTACTGTATGGGCGCACGTCAGGGCTCGGAAGGGAAGTAGTGACGTTTTGGATTGCAGACTTTGATGGAATGGTCTGGGGGCGTCATGTCGCATTTGGAGAGCCCCTAAAGCGCCTAAACAGTGGAAACCCCCCACAAGTGACCCCATTTTGGAAAATAGACCCCACAAGGAACTTGTCTAGATGTGTGGTGAGCACTTTGAACCCCGAAGTGCTTCACAGAAGTTTATAACGCACAGCCGTAAAAATAAAAAATCCTTTTTTTTTTTTGCAAAAATGATTTTTTTTGCCCCAATATTTTATTTTTACAAGGGTAAAAGGAGAAATTGGACCCCAAAAGTTGTTGTCCAATTTGTCCTGAGTACGCTGATATCCAATATGTGGGAGAAAACTACTGTATGGGTACACGTTGGGGCTCGGAAGGGAAGTAGTGACGTTTTGGATTGCAGACTTTGATGGAATGGTCTGGGGGCGTCATGTCGCATTTGGAGAGCCCCTGATGCGCCTAAACAGTAGAAATCCCCAAAAAGTGACCCCATTTTGGAAAATAGACCCCACAAGGAACTTATCTAGATGTGTGGTGAGCGCTATGAAGCCCCAAGTGCTTCACAGAAGTTTATAATGTACAGCCGTAAAAACAAAAAAAATAATTGTTTTTGTACAAAAATGATATTTTCGCCCCCAGTTTTTTATTTTCCCAAGGGTAACAGAAGAAATAGGACAAATTGCACAATAACTCTTGGGGTCCAGAGTACGCTGATACCCCATATGTGGGGATAAACTACTGTTTGGACCCATGGCAGAGCTGAGAAGTGAAGGAGCACCGTTTGACTTTTTCAACCCAGAATTGGCTGGAATTGAGATCAGACGCCATGTCACATTTGGAGAGCCCCTGATGTGCCTAAACAGCGGAAACCCCCCAATTCTAACTCCAACCCTAACCCCAACACACCCCTAACCCTAGTCCCAACCCTAACCACAAACCTAACCCTAACACACCCCTAATCCCAACCCTAACCCTAATCCTAACTTTAGCGCCAACCCTAACCCTAACTTTAGCCGCAACCCTAACCCTAACCCTAATGGGAAAATGGAAATAAATACTTTTTTTTAATATTATTATTTTTCCCTTACTAAGGGGGTGATAAAGGGGGGTTTGATTTACTATTTATAGCGGGTTTTTATGATTGGCAGCTGTCACGCTAAAAGACGCTTTTTATTGCAAAATAGTTTTTGCATCATCACATTTTGAGAGCTATAATTTTTGCATATTTTGGCCCACAGAGTCATGTGAGGTCTTATTTTTTGCGGGACGAGTTGACGTTTTTATTGCTACCATTTTTGAGCACGTGACGTTTTTTGATCGCTTTTTATTTCGATTTTTGGGAGGTTAGAATGAACAAAAATCAGCAATTCATGAATTTCTTTTGGGGGAGGCGTTTATACCGTTCCGCGTGTGGTAAAATTGATAAAGCAGTTTTATTCTTCGGGTCAGTACGATTATGGCGATACCTCATTTATATCATTTTTTCATGTTTTGGCGCTTTTATAGAATAAAAACAATTTTATATAAAAAATAATTATTTTTGCATCGCTTTATTCTGCGAGCTATAACTTTTTATTTTTCACTGATGATGCTGTATGACGGCTCGTTTTTTGCGGGACAAGATGACGTTTTCAGCGGTACCATGTTTTTTTATATCGGTCTTTTTGATCGTGTGTTATTCCACTTTTTGTTCGGCGGTATGATGATAAAGCATTGATTTTTGCTTTGTTTTTTTTTTTTTTTTTAAGGGGTTCACTAAAGGGGTTAACTAGTGGGACAATTTTATAGGGGGTGTCGTTACGGACGCGGCGATACCAAATATGTGTACTTTTATTGCTTTGTTTTTTTTATTTACAGGAAGAAGTGAATTTATTGGGGAATATTTTTTTTTTTTTTTAATTTATTTTGGATTTTTTTTTTAAACATGTTTATTTTTATTTTTTTAACTTTTTTACTTTGTCCCAGGGTGGGACATCACTTTATTTTGTCAGATCGCTGGTGTGACAGTGTGCACAGCACTCTGTCACACCAGCGATCGCTCAGGCAGTGAAGCAGGCGTCTCAGTGCCTGCTCTCGGCAGGCACTGAGGTAGCCGCCTCCCTCCAGGACCCCCGGCGCCATCTTGGATCCGGGTCCTGGGAGGGAGGAAGCCCTCAGAACAGCGCGATCACATCGCGATGCTCTGAGGGTCTCAGGGGGGCGCGCAGGGAGCCCCCACCCTGCGCGATCCTCCCCTGTGCCCCCAGTCACCGCAATCATGTTTGATCGCGGTGTGCAAGGGTTAATGTGCCGGGAGCGGTCCGTGACCGCTCCTGACACACAGTCATGGGTGTCAGCTGTGATAATCAGCTGACACCCGGCTGCGATCGGCTGCGCTCCCCCCGGGAGCGCGTCCGATCGCACGAGACGTACTATCCCGTCCATGGTCAACGGGCCCAGGTACCATGGACGGGATAGTACGTCCGATGGCAGTAAGGGGTTAAAGATGTAGACACACAAACCATTTCTATTTAAAGTCTGGCTGGTCTATTGCAATCCTCATAAACCATGTCAATAGAAAAGGTCAACTCAGCCTTTGTCCGGCAGAAGGTAAAATAAAAAGTAACAAGTCCATGCAATAGTGCTGGTTAGCCCAACTAGCTAAGAGACCAGATTTTTAGTCCTTTTAGCATTTGTTAGAATCTATTTAGTTTGACCATCCGCCATCTTGTTGTGGTTTTCTGGCTGCTGGTCTTTTTCCCCTGGTGCTGGGCTTGTTGTTAGTCAGGTGATTTTATCACCCTTTATTACCCTGTACCTGCCTCTCAGTCCTTGCTGGACATCAGTGTTAATCCGCTAGAGTTCTGGCTTGGTGCTTTGATAACTTTTTGAATTTAACTTTGTGCAGTTCTGGGAACTCTAGTTCTGCTTGCTTAGTCATTTTGTTTTTCCTTTCGTTTCTGCAGCTTCCTTTATTTCCCTGCTAGGAGGTCACCTGTTTTTGTTCCCATTCCTAGGTCTTTCAGGGATTCCCTTACCCCCATCTTTAGGTCTTCGCTTGAGTCTAGACTAGGATCGGTGGGTCTATTCGCAAGGAATAGGTTGCCCGCTCCATTGTGGGGATTAAGTCTAGTCGTAGTGCAGGGTCATATTCACCCCATGCTCTATTCCTGAGTTGAAGACCCGTAGCAGCATTCATTCCAGGACATCTGCCACCTGCACACACATAGGCCTGTGTGAGACAAACAGGTATCAGTTCTACCAAGTGAACCACACCCAGGGGTAGAGATATGGTGAGCAGCCCTCTCCCAACTCATCAGCTGCTCACAATCAATCTGTCATGGCTGATTAACCCCTCTCAGCACTTAGTGTGCTTCAATATGTACTAAAGCATTACTTCAAGTTTATCTCCTAATCACTAGGTGTCCTACAGCCACCTTAAAGTAGTTTTATTTTTTTAGTTTCACCTCTCCATTGCTGAGATACTAACTTAAAGAAACATGTCAGCAGGATTGTGCACAGTAACCTACATACAGTGTCAGGTTGGCCCCAATGCATTTCTATACGGCCGCAAAAACTGAGGGCCGTATATACGGCCGTGAAAAAATATTGAACTTTTACACTGATTGCAAGCAAACAGGTCACAGGTGAGGATGTTACCTTTAGTAGTCAGCCAAACCCATTTGTGTCAACTTCTGTGCATGTTATCGGGCCAAAATCACCAGGGTATGTGAACTCTTGATCAGGGTCATTTGGATGTTTTGGGTTGTCATTATGATTTAAAATGAGAAAACACAGTAGTTTGACAATAAATGGCTTCATCCAATCGCTAACCGTGAGTGGAGAAAAAGGTTTGATGTTATCATTCATATTCTCTGAAAAAAGGTCAGGAAAGCAAAAATCCTGCCGTGGTATGTAAACTTTTGAGCACAACTTCATCCCATACACAAAGAACATGCTCTGTCATTACTGTTTTAAAATACAGAAGTCAGTGTCTCAGGTGTTATTAACTGTCTCAAACGCTTGAAACACTTGGCTATGTTCACACGTTGTTTTTTTACAGCGTTTGACGCAGCATTTTACTCTCCCTGCAACGTGAATGTGATTTCTGAAGTCTCATGCACACACTGCTTATTTTTTCCTTGCAGATTTAAACCAGTTTGAAATTTTCAACATGTCAATTAATTCAGCGATTATGTAGTATTTTTCACTCATTTTATTGAATCGGAACAAAACGCATTTTACACAGCGGTTTTCTGGCCAACATATAAGTATTTGCAGCAGATTTTTCTGTTGCAAATCCTGAATGTGTTTATATACCATTAAAGGAAATCTGTCACCAGAATTTTAGTACTCATCTGAGAGCAACATGATGTAAGGGCAGAGACCCTGATTCCAGCAAAGTATCACTTACTGAGCTGCTTCCTGCACTTTTCATAAAACCGTTATTTTATTTGCTGCAGATCTACCAGTTCTCTGAATGCTGAGCTCTGTACAACACCACCTACATCATTGATTGGCAGCTTTCTGCTTATGCACAGTGTACACAAAAATCTCCAAATTATTGGGAAGGAGGGGTTATACAGGGCTGATCAATATGGAGGATTACCTGGCAGCAGGCTTACTAATCCTACATGTCACATCTCTTTAAGGTAAATGTAATCTCAGTTTGTATGTCTTGTATTAGGTTGTTAAATGAGATGTCAATTATTTAGACATTATTTAGACCATAAATGGTGAGGAATTAGAGCCCAAAAAGGGAAATTGGGATAAACTGCTAAACCAAGATTTGCCCATTAGATTACAGAATAGTGAGCACAAGAGTCCAGTGATGAGCCTTACACGTGACATCAGGCGTGTTGAGCTATACACGCGACCTCGGCATGTTGAGCCATACACGCGACATCGGACATGGTGAGCCATACACGCGACATTGGGCATGGTGAGCCATACATGCGACATCGGGCATGGTGAGCCATACACTCGATATCAGACATGGTGAGCTATACACGCAACATCGGGCATGGTGAGCTATACACGCGACATCAGACATGGTGAGCCATACACTCGACATCAGACATGGTGAGCTATACACCGACATCGGGCATGGTGAGCTATACACGCGACATCAGACATGGTGAGCCTACCGTGACATCAGCGTTGACTATACTGCGACATCGACATGATGAGCCATACACGCGACATCGGACATGGTGAGCTATACACGCGACATCAGGCATGGTGAGCCTTACACGTGACATTGGGCATGGTGAGCCTTACACGTGACATTGGGCATGGTGAGCCTTACACGTGACATCGGTCATGGTGAACCTTAAACGTGACATCGGGCATGGTGAGCCATACATGTGACATCGAGCATGGTGAGCCATACATGTGACATCGAGCATGGTGAGCTTTACACGTGACATCGGGCATGGTGTGCCTTACATGTTGACATCGGGCATTGTGAGCCTTGCACATGACATCGGACATGGTAAGCTTTGCACGTGACATCGGGCATGATGAGCTTCACACGTGACATCGGGCATGGTGAGCCTTACACATGACATCGAAACAAAATGGGAGAGAGGAGGGGGTGCTCCTGGTGTGCTACCCGGTGGTCAAGTGGAGGAGGTTAAGAACAAAGTACACTCACCTGCCGTGGTTATGCTGCCGGCATAACCATGTTTGCAAAGCCTGCGGTGCTTATCGTGCACCATTCGCTGTCCCGGCTTCCGGTTCAGAGGTTAGCCAGTCACACGGTACGTCACGTGATGCTGATGTCACTGCAGGTCCTCCGTCTTTCGTCTTTCAGGTTCTGCAGGATGGTTTATAGTCTGCTGGGTCTGTGCTGCACCAAGCCGCTCACCTAGAAGGGTGTAAAATGCAAGGAACAAGAAGTACGGCTGATTAGGGGCTCAGGCCAAGACAGACACTTGTTTTAGATAGAAAAGAAACTTCTTTACTTGATCATTATCTCCTCAAAAAGCTTTTCAGCATATCCGACTTCATCAGGTGATGATGACTAGTGTAAGGGCCCCGTCACACCTAGCGACACAAATGAACATTAAAAATGATAAAAGAATACCATTTCTTAAAATGTTCTTAATTTTTCTTTTCCTTTTTAAATTAGATGGTATTAGACCGATCTGTAACCCAGATCGATTTGGCTAACGAGTTGAAGCCGGTTCCACTAGACAATAATCAGGAATTTGATGTTGTGGGTAATCACGGTTCTTCAGGCTCAACACCAGTAGACTTCGGTCTGAATAATATTAGTATACCTTTGACCAACTCAAATAATGCTGTAATGAATTTGTCTATCCTGACAATCCATCCAAATCCCTCGCCCCAGGATGACCAAACCCAACAATTAGAACAATCCACTGATAATATACTTAATAGAATTGAAACACTGAATAGATCACCACTTCCCCAGAGAAAAGTCACCTCTTCTGAGGAACTTTTAACTTTAGCCGTGGAACAGGTGCGTAACATCTTTAAGGCTAAGTGCACACGTCAGCAATTTTCGCGTTTTTTTCGTGTTTTTTCCCGCAGCAAAAACGCGAAAAAAACGCAAGCATTAAGCATCCTATTCATTTAAATGGATTCCGCAATTTTTGTGCACATGCAGCGTTTCTTTCCGCGAAAAAAACGCTTTGCGGAAAAAATAGCAACATGTTCATTAATTTCGCGTAATCTCCGCGCAATTTAAGCGGTTCTTGTGCGGATGGTACCCAGAGTCTGGAGGAGAGGAGACTCTCCTCCAGGCCCTGGGTACCATATCCCTGGTAAAACAATAATGAAAATAAAAAATAATGATATTCTCACCTTCCGGCGGCCCCCGTAGCCTTCCCGCCTCTCAGCGACGCTCCCGTTCCCAGTAATGCATTGCGAGAATCACCCAGATGACGTAGCGGTCTCGCGTGATGCTACGTCATCTGGGGTCTGTCGCAATGCATCCTTGGGAACGCGATTGGCCGGGAGCGTCGCTGAGAGGCGGGAAGGCTGCGGGGGCCGCCGGAAGGTGAGAATATCACAATTTATTATTTTTTTTATTATTTTTACATTAGATCTTTTTACTATTGATGCTGCACAGGCAGCATCAATAGTAAAAAGTTGGTCACACGTGTCAAACACTATGTTTGACTCGTGTGACCAACCTGTCAATCAGTTTTCCAAGCGATGCTACAGATCGCTAGGAAAACGCTAGCATTATGCAAGCTAATTACGCTTGCAAAACGCTAGTTTCTGGCGGGAATACACATACAAAAAAATGCGTATTTCCCGTGGCAGAGAAGTGCGGGATTGCCGCGGAGATTTCCTGCGGCAATTCCGCAACGTGTGAACTTAGCCTTCACCTTCCACTGATGGAAGTAAAAAGACTGGACTACGGGAAACCAAAATCCCACAGTTTTTTCAAATGGTTCCAGGCAGACACCCAAAAAGAAAAACAAGTCCAGGGGTGTAGGGGAAGTGGGAGAAATAAACACAGACCTACAAGCACCTTCAGATCCATCTATGAAGAAGACAAAATCGATGTAACCATCTTAGCTACAACACCTTGTACACCAGAAATATCTTTGAAGGGTCACAATGGTGTTGAAAAAGACCCAAAACTCTTGGCATTTTTAATATATCCAACCACGTATTATCAAAGGGGACAATTTCCCTCCTGAGTCATGGTTTATCGTTCTTTGCAATAGCACCCCTTAATACATTTGCTCTCTATCTTGACCTTAATTTATTCCATAAAATTACACTTAAGCGACATTTCCTCGTTGAGGAGAAGCGGAAGTCTGTACCGAATAAGGCACAGTTAAATAATGATTGCACAAAACCTTTTGAATCAGAGAACCCGTTTGTTCATGTTCCTGTCAAAAATGTTTCCGATTTTTACCCGGTTCAACATAAAGGGACACATGTTGAAACCTTTCAGCAGCTAATTTTGAAAGACCTTAGATCTTTCACCCAAGATAAAAAGCGTGATAACTTGACTAAGGCCGGCGTCACACTCACCGTAGAAAAATACGGACCGTATTATACGAGCGTAATACGCCAAAATGTTGCCGGCACAATAATCCGTATTTCATTCGTTGTAAGGGTGCGGCTGCATATTTTGCGCATGTAAGCATCCGTATGCAATCCGTATGGCATCAGTATAGCGTATTTTTCTCACAGCCTTGCAAAATGGACATTTAACAGTTTTTAGGCCTGAAACTCATTCAAACCATCATCAGCAAGCCTATTTCTTGGCTCTGCATCAGGTGGCAGCCCCCATTCTTGCCATTTTGGTGGTGTGCGTGTGGTCGAGTACTGGTGCTTGGTTGCCAACATGTCTGACACTCTTCAGTTCCCCCCCAACTGATCGAGTCTTGTACAACTGGGTTTTGTCCCGCCGCTTTGGGCAGCCATACCCAGTGATCGTTGATCCACGGAGGAGGAAGCGAATGTGGGTGCATCCGCATTTGAGGCAACGCCTCACTAAAGGCCATTTTCACCGTCTATATGTATCTCTGCGGACTCATTCATACAAGTTTTTTCTGTTTTGTCGGATGACCATTCCCACATTTCATGTTTTGTTGGAGATTGTGCGCCCTGGGATCACCTACCAGGATACCAGGATGCGGAAAGCTATCTCTGCGGAGGAGCGACTTCTCCTTACGCTACGGTATGTAATTCCTCACCTACATACTGTTGATGATGTGTTTTCCCACAAGTTTCCCTTTACCCTTATGGCTGTTGCTGAAATATCCTCATAATCTATCCCATATATCACCTAGAACTACCAGAACTATTATGTGTATGTAAAAATGACAGAAACTTTTGACTTGTGGTAAATTGAACTTAGGATTGTTTGTAAATGAAATGATTTAACGGTTATGTATAATGCGTTTGTTCTACCTTTGTGCATGTGTAATGATTGCTCTCTCTACATTTGGTTACTTGTAGGTTCCTAACTACTGGCATATCCCTATGCCGCACTCCATCTGGAGTTTTTGATTGGGAGGTCCACCATATCTGGCATTGTGCGTGATACCTGCTCACAACTCTGGCACAGACTTCATCAACTGGTGATGCCTGAGCCAAAGATGGAAGACTGGAAGAGGATTGCCAAGGGATTTGAGGGGCAATGCCAGTTCCTAAATTGTATAGGAGCCCTTGATGGGGAGCACATCAGTGTGCGTAAGCCGCCGAATTCAGGTTCCCAATTCTATAATTATAAACAATATTTTTCTGTTGTGCTGTTGGCTCTGGTTGACAGTAACTACAGGTTTATAATTGTAGACATTGGGGCCTATGGAAGAACTGGAGACTCTATAACGAGTTGCACCTACCACCAGCATGCCAACTTCCTGGCTCCAATCTAGAACCTGTCCCATATGTTGTAGTTGGGGATGAGGACTTCCAGCTATCAAGGAATGTGATGAGGCCATATCCACGACGACACCTTGACCACCATCGTCGGATCTTCAACTTGCGCCTATCACGGGCCAGGCGCCTGGTGGAGTGTGCCTTTGGCATTCTGTGTGCAAAATGGCATGTTCTCCAGTCTGCTATTCAGCTGAGTGAAGCCAGCGTCAATGAGGTCATCAAAGCATGTGTTGTTCTACATAATTTCACCAGAATGCATGATTGTGGCCCATCAGATGTTGGTGAAAGTGTGGTGACTAATGGGGATATGCCTTTGCTCCATGTCATCCCACTGTCAAGACTGAAAATCCGTGATATCTTTACCCAATATTTTGTGTCACCTGAAGGTACTACAACATGGCAAGATGATGCATTATCTATGCTGTAACGTATTTGTGTGTGTATACATAAATGGTATTTTTCTATGACATAGTATGTGTGTGGTGTTACAGTTCATAGCACATGTGTTGGTGATATAGTAGAACTTACTTATGAAAGACACCAAACTTTCTACAAAAATATATTTTATATGTGAAAACTCTCACTTGAGGTAGTCATCAGGGCCGGATTAACGTAGGGGCTGATGGAGCTGCAGCTCCAGGCCCCTTGTTAGAGATAGGCCCACCAGCCTGTCATCCAGGGGCGGAACTATCGTGGAAGCAGGGGAAGCAGCTGCCACAGGGCCCGAGCTAGAAGGGGGCCCGTCCCTGCTGCAGCTGTCTCCCCTGCGGCTGCGTTCTGCCGCCCCCGGCCTGAGAGTCGGCGGCTCCCTGTGCCGGCTGTCAAGCTGACAGCCGGCGCAGAGAAGCTGCTGCGTGCCAGCTCCCAGGAATCAATTGCACTGGCGTCTATACAGACGCCAGTACAATTGAAGCTCTGACCGCCGGGTCAGAGCGACGTCTGCAGCGTGATCAGGTCATGTGATCACGCTGCTGACGTCACTCGTCGTCGGCGCCCAGAAGGGTGAACATTTGTGGTGAGTGTGCTCCATTATGGAGCTGAAGATACCACAGAAGATAAATGGGGGACATACTGTGTGAGTGTGTGTGTATGGGGGGGTTTCGAGTGAGGATGGGGGTTCTTTTATGTGTGGGGGGATTTGGAGTGGGGATGGGGGATACATTATGTGTGGGGGGGATTTGGAGTGGGGATGGGGGTTCTTTTAAGTGTGGGGGGGTTTGGAGTGGGGGTGGGGGGATTTAATGTGTGTGGGGGGGATTTGGAGTGGGGATGGGGTTTATTTTATGTGTGGGGGGATTTGGAGTGGCGATGGGGGGTTATTTTATGTGTGGGGGGATTTGGAGTGGTGATGGGGGCATTTAATATGTGTGGGGGGATTTGAGGGTACTGAAGAGTATGTATGAGGAAACAGTATGGGGGATGGGTGCAGACAGTATGGGTAGCGAACGTGTGAATGCATGTGGACACAGTATGGGGAGTGAGGGTGATGGGATGTGTGCAGACACAGTATGGGGAGTCAGGGGTATGTGTGAGCAGACAGTATAGAGAGTGAGGGGGTAAATATATGAGGACAGTATGCTGAACAGGGGTGATGTGAGAGGAGACAGTGTGAGGAGGGAGGGGAATAGTGTGAGGTGACAGTATATTGCAGATATTTTTATTTAGGGGCATTATAATGACTCTTCTGTCTTTAAGGGCATCGTGTGGAGAGTTGGTGCAGAAGAGCGGAGAAGATGGATGTCACGGGTGTGTCGCGGCGAAGATCGTCGCGATTGCACACCCTGACTTCGCACAGCTGAGTTTCTGGTGCTGGGTGTTTTTCGGCACTGAGGGAGTTAATTCTTTCTCTCTCTGTGCTGGACTGACCAGCCTCGCCCAGCTGCGATTGATGTTTTGTTAATTAGCTTCCTTCATATACCTGCTAGTCTGCTGGGGAAGTTGTCGGTGAAAACATTCATTCAGACCAGCAGAGCGGATCGTTTCTGAGAATACTTAAGCTAAGACTGCCTGTTGTAGTTTATCCTCTCCTCGCTTATTGTTTATCTCCTTAACCTTTGTGTTCCTCTGTGGTGGAAGTTTTGTATGCAAGGCAGTATTTTCTTTACCCCTTGTCTGTCTCGTTTGTCTTAGACTGTGTGTAAGCTGTGACCTGCCCATTCCCTGTGGTGGTAATCAGGGTCCTTCTCAGGACTAGATTACAGTGGTCAGGGATCTACAGGAGACAGGTTTACGCTGGCGGCCTGGACCTCTGTACCATTAACAGTACCTCCAGGTAGAGGGACTAGTCAGGATCCCAGTTTAGGGTCAGCATAGACCCCGGTCCACCTCTATCCTGAGACAGCGTGACACGTATACAGTATAGACCCACAATACATAGGATATGATGTCAGGTAAGACATTGCTGGCAGATACTATGTATACATGTTGATATTTTCTATTATATGAAATATAGAATGTTGTCACATTAGATATATGTTACTATCATAGAATATATCTGTTATACGTCGTGACATTTTCACCGACCACACTAAAAGATTCTCCCCAGCTACCATGGATCCAGTAGCCCAGTTAGCAGTTGCAGAGTTTGTCCATGGAGCTGACGGACGTTAAGTCCAAGGTTTTGTACCCCCGGGAGCAAACCAGATCTGAACCTAAAGTAGCTCTCCCGGACAGGTTCACTGGTGGGCGGGACAAATTTTTTACCTTCCGGGAGGCATGTAGATTATATTTTCGGCTACGGCCTCGGTCGTCGGGGAGTGAAGATCAGAGGGTGGGAATTGTCATCTCGCTCTTACAAGGGGACCCTCAATCCTGGGCGTTCTCTCTTCCTCCGGACTCCCCGGCTCTCCAGTCAGTAGATCGATTTTTTACAGCCCTGGGTCTGGTATATGATGACCCGGATCGGGTCTCCCTTGCTGAAACGAAGTTACGTAAGATACAGCAGGGAGATCGTCCGGCGGAGGAATTTTCTTCTGAGTTCTGTAGGTGGGCCACGGATACTCAGTGGAATGACCCAGCTCTTAGGAGCCAGTTTTGTCAAGGATTATCTGACAAATTAAAAGATGTGTTGGCTCAGTATGATTCTCCCCCGTCACTGGAGGCCGCTATGGCCCTTGCTATTCGCATTGATAGACGGCTTCGGGAGAGGTGCGAGGTAACTCCGCCCCCTGTGATGACTCCACCTTCTACTATAGTCCCTTATATTGAGGTTCCCCTGGTTTGTTCTGAGGAGCCTATGCAGTTAGGAGGGACATCGTTTCGAGGGAGGGGATCGGCGGTGCGCCGAAAGACAGGAAAGTGTTTCTTCTGCGGGAGAAAAGGACATTTTGTTGGGGGGTGTCCATCCCGTACTTTGCTGAGCAAGGAGTCGCCGGAAAACTGTTGATCCCAGGTTGTGTGGTGGACGACAATCTGGGAGTATGTATTTCGTCCCCAAGTCCGTCTCAGTTTCTCGTACCAGCGGAGGTTGTGGTAGGTACGAGAACTGAGAGGATTTCTGTTCTTCTGGATAGTGGGGCCGCGGCTAATCTGGTGGACGCTCGGTTTGCCCAGGTGCAAGGTATGCAACTGAGTGTATTGGCCAAACCTATCCCTATATTCTCTATTGACGCCAGGCCTCTCGGTCAAGGTAGCTTTGTGCAAGCCGTGCATAACATAGACCTTCGAGTGGGGGCAATACATAAAGAACTATTGTCTTGTTATGTGTTGGAGGGTCTTCCCACTCCTATTGTGTTGGGACTTCCTTGGTTAACTAAACATAACCCAGTTATTAATTGGCAATCCAGAGAGATAAGCCAGTGGGGTGAATTTTGCAATAGTAACTGCATGAACACGTCATCGGTGCGGTCGTGCCTAGAACCTTACCTCCTTTTCTGGAGGACTTTGAGGATGTGTTTTCAGAGGAAGGGTGTCAAGAATTACCTCCTCATCGCGCGCATGACTGTGCTATAAAATTGCTTCCTGATGCTAAATTACCAAAATCTAGGTTATATAACCTTTCTGGTCCTGAGAGGCAAGCTATGAAGGATTATATTTCGGAAAGTCTGGCCAAGGGGCATATTAGACCTTCATCTTCCCCAGTGGCCGCGGGGTTCTTCTTTGTGAAGAAAAAAGATGGAGGCCTACGCCCTTGCCTGGATTTCCGTGAGCTTAATCGGATTACGGTCCGAGATCCGTATCCGCTCCCACTTATTCCTGATCTCTTCAATCAGATTGTGGGCGCCAAATGGTTCTCTAAGTTGGATCTCAGGGGGGCGTATAATCTGATTAGGATAAAGGAGGGGGATGAGTGGAAGACGGCGTTTAACACTCCGGAGGGACATTATGAGAACCTTGTCATGCCTTTCGGTCTGACTACTGCCCCGGCGGTGTTTCAACATTTTGTTAATGACATCTTTCGCCACCTAGTGGGACAGTTTGTTGTCATTTATCTAGATGACATCTTAATTTACTCGCCGGATCTTGTGTCTCATCAGGAGCATGTGAGACAGGTGTTGCAGATCTTGCGAGACAATAAACTGTACGCCAAATGGGAGAAGTGTGTATTCGCCGTACAAGAACTTCAGTTTTTAGGATTCCTGGTGTCAGCTTCCGGTTTCCGTATGGACCCTGGGAAAGTGAAGGCTGTGCTTGAATGGGATCGGCCAGAGGATCTTAAAGCACTGCAGCGTTTCCTGGGGTTTGCTAACTATTACCGGAAATGTATTCGTAATTTCTCATCCGTTGTCAAACCTCTCACTGACATGACAAAAAAAGGGACGGATTTTTCTAGGTGGTCTGACAAAGCTTGTCAAGCATTTTCCTCCTTGAAAAAAGGTTTTGCTTCAGCACCCATACTCATCCAACCTGATGCATCACAACCGTTCATTGTGGAGGTAGACACATCTGACGTAGGAGTGGGTGCAGTATTATCTCAAGGTCCGTCCCCTGGTAAATGGCATCCGTGCGCTTTCTTCTCTAAAAAATTGTCGTCCGCCGAGAGGAATTATGATGTCGGCAATAGGGAACTCTTGGCCATTAAGTTGGCTTTTGAAGAGTGGCGTCACTTTTTGGAGGGGGCAGTCCACCCGGTCACCGTCATTACTGATCAAAAAAACCTGCTGTATTTAGAGTCTGCAAAACGTCTGAATTCCAGACAAGCTAGATGGTCGTTGTTTTTTACCAGGTTTAATTTTGTCGTCACATATCGTCCTGGGTCAAAAAATGTAAAGGCTGATGTCTTATCTCGTAGTTTCCCGGGGCCAGGAAGACGGATGACCCGGTTCCTATTCTTCAGGAGGGAGTTGTGGTGTCGGCTGTATGCTCTGAGCTTGAGGAGGAGGTATTGGAGGCTCAGGGGGACGCCCCTGTAGGACCTCCAGGGAGACTGTTTGTTCCAGATCAGTTAAGACAAAAGGTTATCGAGGCACATCATAATTCTGCTTTGGCAGAACACCCAGGGAGTAAAGCAACTGTTGATCTCCTTTCACGCCGGTTTTGGTGGCCTAACTTAAATAAAGAGGTGGTAACTTTTGTCGCGTCCTGTGGGGTATGTGCGCGCTCTAAGACCCCACATACCCGTCCGTCTGGGGCCCTTTTACCGTTGAAAATCCCGGAGCGTCCATGGACCCATCTGTCTATGGACTTCATTACGGACCTCCCTCCGTCTTCAGGTAAAACTGTCATACTAGTTGTAGTTGACAGGTTCAGCAAAATGGCACATTTTATTGCTCTTCCTGCTCTTCCTAATGCTAAAACTCTGGCGCAGGTGTTCATTGGGGAGATTGTGAGACTTCACGGGTTGCCTTCCGATGTGGTGTCGGATCGGGGGTCTCAGTTTGTGTCCAAATTCTGGAAGGCATTTTGTTCTCGTCGGGGGATGCAGTTGTCATTTTCTTCGGCTTTTCATCTGCAGACCAATGGTCAGACAGAGCGTCTGAATCAGAGCTTAGAGACATATCTCCGGTGTTTTGTCTCAGAGAACCAAGAGGACTGGTCTTCTTTCTTGCCTCTGGCAGAGTTCGCTCTTAACAATAGGCGGAGCGAGTCCACTGGTAAGTCCCCGTTTTTTGGGGCATATGGTTTTCACCCCCAGTTTTGTACTTTCAATGGGGGGGGCTCTTCTGGGGTTCCTGAGGAGGAACGATTTTCGTCGTCACTTGCTTCAGTGTGGAGAGGAGTGCTTAATAATCTGAGCACTATGGGGAACCGATACAAACGTATGGCTGATAGGAGGAGAGTGTCTGGTCCGGACCTAAGTGTGAACGATCTGGTATGGTTGTCTACCAAGAATATAAAACTTAAGGTTCCCTCCTGGAAACTCGGTCCCAGATTCATCGGGCCATACAGGATCAGTTCGATAATTAATCCGGTGGCTTTCCGTCTTGACCTCCCTCCTACGTTTAAAATCCACAATGTGTTCCACAAATCGTTGCTTAAGAAGTACGTGGCGCCAGTTATACCGTCACCTCTACCTCCTCCTCCTGTGGTGGTCAATGGTAATTTGGAGTTTCAGGTATCGAAGATCATTGACTCACGTCTGAATCGCCGGTCCCTTCAGTACCTTGTTCATTGGAGGGGGTATGGTCCTGAGGAGAGGATGTGGGTTTCTGCGTCGGATATTAACGCAGACCGATTGGTTCGGGCCTTCCACACTACTCACCCAGATAAACCAGGCCCTGAGGGTCCAGTGGCCCCTCGTAGAAGGGGGGGTACTGTCACGGTGTGTCGCGGCGAAGATCGTCGCGATTGCACACCCTGACTTCGCACAGCTGAGTTTCTGGTGCTGGGTGTTTTTCGGCACTGAGGGAGTTAATTCTTTCTCTCTCGGTGCTGGACTGACCAGCCTCGCCCAGCTGCGATTGATGTTTTGTTAATTAGCTTCCTTCATATACCTGCTAGTCTGCTGGGGAAGTTGTCGGTGAAAGCATTCATTCAGACCAGCAGAGCGGATCGTTTCTGAGAAGACTTAAGCTAAGACTGCCTGTTGTGGTTTATCCTCTCCTCGCTTATTGTTTATCTCCTTAACCTTTTGTGTTCCTCTGTGGTGGAAGTTTTGTATGCAAGGCAGTATTTTCTTTACCCCTTGTCTGTCTCGTTTGTCTTAGACTGTGTGTAAGCTGTGACCTGCCCATTCCCTGTGGTGGTAATCAGGGTCCTTCTCAGGACTAGATTACAGTGGTCAGGGATCTACAGGAGACAGGGTTACGCTGGCGGCCTGGACCTCTGTACCATTAACAGTACCTCCAGGTAGAGGGACTAGTCAGGACCCCAGTTTAGGGTCAGCATAGACCCCGGTCCACCTCTATCCTGAGACAGCGTGACACGTATACAGTATAGACCCACAATACATAGGATATGATGTCAGGTAAGACATTGCTGGCAGATACTATGTATACATGTTGATATTTTCTATTATATGAAATATAGAATGTTGTCACATTAGATATATGTTACTATCATAGAATATATCTGTTATACGTCGTGACAATGGAGGTCTGCAGAGACGGCTGTGGATGAGAAAACTCATCATGGGATCTTGACAAGATGAAGAAAAGGAGAACGACTCCAGAGACAGCGTCATCTATAAGGTACCTGGATGTAAATATTATTTGTGAAATTGACTAATTCTCATGTCTTTATTTGTTAGGAGCATTAAAGGGGTTCTCCAGGTCTGTGTCACATAGAATGACTGAAGACTCAGCACAAACCTGGACAACCCCTTTAATGCTCCTAACATAAATAAAAACATGAGAATGAGTCAATTTCAGAATTCTCACAGTGATCACTGCACACTGTTAGGATTCTCTCGTGCCGGTGATTTACATACAAGCGGTCACATGCTGACTAGACGTGTGGCCTCACTCAATGAAAATGAACGGAGCGAGGCCGGGCACGTCTAGTCAGAATGTGGCCAGAAGTATATAAATCACATGCTTATGCTGACATGACCGTGTACTCTTGCCACCGGTAATGAAGAATCCTAAAAGTGTGCAGTGCATTCGTTGTGAGAATTCAGAAGCTGCAATGTCAGGATTCAGCTCTGCAGGTTCCAGCAGTCATCACATGGACACTTCACTCATATGCGATTTTTATACTTATGGTCTTGTGACATCGAGCTTCTCTTCCTGCTTCTCTCAGTTTTTCACTGTACATTGAGAGCATTAGGGAGAGCAGCTCGTGGGTACATGACTAAGTGTGCAAATCGCATGTGTGCTTGGGGGGGTCCAGGACACAGCGGGCCACATTAGAGGCCCCAGGAAGCAGCAGGCCCCTAATGGGGCCCTAGGAAACAGCAGGCCCCATTAGGGGCCTAGGTCCAAAGGAAGCAGCAGGCCCCATTAGGGGCCTAGGTCCGAAGGAAGCATCATGCCACATTAGGGGCTAGCTCCAAAGAAAACTGCAGGCCCCATTAGGGGCCTTGGGCCCCAGGAAACTGCAGGCCCCATCAGGGGCCTAGGGCCCCAGGAAACAGCAGGCCCCATCAGGGGCCTAGGGTCCAAGGAAACAGCAGGCCCCTAATGGGGCCCCGAAAACAGCAGGCCTCTTTACAGTGCTGCAGATGGCGACCAAAATGGTCGCCAAAGTGGCATGTATCATATATTTACTTTGTTTATATCTTTTACGTTACATTTTTGGCCTTTGTGAATTGCCGTGTTTGGCCCCACCCCTTGCCCCGCCCCTTGCCCGCCCCTTTAGCTCCAGGCCCATCATGTTCTTAATCCGGCCCTGGTAGTCATAACCATATTTGAGTCATATGGTATATGTCATCATTGTAGTATACTATAAGTGTGCATTATTACACAAGTTCCAAAATAAGGCATAAAAAAATAACAAACATTTCCATAAATAATAATACATAAGCAAAATAACAAACTTTCACTATCACTAGTGAGCACCATATCTGACCAATATGGTTGAGTTGTAAGACTAGACCATTGCAATTATGCATTAGCCAACATGTGTTAAAAGGAAATAGAAGAAAATAACAAAGATTGGTACAAATTATAGGATATAAAGAAAATAACAAACTTTCAGGCAGCCCATTTCCCACCATCTCTGTACCATATGCTGTTTGTAGGTATTCAGATTAGTGCAAATATGCTTTACACAACATGTTGTAAAAATAAATATATAAAAAAATAACAAACTTTTGTATAAATAATAAGAGATAATGAAAATAACAAACTTTGACTATGCCTACTGAACAGCATATTGGTAACATATGTTGTTTTGAGGCATTTAGATTAGTGAAAATTTCTTTGACACAACATGAGGTCAACTAAATATAAAAAAATAACAAACAGCTTTTTAAATCATAATATATAAGTAAAATAAAAAATCACAGCTGGTGGTATGCGGGTGGTGGGGTTGGCGGGTGCCCAGCGTCTCTGGGTGGTTGGCTATAATGAGAACCTTGACCATCACCCTATTGGGGTGGATATTCTGGGCCCTGAGCTAACATCTGCCCACGGTCAGGTTGGTGTGTGAGCACATTGCCATACAAATAAGGGAGATTATATTCCTGTGTAAGATGGTACGCCCCCAATATGACCCAAGCCTCCAACACTGGATCTTTACAAGTGGCCATATTGGGAAGTCGGATTATAGCCTGCCATTTGACCCTGTTGCTGCCAAGTTTAGTTTTGTGGGGGAATTGGTTGAGGTGTAGGGTCCGTGCAGGGGGATCCTCAGATCCTAATTGAGCATGCACATTTTGTTGGGGTGTAAGGCGCAGAAAGTTACGGGGTGAGAGCTGCCACCTCTCAAGGAATTCAAATACCTCATATAGGGTATTGGGGGGTGTGCATGCGTCAATTAGGATGTGAATTGATCCTCGCACACGGAGCCTGATCTCACGGGGTAGGGGTCGAAGGTAGCGGGCAAGGCTACGGGCATAGGCCTCCTCACCCTCATCCACAGCTGCCCTTGAAAGGTAATTGAGTACCCCAGTGTCCACATGCCTACGTGTGTGTGAGCCTGTTATGTCTCTCTGTCTTCTCCCACGGTGGGATATTGCAGCAGCCTTAGGTACAGTGGGGCTGCTGCTATTTGCTGCATCCTTAACACTGGGGCCTGCTGGTGCCGCTGGTGGGTCAGGTACAGGTTGCGGTGCAGATGCTTGGTCAGGTCCTGGTGCTTGTGAAGCTTGGGGGATGCAGCAGGGAGGGTCAGACGATGGTCCAGCCACCTCTTCTCCTCCCCCAACCGGGTCAATTATGGCCTCTGAGTCGGAGCCTGTCTCCCTCTCAGTGAGGTTGGACTGAGTTCTGTTTGGAAATGAAATGGCATTAGAACATGTTGTAGATGTGAACCTAAACTTCATAGGTGTTATGTGGTGTGATGTAAGTACTTACGGTCTCAGATCCAGAATAGGAGCAAGAAAACCAAGGCGGTCGAAATACACGTACTTCCTCTTGGTGGGTGCTGCAGACCCGCTCTTTGACCTCTGCTGCCTTTTCCGGCGGTATTGGTCGCGGATGCTTCTCCATCTTCTCGTGACATCATCCACTGCAATGTGACATATAAAATAATAATTTAGCTAGCTGCACAATGCCAAATTCTTCTACATACAATTCACATAGTCATGGGGGCCTAGTCGGATGTGTTGAACATAACATTTTTGCGCCAAAAAAAAAAAGAAAAGAAGAAATTTTTAGGGAAAATCATCACTATTATTACGTTCTGACCATTAAGAAGTTTCAAAAATAATCAGGTGACTTACTCATTCGCTGCTGCTCCTCACGTGGGCTGTCCCCAAAGTGGGGAAACATCTGCCCACAGATGCGCCTCCATGCCGCCTCTTTCCTTGCGCGGTCTGCATAATGTGCATCTCGTTGGTCCAAAATTTCGGGCCTCTCCTGCATCAACACAATCAGCATCTCGACATTGATGAGGGTTGGCATCATGGCCAACTCCGTGGAGGCGTTCTTCCGGGATGTCTGGCGCTCTTTTTGAGCTAATTTGCATGTGTCAGCTTCCTGCTGCATGTGTTGCACCATTTCCTGTGAGCTGCAGAAGTCTTGCGTATTTCTCGCAAGTCACATGTCTGGTCCGTGTGTAATCCGTTGTTTTCTCGCACCCATAGACTTTCATTGGCGTACAACGGGCGTAATACGCTGACAATCGCAGCATGCTGCGGGTGTCTTGCACCGTAACATACGGCCGAGAAAAATACGCATGATCAGAGCTACCCCATAGAGAAGTATTGGTCCGTGTGTAATGCGTGGTTTTCACGCCTATCACTCGTCCGTATTCCTCCTCAGTGTGACGCCGGCCTAAAGCTGAGAGATTAGCAATAACGACACTCCAGAATAACAGCGATATCATTATCAAGGGGGCAGACAAAGGGGGGTATCATTATCATGAACAGAGGTTGGTACATACGAGAAGGTTTGAGAATCCTTGGGGATAGGGATTATTATGAAAAACACGGGTGCGACACATCAGTTCAAATTTTCCTTGATACAAGGAAAGGATTCAAATGGCCGCCCAAGTAGGTTTACTAGATAAAAGAGAAAAGAGTTTTTTGAACATTCAATACTATCAGACCCTTTTCTTTTATTTTTTACCGAAAATCCATAAGGACATTGATAACCCCCCAGGTCGCCCAAATATTTCTGGGAATAGTTCAATCAGGGCAAACCTTTCCCACTACATCGATCTTTACTTGCAAAAATACGTGATAACCTTGAATTCTTACCTTAGAGATTCCATACATCTAATTAAGTTGTTAAAAGAAGTGCCCCTCCTAAACTAATATCTGCTCTGTACTTTAGATGCAGGCTCTCTTCATTCAAATATTCCCCATGTCTTGGGTCTAGAATCTGTTGACTAATATTTGTCTCAAGACTCGACTATATTAACTGAACAGAGAAAAATACTCCTTGATGGGATTGATTTTAAATTAAAAAACAATGTTTTCACGTTTGAAGGTGTGGCCTATAAACAAATCAAGGGTTGTACAATGGAGATGCCTTTCGTGCCCAGTTATGCCAACCTGTTTATGGGTCGCTTTGAATCACTGTTTATAGACAAATGTCCCATCACCGCAGGACATATTTTTTATAGGCGCTTTATTGACGATCTGTTTTTAGTCTGGTCTGGACTATTGAAGAGCTATCGCTTTTCATTGACAATTTCAACCTGAACCTGTGGGGGCTCAATTTTACCTCTACTATATGAAAAGTGTGCAATTCTTAGATCTTTATATTCAAAGAGGTGAGGGTGGAATCGTGCACACCTTGACCCACTTTAAAATGGTCGACGTGAACCGTTCCCTCACCTTCAATAGTGCTCACTTACCAAGTTGAATCCTAAATGTGCCATATGGACAGTACTGGCGCATCAGGAAAAATTGCAGCCTGGAATCCGATTTTCTTAAGGAATCCAAAATCCTTAGAGAGAGGTTTAAGCATAAAGGATGCCCCAAGAAGCTTTTGGAGGATGCCTTTAATAGGGTTAAAGGGAAACCCAGGAGTCTTGTCTGGAAAAAATGGATGCCAATAAATCTGGATGGACTGTTAATACCAGCAGAGCTGAACTTAGGGTCACGTGACACTCTTCAATGTCTCAGCGATCCCACCAACGATCCGACGTGGATGGGATCGCTGGGACATCGTTAGCTGATCGCTGGTGAGCTGTCACATGGGCAGACTCAACAGCGATCAGGACCAGCAAGCACGCTGGTATCCAGTGTACACATCGGGTAACTAAGCGCTGCACCGCGCTTAGTTACCCGATGTGTACCCTAGATACCAGCTCCCAGATTCTGCTGTACGCGCTGGAAGCTTGCTGATCGTTGGTCTCCTGCTGTCACACGCAGCGATGCGTGCTGGCCAGCGGGAGACCAGCGATGAAAAAATGGTCCAGGCCATTCGACGACGATCAGCGATACCCAGCAGGGGGGCTGGTCGTCGCTGCGTGTCACACTAAGCGAGATCGCTGGCTAGGTCGCTGTTACGTCACAAAATCGGTGACGCTTCAGCAAATGCTGTAGAGATCACAAATTGCAGAAAATGACCGGAGTGGCACCGATAACAGATAAAGATGGCGGCTAAAGAGTATAACACTGGGAGCATGGAGCTTAGATTAATGGCACCACTTCAGCGATTATATAAAAAAAACACTAGGGTGGTGCTTTAAAGCGACTGAGCTTTTTAGTACAACCTGCTACCAATTTTTGCTTCTAGAGATGACATGGCTGTGTGCTTGATTTCATGGAACTGTATGAAATGGGTGTGACTGAAAGACATAAACTCAATAATTAGAAAGGGTGTCCATAGTGCTCAAAATGACGTATACAAGCCATGTGCTATGCCAAATACCGTAATTTAAAGTGAATCTACTACAGAACTTACCGCTGCAGCCAATCACTGAATGCATTGATGATCTGTTACTACCAGTTACTGACTGCAGTGGTTACAGGTCCCTATAAGCTTAAATTCATGAGAACATAAAAAAAAAAATGTTGGTCTGTGAAAAAAAAAAAAAAAATCGCTCACCTGCACTGCCCCAAAGAATAACATTGGTCCTAGTGTGGTCTGTTTTTTTCACAGACAGCACTCAGACCGAAAATGCGGTCATATGAACTTGGCCTCACTTTGTAAAAGGTCGCTGTAATATACAGGTCCATGAATATTGCAGCCAGTAGAGAAGGAGAGTTGTCGCGAGACTATGTATATATATGATTGGCGGAATTTCTTATTTATCATGTACCTACTGGTAGGGCCACATTCTCTAACATACAAAGGCCAAATCAAATGTATAAAAAAATAATAATTCTGGACTATTGAAACACCATTTATTTTGCTCTCTGACAGCTTTATTACATGGGCTTTTTTATATTTTCGTGTTGCAAAAAACCTTTACTATATTGTAAAAGCATTGCGAGTAATTTGTGTCTATGAGCAGTGATGACTTGTGTATTACTATTGTTGTGACAACTCCTTGTAAGAAGGTTCAGATTGCTCCACCTGATTTTAGGAAATTCAGGAAAAACCGGTTCTGCACATACAAATACATGCAAAGGATAAGAAATGTATAATTAACACATTATACAAGTCACTGTGTCATGTAAAATGCAAACCGCATAGACACCTAAGAATGTGGCATTTTTATAAGACTATTTACAAAATTAATATTATACTGAAGCAATGTAAATTGTAACCTTATGTATCCCATAATCATTAGCAAGAGCTGTATATGACTGTGGGTCTCATCTGGATACAGATTCTTGGACTTTTCACCTTTGTTAATTGTATACTGTTAGCACTGTGTATACAGTGTATACAGTGTGTGTATAGGTTGGGTTCTGCTGGTTATCCCACAATTGTGTTGATTTTCTTCTCAGGCAACTAACTATTTTGCTGATTGTTTTTGTGACTAGTATGAATAATTCAAGGACTTATTTGTAAGTGCAGCAGTTATATGGCATATAGAAATGAGAAAGTACTGCCACCTGCTGTGTGATAACTGAAATGTTTTGTGGCAGTGGAACAAGCAGCACATTTTTGTTTTCTACTTGAACTTGAGCGATTCATGAATACATTCTGGCACTTTTCCTCGGCTCTTCCCCATTGCCCTGGTGAGTTGGCAATCGGGTTAATGGTAGCTGGAGTTGATATCAGTCGTGATTTGTCAAAAATCACAGCTGGCATCAAGCCCTGGTGTTAGTAACAAAGAGGTGTCAATCAGACACCCTCATTAGTTACCCAGTAATGAAAAAAAAACACTCCCACACATGTTCCCTGGTTTAAGATTGTATTAACAAAAAAAAACAGCAGATCTGATGTAGTCCAGGAAATGGAAACCTGAAAAACATAAAAAGAGAGAAAAAAAAAAACACTCTCCCTCATTCACCAATTTATTAAAAAAAGTTCTGATGCAGGTCCCACATAGTATAGCAATTCCTACAACATTCCCCAAATCCAGCCCCGGCGACTGTGAATAGCAGTAACGTTACTGACATCAACGCTCTTCACAGTTGCTGTGTATGGTTCGCAGGGCGGTAGTCATGGGCAAGAGGCTGTTGTGCCCCTGTAGGGGGAGCCAGGGCCGTAGTCGTGGCTGACAACTGTCGCTCTATCACGCCCTGGTCTCCCGACACATACACACAATGTCCCCTTTGATCTGTACCTTTCGTCCCGCTCTCGGCTCCATCCGGATCCCTTCTGAGCTGCTGTGGATGGCCTTCTGGCAGTTTCAAACAAAGAGAGACTGAGTCCAGTTCCAACTTAACATAAACGATTTTACTTGGTTCCATTCTCAGTAGTCCAGTTCAGTCACAGTTGTATCACAGGGATCATCACAGAATGCATACATTTCTTTCCCTGTGCTTTCCCTCACTTCTTCCAGAATGTCCCAGGGTCGTACTGGATCATCCGGTCCCGCAGCGTTCCTTTTGGCCAGCCTAACTATCTTCAGGATTTCCCCTGTCCATTTTGCCCCAGACAAAAGGGCATCAGCCCATGTAGTTAGCTGCCACATACTGAAGCTGCCCTGCATTCTCACGTTTGTGACCTTCGGCCCTCAGGCCCTGGATGACTGGGCTCAGTGCTTCAACGTTATGGGGTCCACCTGCCCTGTCCGGGCTCTCAGGCCCTACTGAACTAACTTCAGGAAATATTCCTGGCTTACCCACAGCTGGCCCCTCCTAAGTTAACTCATTCCTACTCTAAGTTCCTATCCTACACTACCTCCCTCTAGTGTCTAACTGTATAACTGCGCTTCCCCTATCTTTACAATATATTTACATAGCAACATTACGTACATTACAACATATATAAATATATATACAGATTAAGACATTCACAGTTATCAAACTTTAACCGGGACATGTGCGGGGCTTAAAACAGTCTTTGTAACCCCTAACACTCCCACACCCTGGCACCCCACAAACAGAGTCCCGTTTCACTTGTGCTGTGGGTGTAAGTTATAATACTCACTGTTTGGTCGGTAGCCTCTGCTGTCTCCACATCCTGGATCCAGGAACAGCCACACATTGAACAGGAGACATTTGATCCTTTTCAAGCAAATGAACTTTACTGAACAATCCAAACTCCATCATAGTCACAACACAGTATGATGTTACATTTATGTTTTTTTCAGCTTGAGTCATCCCTTTCTGGTCTGGCAACCCTAGCCCCTGGAATACTCTGACTGGCTCCGCAGCTTTCATGGGCTCCGACCAGCCCTCTTGAAACAGTTCTCCGTCTGGCTTTCCCTTCTGGAAAGTGATTAAGGCATGCACCTCTGTGCCTAATTCGTGTCGTAGGTCCCCTGGACTTCCCAGGAAGGTCCGCTAAAGTTAGTGGCGGCCATCTGCATGCTGCCTAAAAGATCAAACTCTCTTGTGTCATCTGGCCTTGAATTTTCACTTATTATCACTCTATCTAATTTTCTCATCTCCTATAAGGAAGAAAGTGTTTCCATTTTTAATTACCTATGTCCCTCCCAATTTGGAACTGTTCCCGAACACTTGAACTGTTCCTATACTGTAACTATCTACTTCCTGATTCTATTTTGCCCTCCATTGCACTTTCCCAATCCTATCTACCGCTTTATTCTATTTTTATACCTATGTCCTAATTTCTAACCCTTATACTTTCCATGGGTTTAATACATTAACACATTATGAGTTCACGTTGTTAGACTTAAAAAGACTTGCTGTTAAAACATTCTATGAAATTTTTCTTGTTATTTCATGCACATTACCAACATAAATTTGTTCACATTAGTGGCCATAACATTCTATGCACTTAAAATACATTTTTAATACATAAACGCACTCCCATTTTATTAGCAAAGAAAAAGAGCATGATTGTCCCTTAGACATTCTTACAATCCTCCTTCCTAAAACATGGTCGTCCACAACCATATGATAACTATGACATCCAAACATTTGTATATGAATATTAACACTCTGTCAGAGTCCTTTTCTTAAACCGGCCCCTTGGCCCACACAAATGATTGCCCAAACACACATGAGCACAGTCCTTCTCTTCCATCCGGCACACTTATCGGGTCGTCCGATTGTTATATGGGTCCACCTGACCCCGGTGTCACTGCTGTGTGGACCCCAACACAAGGTGTCAAAGTTCATTTTAAACACGGGTCCGCATGACCCCTGTCCCACTGTTTCAAGGGCCCTGACACCACATGTCCAGTTGAAAACACAACAGGCCCATTGGCCAACTTACTCCAGCTCTGACAGTCTAGGAGCTCAATTCATGTAATCCTGCCCGACTTGATCCTCAGGTCGTCTGTTCTGTTTTCCCCCTCCATCCTGTTTGCACATTGTGGTTGCTTAAAAACAGAGGTTTGCTGCCCATCAGTCCCTGGGAAAAGTTAAAGGTTGCATACAAGCAAAATTCATAGAATAATGGAATACAGTTACACACAGTCCTTTTCAGTCACAAAGCTTGATTGACCCTGTAAGGGTCTTAGCCATGTAATTCAGCAGAGGGATGTGCAACATGTGCTAAAGAACTGGGATGAGGGAAACACAAACTTTGCACTCAAACCAAATGAACCTTCGGCTGCACGGGCCAACATCGGTATCCAATGGCACATTCAGGGCTGCTTGCCATCAGGGACAGAGAACAGTACCACATTATTTTTTCCCAGCACAACAAATATTTGGGCCTTCAAATTGAAAGGAGCCGCACTCACTGCGGAATGTCCTTGCGGCCGGCATAATTGGACACTCCATGGTCCTGTACATAGATAAAGGTGGACAAAACCCAAGACAGAAACAAAATGAACAAATACCCTGCTGTAAGTAAATAAGTAAAAGCAACAGTGCATATAAATAACAATAGGTACTTAGTAAACACCATTCTTGATTAAAAAAAAGCATAAAATAGAAAAAGGTGGGGTCCAGTGGATGATCCACTAGAGTACAACTCCCCACTCTCTTTCCTGATTCTTTCTCCATTAGATATCAACTTCTGCAGTTTTGCTACAGCAACTTGTTGTGGCCCTGATGCTGCTCCTGATGACTCCAGCCTCGGGGATACAGAGGCCTCTCACAACGTGTGCCCACCTCTAGGTCATTTTCCGGCAAGATGATTGTGGCTGCCACTGCACAGTATACCCTGAGCCCAGCTTCCTTAATAAAGGATAAACAGTCTCCCTTTTGCTGTGGCTATTAGAACCTCACCAACCCAGCGTTCACATAGACCTTGTGGTTGTTCTCTTCCTCTCTGATGAAGCCGTAACCCCGAATTGGGTTGAAAAGGTGGATTAGGCAGCGAGTCATCTGGCCAGCCATGGCTCCTCCCCTCAGGTGCAGCAGTTCTGCTCCGACTTCCCTCTCCCACCATTTATTTTCTTCCACTACCCCGCTATCCTCTCTGACTGCTTGGTGGTTGGGATTGGTCCCACCTCCTCGTTCATGCAGTGCAGGGAACTAAGGGATGCCACACAGGTCAGGGGTTTCCCTGGTGGGGGAATGGGACTTAGATGCACTCACCACCGACGCTCAATCTCAATGTCCATGGTCGGGGCTTTGGTGTCACGCCCGCAATTGCTCCACGGCCGCGTGATTCAGGCATCTCGAATGCATCTTTCTCGCGGTCACGTAGTCCGAGCTCTTCAGTCATATCCGCTTTGCTCCTCACTTCCGGATGCCGCTGTAACTCTTTTCCGATCGTTATGGGAAGGCAGTTTTCACCAGGATCATCGTCGGAGGCGTCCTCTACCTGGAAGCCTCCAGGCCACTCCTGTTCCTCCGCCATTCACTGCTGCCACTCCATGCAGCTGACATCCGTGGAAATGCTGGTGTTCTCCATCTTCTTCTGTGTCGTCTTCGCAATGGCGCCAAGCTGCTGGGCACAGGGAATCTCTCTTCCGGACTCCGCCCTTCCTTCTGTGGAGCCACTTTTCACTATTCTGCCCATTCAGTTTCAGTCTACGCCTGTTCTTCTGGGATCTGCGTCAACGGGCGGGGTTTCTTCTTTTTTCGCTGCGCCCACCGTGGGCAAGCACTGCTCACTGGGGCTGTAACCTGGGCCCAAGCCACCACTCGTATCAGATGGATTTTGGTTCTGTTTTCTCTCAGAATGCTCACGATGCGTGGAGCATTTGCCAGCCTTCACCATTTTAGTACTTTTGGCGGCCACCATCTTGGCCATTTCAGGTGTTTCTCCATTTTCCACATGCAAGGACTCTAAATCTTGCCGACTATGCCAAGTTGTATGGTGCACAAGGCAATAGTCATGGGTGAGGGGCTGTTGTGTTCCCACACTCTGACACTCCACAATCAAACATTATGCCCTGTTTCTCTTGTGCTGTGGGTGTACATTATAACACTCATGGTTTGGAAGCCTCCGCTGTC
>JARQOD010000005.1:330771860-330875623 GCA_033576555.1 Oophaga sylvatica
TGTGCAGTGTTCACTGTAGTCTGAGGTTTATATTTTTTGAGTGCAGGTCACGCTACAGTTACTTCTTCAACCACTGCTGGTTGTAGTCTGCTGAGCGTGTGTCACTGCCTCATCCTTGACATTTTTCTCTAATTGGTGCTGCTCCATTCTATTTCAAAAAACTCAAATCTATTAGTGTGACGCGCTTCCATCCGTATACAATACATTGCTTGCAAACACTATAGAAGTACACAAAGGGGCCTTTCAAAGATAGTGAACAGTTCTGTGCAGTGTTCACAGTAGTCTGAGGTTTATATTTTTTGAGTGCAGATCACGCTCCAGTTAGTTCTTCAACCACTGCTGGTTGTAGTCTGCTGAGCGTGTGTCCCTGCCTCATCCTTGACATTTTTCTCAATTGGTGCTGCTCCATTCTATTTCAAAAAACTCAAATCTATTAGTGTGACGCGCTTCCATCCGTATACAATACATTGCTTGCAAACACTATAGAAGTACACAAAGGGGCCTTTCAAAGATAGTGAACAGTTCTGTGCAGTGTTCACAGTAGTCTGAGGTTTATATTTTTTGAGTGCAGATCACGCTACAGTTACTTCTTCAACCACTGCTGGTTGTAGTCTGCTGAGCGTGTGTCACTGCCTCATCCTTGACATTTTTCTCTAATTGGTGCTGCTCCATTCTATTTCAAAAAACTCAAATCTATTAGTGTGACGCGCTTCCTTCCGTATACAATACATTGCTTGCAAACACTATAGTAGTACACAAAGGGGCCTTTCAAAGATAGTGAACAGTTTCTGTGCAGTGTTCACAGTAGTCTGAGGTTTATATTTTTTGAGTGCAGATCACGCTCCAGTTAGTTCTTCAACCACTGCTGGTTGTAGTCTGCTGAGCGTGTGTCACTGCCTCATCCTTGACATTTTTCTCTAATTGGTGCTGCTCCATTCTATTTCAAAAAACTCAAATCTATTAGTGTGACGCGCTTCCCTTCCGTATACAATACATTGCTTGCAAACACTATAGTAGTACACAAAGGGGCCTTTCAAAGATAGTGAACAGTTCTGTGCAGTGTTCACAGTAGTCTGAGGTTTATATTTTTTGAGTGCAGATCACGCTCCAGTTAGTTCTTCAACCACTGCTGGTTGTAGTCTGCTGAGCGTGTGTCACTGTCTCATCCTTGACATTTTTCTCTAATTGGTGCTGCTCCATTCTATTTCAAAAAACTCAAATCTATTAGTGTGACGCGCTTCCTTCCGTATACAATACATTGCTTGCAAACACTATAGAAGTACACAAAGGGGCCTTTCACACCTAGTGAACATGGGTTGTTAAATTTGTAATTAAATATGTATTTTTTCAAATGACACAAATATAAGAATGTTGAAGAGGACTAGTCCTACATCCATTGTTTGCACAATATTACAGGTGTACATCACGTCCCTTAATCAACAATGGATTATTATATTTACTTGTATGCTTTATTTAAAAGCCAAGAACACAGAAGGATAACCTTCGCACTGCAGCTGTTGTCAAAGTTCAACCCACATTATGCGCTTCCAACATTGCAGCATTTGAGGCATGATGTGAGTTGGATTTGTCAAAGTTATGGAGTGACAAGGTTCACCATCAGTACCCTATAGCATAAGTATGCTTTTGTGTTAGCATTTGTGTTAGACATGTGGATATCTGCAATAATATGTCACAATTATTTTGTTACAGATTTGTTACCAAGACTAATCATTTAATGGTTTTAAAGGTGACGTTTCACTTGTTTACAGCTTAGAAATAAGGGTGTAGCCTGATATCTATGTGTAGCACTAGCCACTTTAACATGTCATGTTTTTTTCAACATGTGTAGCTAGGTAGCAGTAATTTTTGCCGGACACACAGCAGGGGAACAGCAGGCGTTACTGAACCCCACAAACACATCAGCGATTGTTTTGATCTGTGCATCCAACACTTCTGAGCCCAGGTCAAGGAGGGTGTAGGCAGAGGCCTAGTATGAGATGTTTGAACTTTAATTTGAACTTTAATTTGGAGTTAACAGCACTAATTTTTGCCAGACACACAGCAGGGAACAGCAGGCGTTACTGAACCCCACTAACACTATAGCTGTGTATGGGTCTGTGGACACGACACTTCTGAGCAGCAACTGGCAGTGTTGTAGCCCAGGGAGTAGAGTTCAGGTGGTAGAAAGATGAACATAACAGGAGAGATGGATAACGTTGCCAACCAGTTATTTAATCGGAAACCGGACAGGCAAATTCAGGCGAGATCCATGCCTTGTTCATTTTCAGAAAAGTAAGCCGTTCTACATTATCGGAGGATAGTCGCATGCAACGGTCTGTTAGTACACCACCTGCAGCAGTAAAGACGCGCTCCGATAATACACTGGCAGCAGGGCAAGCCAGCACCTCCAATGCATACTGGCTAAGCTCTGGCCATGTATCCAGCTTAGAGACCCAAAACTTGAATGGGGAAGAGCCATCTGGGAGTACACTGAGAGGGCAAGACATGTAGTCTGTCACCATCTTACGGAAACGTTGCCTCCTGCTGACTGGAGCCGTCTCGGATGGTGTAGACATTGGTGGCGCTGCCACAAAACTTCGCCACATTTGGAACATACTGGTCTTGCCCTGTGCAGAGGCGCTGCTTGTGCTCCCTCTTGTTGCAGAGCTGTCTCCACTGCCTCGACGCACAGAGCTGCTTTGTAAAGCTGTAGCAGCAGCAGTGCTCTCGGCTGGAATGGAGAACATTATGGATTGCATGGATTGTCTTGGTACTCCCGCATTTTACGCTCCCGGTTAAACGGTGTGATGAGGCTTTGTAAGTTGTTCCGGTAGCGAGGGTCTAGGAGGGTGTACACCCAATAATCAGACGTGGTGAGAATGTGGGCGATGCAGCGGTCGTTTCTCAGGCACTGCAGTATGAAATCAACCATGTGCTGCAGACTCCCAACTGGCCAAGAAACGCTGTCCCCTGCAAGAGGCGTCATCTCTGCCTGCTCTGCATCACCCCACCCTCGCTCTACATACTGACTAGAGCGTTGTGTACCTCCCTCTGGAGCAATGTCTTCCTCCTCCATTGACTCTTCCTCATCCTCCTCACAAAGTCCTTCAAATACATAAAAATTTACAAAATTTAAAACTCATAAAATTTTAAAACATTTTATCATAATTCTGTAACATCAGTTTATGGAAACACAATAGCATTATAAAAGGATAGACAAAAACTGTACATTATGTGCTTTGTAAATACACTAAAAGTTTGCAATGGTTATGAAAATATAGACAGCGACTCTGGAGGTTCAATTGTTGATACAGCATGGTACTTTGAAAGTCCTCAGCCCTTTGTGAGGAACCACGTTGCGCTGACTGTCCAGAAGGTGATGGAATTTGTGACTCCTCATCCTCCACCTCTTCCAAAACCTCATCCCTTAGTGCTTGCATTTTTTTTTTGAAGCAGGCAGATAAGGGGGACAGTCAGGCTGACTAGTGCATCATCTGCACTCGCCATCCACGTTGACTCATCAAACGCACACAAAACGTGGCAGATGTCCTTCATAGAGTCCTTCGCCAGTCCTTACACTGGCTGCCCATTCATGATAGGATCCAATTCAAAGTACTGGTTCTCACCCACAAAGCTCTCCACAGTGCAGCACCCCCTACATCTCCTCCCTCATTTCTATCTATCGGCCTAACCGACTGCTGCGCTCTGCAAACGACCTTCGACTAACCTCTGCACTAATCCGTACCTCCCACTCCCGACTCCAAGACTTCTCCCGCGCTGCGCCAATCCTCTGTAATGCTCTACCCCAAGAAATTAGGACTATCCGCAATTTGCATGGTTTCAGGCGCTCCCTCAAAACACATTTATTCAGAGCGGCCTATCACATTCACTAATCAAAGTCATTCTATGTGTAAGTGTGTGTGTGTAGCCCATTCACTATCTCCATCCATCCCTCACTCCCTCAAAATGGCTGGACCATCATTGTAAATACACCATTGTATATAAACATCTGTACTTTGTATCATCCCCACCTCATTGTAGATTGTAAGCTCTCGCGAGCAGGGGCGACTTATATTGCTTTAATTATTGTATTGTTAATGTTGTTACTTATGACTTGTGTTCTGAAACTGTTAAACTGTAAAGCGCTGCGGAATATGTTGGCGCTATATAAATAAAGATTATTATTATTATTATTATAGAGGCCCACTCAGTAGTGGTGAAGTGAGAACGGCGCAAATTGCGAGTTGATTGCGCCTGATGCAGCTGATTCTCCATTACTGCTGCCTGCTGCTCACACAACCGCTCCAACATATGTAACGTGGAATTCCACCTGGTGGGTACGTCACATATGATGCGATGTTCAGGAAGGCGAAATCTGCGTTGCAGAGCTGCAATGCGCGATCTGGCCATGCTGGAACGTCGCAAGTGAGCGCACTATAGGCGGACCTTGTGCAGCAGTGCATCAAGATCCGGATAGTCCCTCCAAAAACTCCGCACGACCAAGTTGAGCACATGTGCCACACATGGTATGTGAGTGAGGTTGCCAAGGCCCAGAGCTGCCACCAGATTTCGGCCATTGTCACACACTACCAAGCCTGGCTGGAGATTCGCTGGCAAAAACCACACGTCGCTCTCCTGCTTGATGGCATTCCAGAGCTCCTGCGCTGTGTGGCTTCGATTCCCCATGGAAATTAATTTCAGGACGGCCTGTTGACGTTTGGCCACGGCTGTGCTCATATCGGTCGCAACAGGTAAGCGTTCACGGGTCCATGTGGAGGTAGACCGTGACGGCTCCTGCCGCGATGATTCTGAGGAACTGGAGTAGGAGGAGGAGTCAATGTGTACAGACTTGATTCCTGCAATCCTTGTAGTTGGCAGAACACGTACAGCGCCACTCGCAAGATCAGTACCCGGCTCCACAACATTGACCCAATGGGCAGTGAGGGAAAGGTATCGTCCATGGCCATGGGTACTGGTCCACGCATCGGTGGTCAGGTGGACCTTGCTACTGACGGCGTTTAGTAGTGCATTTTTAATTTTTCCCTCAACATGCTTTTGCAGACCAGGGACGGCTTGCCTGCTGAAATGAAATCGGCTTGGCACATTGTATTGTGGGACTGCCAATGATATTAAGTTACCGAAACTGTCAGTCTCCACCAGCCTGAATGACAGCATTTCAAGGTGCAGGAGTTTTGCAATGCCAGCATTCAGAGCCTGTGCTCGTGGATGGTTTGCCGAGTATGGCCGTCTTTTATCCCATGCCTGTGCTACCGATGGCTGTTTTGTGGCCTGGGAGTGTGAGGATGACAGGGAACTTGCTGCTGTGGGTGGAATAACACTTTGTCTCTGGACAACAGTGACCTAGGTTCTTCCATGGTGATCCTGTGAGGAAGCCGAACCAGCTGTGTGTGAGCTGGAGGAAGAGCACTCTGGCACCACTCCAGTCCATCCTACACTCTGCTGCACGACTAATCCACCTGTCTCCCCGCTATTCCCCAGCCTCCCCCCTATGCCAGGCCCTTCACTGGCTCCCTATTGCCCAGAGGCTCCAGTTCAAAACCTTAACCATGACATACAAAGCCATCCACAACCTTTCTCCTCCATACATCTGTGACATGGTCTCCCGCTACCTACCTACACGCAACCTTTGATCCTCTCAAGATCTCCTTCTCGACTCCCCCCTCATCTCTTCTTCCCACAACCGCATGCAAGACTTCTCCCGGGCTTCCCCCATACTCTGAAACTCCCTGCCGCAAAACATCAGACTTTCACCAACAACGGAGACCTTCAAGAAAAACCTGAAGACCCACCTGTTCCGACAAGCCTACAACCTGCAATGATCCTCAGTGTACTGAACCATTGTACAACCAGCTCTACCCTTTCCTAGTGTATTCTCACCCATCCCTGCAGACTGTGAGCCCTCGCGGGCAGGGTCCTCTCTCCTTCTGTACTTGTGTGTCCCTTGTCCAGCACATCTTTATTGTACCTGTCTATATTTTTCCCCTTTTCATATGTAAAGCGCCATGGAATAAATGGCGCTATATAAATGTATAATAATAATAATAAAGAGGCTCCAACACGACCTGAAGATGTAGGTGCTGCTGTAGGTTGGCCTACATCTCCAGTGTGTTTTTGTAACTCAACTACGTGCTTTGTCCGCACATGTTTCCACATATTAGTGGTAGTGAGGTTACTGACACTTTTACCTCTTTTTACTTTTTGATTACACAGCTTGCATTTGACATAGCAAATATCATCTGCAAGTGTGTCAAAAAAGGACCACGCAGTGCAAGTCCTGGGAGCGCCCGTTTTGACTTTTGGAAGAGAACTGCTCCGAACAGGTGCCAAACTGGAGGCTACAGGCAACCGAGTCTGCAGCCTAACTCTCCCTCCTGTTTGGACCGTTGGGGCAATCTCTTCCTCAGAGCTGCTCACACCACCTTCCAGTTCCTCACGCCATGTTGGGTCTTGGACCTCATCATCTCCACTACCCTCTTCCAACACCTGCTGCTGTTGGGTGGTCTGGCCAGCACCATGCTCAACAGAAACTGGCACCTGAGTCTCATCATCATCAGATGCGTTCTGCGGTGTGCTGACCATCGGCACTGGCTCACCCGCCTCTTCAGATTCAGAGAGACACAACTGTTGCACATCACTGCATACTCCCTCTTCTTCACATTCCAGAATGCTGCTTGGCTGGGCCCCTGTTTGCAAGCCAACAGATTCTGAGTACAGAAGCAGAGACTCAGCTGGCTCCTGTACAGAACTCTCTGACTGCCTGGGCAATTTGGCAGGCGGTGAAGAGACAGATGGTTGCTCAACAGTGCTGTGGTCCTTAGAGGAGGTGGAAGCAATTGAAGTCGATGCATTGGCTGCCATCCAACCAACAACGGCTTCAATTTGTTCTTCCCGCAGCAGGGGGGTACGCCGACCTCCTACAAAAGTGCGCATAAAGGAACGCTCACGGGGAAAACTGGTGGATGCTGTGTCACTGGGGGCGGCAGCAGCCACAGAATCCCCACGTCCTCTCCCTGCTGAAACTCCACGGCCACGACCACATGCCTTACTCCCTGCCTTCTTCATCTTGGTAGATTGATAAAGAAAGTCAGAAAAGTTATAAGGCCTAAGTGTGGTTATTCCACAGAGACTGCAGTGAACACTGCACACAACTGTTCACTAGGTGTGAATGGCCCCTTTGTGTACTTCTATAGTGTTTGCAACCAATGTATTGGATACGGATGGAAGAGCGTCACACTAATAGATTTGAGTTATTTGAAATAGAATGGAGCAGCAACAATTAGAGAAAATATTCAAGGATGAGGCAATGACACACGCTCAGCAGACTACAACCAGCAGTGGTTGAAGAACTAACTGGAGCGTGATCTGCACTCCAAAAATGAAAACCTCAGACTACAGTGAACACTGCACACAACTGTTCACTACCCAACGCGTCACAGCAGGAAGGCAGTCTGTGCGTCCAAACAAAGGCGCAAGCATACATGCACGTACCCTGTTTATAAAGCTATATAAAAAAATTTATGTAGTAGTGACGCACACTTTATTGAGGTACAGTATTACATCGCCATTCACCATCTGTGGCTATGCAGTCTCATCTATATATACCTTATCTATCCGTTGTCATGCTTGCAAGTCGACAGTCAGGCATAAATAGCAATTTTCACTATGCACTATGCACTTTTTAAAGGTTATGTTTGTTAATAAAAATTATTATTGGCACATATTATGAGTATTACATGATGGAAATTGTAGAATTTTTATAAACTGTTTAGTGACATTATTCAGCAAATGTAACATTTTATGAATCTCACAGATAACTTGTAATGCTGATGATGTTTTGAAGTCAGACATTTATTGTCTATACAATAAAAATGGTGTACATACTCTTACTTATCCGTCATTATGTAGCGCCCGCGTCCCTGCCTGCTGCCAGACAGGGACGTCGCTCTCCTCACCTGCGCTCAGCGTCCTCAGTGCTCCCAGCCTCCTCTGCGCCTCTGGCATCCTCGGCGTCCTCCTTCCGCCCTGCTGGTCCCGCGCGCTCCTTCCCTGCTGCTGGCCTTAGGGCGCGTGCCCGCACCCTCCCCCGCTCTTAAAGGAGCCGCGCGCATTTTCCAAATCAGTCTCCAGCCAATGCTGGTGGACTCCACCCTATATTAAGGGCTTCCTCCTTAATGGAGGTGCCCGAGCAATGTTGTTTCTGTGCAGTCAAAACTCTGCTTCAGCCATCAGCTCCTGTTTCCAGTTGCCTGCCTGTTACCTGTCTGTTTGCCTGTCGGCCATCTGACTGCAGCTCTATCCAGAGGTTCGGACATCTTCAGCAGAGATCCCCGGCTGTTGCCTGCTCACCTGGGAGCGATCATCTGCCATCCGACTGCAGCTCTATCCAGAGGTTCGGACATCATCTGCGGAGATCCCCGGCTATTGCAGAGACTCTTGCCTGCTCACCTGGGAGCGATCATCTGCCATCCGACTGCAGCTCTATCTAGAGGCTCGGACATCATCAGCAGAGATCCCCGGCTATTCCAGAGACTCTTGCCTGCTCACCTGGGAGAGATCATCTGCCATCCGACTGCAGCCTACCAGGAGGCTCCACCAGCTCAGGTCGTATATGTCTGTTTGTCTAGAGACTGCCTTGGTCACTTACCGTGACAAACCTGCCTGTCCAGAGACTGCCCTGGTCACTTGCCGTGACAACCTGCCTGCCCAGAGACTACCCTGGTCACTTGCCGTGACAAACCTGCCTGCCCAGAGACTGCCCTGGTCACTTGCCGTGACAACCTGCCTGTCCAGAGACTGCCCTGGTCACTTGCCGTGACAACCTACCTGTTCAGAGACTGCCCTGGTCACTTGCTGTGACAACCTGCCTGCCCAGAGACTGCCCTGGTCACTTGCCGTGACAAACCTGCCTGCCCAGAGACTGCCCTGGTCACTTGCCGTGACAACCTGCCTGTCCAGAGACTGCCCTGGTCACTTGCCGTGACAACCTGCCTGTCCAGAGACTGCCCTGGTCACTTGCCGTGACAACCTGCCTGTCCAGAGACTGCCCAGGTCACTTGCCGTGACAACCTGCCTGTCCAGAGACTGCCCAGGTCACTTGCCGTGACAACCTGCCTGTCCAGAGACTTCCTTGGTCACTTATTGTGACAACCTGCCTGTCCAGAGACTGCCTGGCTAATTGCCGTGATTCCCCGTCCTATTCCCGGATGCCACCCGCTCTCTTGCAAGTAAATTGTCTTGTATAATAAAGCTTAATGGTTCCACCAACCAGACCCGTTTCCGTCAGTGGTTCCACCTACCAGACCCTTACAGTTTGCTCGGGCCATGGAACCCGGTGGCACCCAAACCCCTTCACTTCCGGAACTGTGTCATGAGCTGTCTCGCCAGAGGTCTCAACAGGAGGCTATCCTGGGTCACCTGCGGAACGTCAATTCCCGCTTGGACACTCTGAATCCATCACCAGCAACCACCGCTGGAGCCATGACTCATAATCCGGCAGTCCCGCTGACTCCCAATTCCGTGGTTTCCATTCCCGGTCCCCGACTTTCAGCTCCTCCTAGGTATGGAGGCGACCCTGTTATGGCTCGGGGTTTCATTAACCAGTGCACCCTGCATTTCGAACTCCTGGCACACCAGTTTAATTCTGACCGGGCCAAAATTGCCTTCATCATGTCCCATCTCACCGGAGAGGCTCTGGCCTGGCTTAATCCTCTCTGGGAGAGAGAAGATCCTCTGGTGTCAGACCTGCCTGCTTTTCTCTCGGCCTTCCGGAGGGTATTCGACGAACCTGGACGGAAGACCTCCTCTGCATCATCTCTGTTGCGTCTCCGTCAGGGAAGTCTCACCGTTGGTCAATATGCCATACGGTTCCGTACTCTAGCCTCAGAACTGGCTTGGGACAATGAAGCTCTAATTTCGGTCTTCTGGGAGGGTCTGTCCGGCCGTATTAAAGACGAACTTGCCGGTCGGGACATTCCAACCTCGCTTGATGATTTAATAAATCTTGCCAATCGGATTGATCTACGGTTCCAGGAACGAGCCAAAGAGGTCACCCGTGAAAAAAAGTTTCCTCATTTAACCCCTTCCGTTTCTCCCCAGGTGCACACTGCTGAGCCTATGCAGGTCGACCAGACCAAGATGGTCAAAGCCCGTCAGGACTCACGCCGTGCCGAGAAAAGTTGCTTCTACTGCGGCAGTAAGGAGCACTGGATCCGAACCTGTCCGGAGAAGTCGGGAAACGCCTGTGTCTAGGTTCGCTCGGAGAGGTCAATCTAGACAAAAATAAATCCTCTTCATCTCTGCTGCTCTCGGTCTCAATTCTTCTCGGTAAGAACCGTTACTTCGAGATGGCCCAACTTGATTCTGGAGCAGCTGGGAATCTCGTGTCACAGGCTCTAGTAGAGAAGTATCGCATTCCCACCAAACCTCTTGTTGAACCAGTATCTGTTGCTGCTGTGGATGGGGGTCTCCTACCTCGTCCCATCCGACTTATCACCGAAGCCATAACCCTGCAGGTGGGAATGTTGCATTCTGAGAGCATCTCATTTCATGTTCTGCCTGGACTCTCTCATGCTTTCTTACTAGGTCTGCCTTGGCTCCAAAAGCATGCACCTGTGCTTGACTGGCAGAATGGAGAGATTCTTCGCTGGGGACAGGACTGTCATAAAACGTGTCTGGTGCCTGTTCATCCCGTCTGTCCTTCTCCTACTCCTGCTAATCTACCAGGACTCCCGATTCCATATTGGTCATTTGCTGATGTCTTCAATAAAAAGGAAGCAGAGACATTACCCCCGCATAGACCATATGATTGCCCGATCGACCTGCTACCCGGTACCACGCCTCCCCGTGGGCGTATTTACCCGTTGTCCGCTGCTGAGACCAGGTCGATGTCCGAATATATCGAGGAGAACTTAGCAAAAGGATTCATCCGGAAATCTACCTCCCCAGCGGAGCAGGTTTCTTCTTCGTAAAAAAGAAGGACGGATCTCTCCGTCCCTGTATTGACTACAGAGGCCTAAATTTGATCACGGTGAAGAATAAGTACCCTCTTCCGCTCATTCCAGAATTGTTTGATCGTCTTAGAGGGGCTAGAGTCTTCACCAAACTAAATCTTCGTGGAGCATACAACCTGGTTCGTATCCGTCGAGGAGATGAATGGAAGACGGCATTCAACACCCGGGACGGCCACTACGAGTACTTGGTGATGCCCTTTGGTCTCTGTAATGCTCCAGCAGTCTTTCAGGAGTTGGTCAATGACATCTTCCGGGACCTCCTCTACTCCTGCGTTGTGGTGTACCTTGACGACATCTTGGTCTTCTCTCCGGATCTTCAGTCTCACCGGAGGGATGTTCGTCAGGTTCTGCTCAGGCTCAGGCAGAATCACCTCTTCGCCAAATATGAGAAGTGCCTCTTTGAGCAGACATCGCTTCCGTTTCTGGGCTACATCATTTCTCAGACAGGCCTACGAATGGATCCGGAGAAATTGTCTGCCATCGAGAAGTGGCCCCGACCGGAGGGGTTGAAGGCCATTCAGCGGTTCCTGGGATTTGCCAACTATTACCGTCTCTTCATACCGCACTTCTCTTCCAGGACTGCGCCAATCTCCGCGCTCACCCGCAAGGATGCTAACCCCAAACAGTGGACGCCCGAAGCAGAGGAGGCCTTCCTTTCTCTAAAACAGGCCTTCTCTTCCGCTCCAGTGCTGCATCGCCCGGATGGCAACAAGCAGTTCTTCCTGGAGGTGGACGCTTCCTCTGCTGGAGCGGAGCGGTACTTACCCAAAAAGCTTCATCCGGGAGGATGGTATCCTGCGGTTTTCTTCTCCAAACTCTCTCCTCCTCCGAGCGCAACTACTCCATAGGAGACCGAGAGTTATTGGCCATCAAGTTGGCATTGGAGGAGTGGCGTTACCTACTCGAAGGGGCTCTTCATCCGTAATCATTTACACGGACCACAAGAATCTGGCATACCTCCAGCATGCCCAGAGACTTAACCCTCGCCAAGCCGGTGGTCCTTGTTTTTTGCCCGCTTCGATTTTCTTTTGCATTTTCGCCCAGCTGACAAAAACATCAAGGCGGATGCCTTGTCTCGGTCTTTCCTGGTGTCGGATCTCGAGGAGGAACCTAAGCATATCATCGATCCCACCAGAGTGATGCAGGTGGCTCCCGTGAGTTTAAATCGTCTCCCTCCTGGTAAGACGTTCGTATCAGAAACTGATCGGAAGAGAATCCTACATTGGGGTCATTCATCTAAACTCGCTGGCCACGCTGGTCAAAAAAAGACCCTCCAACTCATTACCCGGCATTATTGGTGGCCTACCCTGCACAAAGACGTAATAGACTTTGTTTCTGCCTGTGTTTTCCTGTGCCCGCAACAAAGTTCCGAGACACCTGCCTACCGGCCGTCTTCTTCCGCTTCCTGTACCCGCTGCCCCCTGGCAGCATATAGCCATGGACTTCATTACTGATCTTCCCGTCTCTGCTGGTTGTACAGTCATTTGGGTGGTCACTGACCGCTTTTCCAAGATGGCTCACTTCATTCCTCTGCCAGGTCTTCCGTCTGCACCCGAGTTGGCTAAAGACTTTATCCGCCACATCTTCCGTCTTCATGGTCTGCCTCGTCACATTGTGTCGGATCGTGGGGTTCAGTTCACCTCACGTTTCTGGAGAGCTACTTGTAAGTTACTAGACGTCACCTTGGATTTCTCCTCCGCTTACCACCCACAGTCCAATGGACAAGTTGAACGAATAAATCAGAATTTGACCAGTTATCTTCGACACTTCGTTAATGCCCACCATTCTGACTGGGTGGAGCTTCTGCCTTGGGCCGAATTCTCCTACAATAATCATGAGAGCGAATCTTCCACCAAGTCTCCGTTTTTTGTAGTCTTCGGTCAACACCCTCGGATCCCTGTCCCTGTTTCCATCTCTGTGGACAATCCAGCTGCGGAATCTCTGGTTAGAGAATTCTCCTCCATCTGGGAGAGTACCCGGTCCGCACTCATTCAGTCATCCGAGCGCATGAAAAAACATGCTGACAAAAAACGTCTGGATCCTCCTCAATTCCGTCCTGGGGACAAAGTCTGGCTTTCGTCCAAATATGTTCGACTCAAAATTCCGTCCTACAAGTTAGGTCCTCGTTTCATCGGTCCTTTTGAGATCATCAGTCAGATCAACCCGGTGTCCTATAAATTGAAACTCCCGGTCAATTTGCGAATTCCTAATTCTTTTCATGTATCTCTCCTCAAACCTGTGGTTCTTAACTCTTTTTTTAAGTCTACAGGTACACCTCCTGCTCCAGTGTCTGCTGATGATGAATTTGAGGTAGAGAACATTCTGGCCACAAAAAGGGTAGGAAGAAAGACTTATTTTTTGGTGGATTGGAAGGGGTTTGGTCCTGAGGAGAGAACCTGGGAACCTCGGGAGAACATCCATGCCCCTCTCATCCTAGCTAAATTTTTTCTGGCCTAAAAAGGGGGGGCCTAGAGGGGGGGGGTACTGTAGCGCCCGCGTCCCTGCCTGCTGCCAGACAGGGACGTCGCTCTCCTCACCTGCGCTCAGCGTCCTCAGTGCTCCCAGCCTCCTCTGCGCCTCTGGCATCCTCGGCGTCCTCCTTCCGCCCTGCTGGTCCCGCTCGCTCCTTCCCTGCTGCTGGCCTTAGGGCGCGCGCCCGCACCCTCCCCCGCTCTTAAAGGAGCCGCGCGCATTTTCCAAATCAGTCTCCAGCCAATGCTGGTGGACTCCACCCTATATTAAGGGCTTCCTCCTTAATGGAGGTGCCCGAGCAATGTTGTTTCTGTGCAGTCTAACTCTGCTTCAGCCATCAGCTCCTGTTTCCAGTTGCCTGCCTGTTACCTGTGTGTTTGCCTGTCGGCCATCTGACTGCAGCTCTATCCAGAGGTTCGGACATCTTCAGCAGAGATCCCCGGCTGTTGCCTGCTCACCTGGGAGCGATCATCTGCCATCCGACTGCAGCTCTATCCAGAGGTTCGGACATCATCTGCGGAGATCCCCGGCTATTGTAGAGACTCTTGCCTGCTCACCTGGAGCGATCATCTGCCATCCGACTGCAGCTCTATCTAGAGGCTCGGACATCATCAGCAGAGATCCCCGGCTATTCCAGAGACTCTTGCCTGCTCACCTGGGAGCGATCATCTGCCATCCGACTGCAGCCTACCAGGAGGCTCCACCAGCTCAGGTCGTATATGTCTGTTTGTCTAGAGACTGCCTTGGTCACTTACCGTGACAAACCTGCCTGTCCAGAGACTGCCCTGGTCACTTGCCGTGACAACCTGCCTGCCCAGAGACTACCCTGGTCACTTGCCGTGACAAACCTGCCTGCCCAGAGACTGCCCTGGTCACTTGCCGTGACAACCTGCCTGTCCAGAGACTGCCCTGGTCACTTGCCGTGACAACCTGCCTGTTCAGAGACTGCCCTGGTCACTTGCCGTGACAACCTGCCTGCCCAGAGACTGCCCTGGTCACTTGCCGTGACAAACCTGCCTGCCCAGAGACTGCCCTGGTCACTTGCCGTGACAACCTGCCTGTCCAGAGACTGCCCTGGTCACTTGCCGTGACAACCTGCCTGTCCAGAGACTGCCCTGGTCACTTGCCGTGACAACCTGCCTGTCCAGAGACTGCCCAGGTCACTTGCCGTGACAACCTGCCTGTCCAGAGACTGCCCAGGTCACTTGCCGTGACAACCTGCCTGTCCAGAGACTTCCTTGGTCACTTATTGTGACAACCTGCCTGTCCAGAGACTGCCTGGCTAATTGCCGTGATTCCCCGTCCTATTCCCGGATGCCACCCGCTCTCTTGCAAGTAAATTGTCTTGTATAATAAAGCTTAGTGGTTCCACCAACCAGACCCGTTTCCGTCAGTGGTTCCACCTACCAGACCCGTTACACATTAATGTATTCTGATATGTACTTGTATGCTTTTATTTACAACCGTATAGCAGATTCCTTAACCAATTTATTTTGTGGTTTGCATTGCTGTTCAACATGTTAATGTATGCGTTTATGTTTGTCAATTCTTTATTTATCTAGATTTTTTTAAACTGAAATCATCATCTTATGGTAGTAAAGGTTATCTTTCTCTTGTTTGGAGTATAGACATTTTTAATTGACACGTAACAAGGAAAATACTTGATCTAGTATTTAAACATCCTCCTTGACCCTGGCTCCAACACCGCCAGTTGTTGCCTGGAAGTGCTGTTAGCACAGTCAACACTTGCTCCTGTGTTACTGGGGTTCAGTAATGTCAGCTGTTCCCCTGCTGTGTGTACGGCAACAGTCCTGCTGCCTCCACCCTGTTCTCTTCTCATCCCTGGGCTCCAACACTGCCAGTTGTTGCTCGAAGTGCTGTTAGCACAGTCAACACTTGCTCCTGTGTTACTGGGGTTCAGTAATGTCAGCTGTTCCCCTGCTGTGTGTACGGCAACAGTCCTGCTGCCTCCACCCTGTTCTCTTCTCATCCCTGGGCTCCAACACTGCCAGTTGTTGCTCGGAAGTGCTGTTAGTACAGTCAACACTTGCTCCTGTGTTACTGGGGTTCAGTAATGTCAGCTGTTCCCTGCTGTGTGTACGGCAACAGTCCTGCTGCCTCCACCCTGTTCTCTTCTCATCCCTGAGCTCCAACACCGCCAGTTGTTGCTCGGAAGTGCTGTTAGCACAGTCAACACTTGCTCCTGTGTTACTGGGGTTCAGTAATGTCAGCTGTTCCCCTGCTGTGTGTACGGCAACAGTCCTGCTGCCTCCACCCTGTTCTCTTCTCATCCCTGGGCTCCAACACCGCCAGTTGTTGCTCGGAAGTGCTGTTAGCACAGTCAACACTTGCTCCTGTGTTACTGGGGTTCAGTAATGTCAGCTGTTCCCCTGCTGTGTGTACAACAACAGTCCTGCTGCCTCCACCCTGTTCTCTCTTCTCATCCCTGGGCTCCAACACCGCCAGTTGTTGCTCGGAAGTGCTGTTAGCACAGTCAACACTTGCTCCTGTGTTACTGGGGTTCAGTAATGTCAGCTGTTCCCCTGCTGTGTGTACGGCAACAGTCCTGCTGCCTCCACCCTGTTCTCTTCTCATCCCTGGGCTCCAACACCGCCAGTTGTTGCTCGGAAGTGCTGTTAGCACAGTCAACACTTGCTCCTGTGTTACTGGGGTTCAGTAATGTCAGCTGTTCCCTTGCTGTGTGTACGGCAACAGTCCTGCTGCCTCCACCCTGTTCTCTTCTCATCCCTGGGCTCCAACACCGCCAGTTGTTGCTCGGAAGTGCTGTTAGCACAGTCAACACTTGCTCCTGTGTTACTGGGGTTCAGTAATGTCAGCTGTTCCCCTGCTGTGTGTACGGCAAACAGTCCTGCTGCCTCCACCCTGTTCTCTTCTCATCCCTGGGCTCCAACAACGCCAGTTGTTGCTCGGAAGTACTTGGCACGGGTACTGACTCCTGCCCAGCCTGGTTACAGCACGACAGCTGTTTCCTGGCAGTGTCAACGTCAATTAGCCTCCAATAAGTTGTCCTGTCGTGTTGCATTCGGGTTAGCCGACTCTATGGTGCCTGCAGTTTAGGTGATTCCTATGTGTGCTGTGGGATATGTAAATAAAGGCTGTTTCAGTTGTGACAATAGGACAAGCACCCACCGTAGGACTGTGTGATTCGGTAACTGCGGACGGCTTGTGGCCTGTCAACTTACATTTTCATGGGTGCCTTATGGTTCCAGTACCGTCAGCTGGTTCTCCGCAGTGCCTTTGGCCTAGGTGCCTCCATCTCGGTATCCGAGTTCCAGCAACGTCTGCTGGTCCTTGGTAGTGCTTTGGAGCACAGGTACCTCCTGCTTAGTAACCGTGTCCCAGTAACGTCAGCTGGTCCTCGGTTGTGCCATTGGCTCTTTTCCTTCTGCTGCCCCTCCGGGTTTCAGCACAGTCAGCTGGTCCTCGTTACTTGCATTGGCTCTTGTACCTTCTGCTACCCGTCCGGGTTCCAGTACCGTCAACTGGTTCTCCGCAGTGCCTTTGGCCTAGGTGCCTCCATCTCGGTATCCGAGTTCCAGCAACGTCTGCTGGTCCTTGGTAGTGCTTTGGAGCACAGGTACCTCCTGCTTAGTAACCGTGTCCCAGTAATGTCAGCTGGTCCTCGGTTGTGCCATTGGCTCTTTTCCTTCTGCTGCCCCTCCGGGTTCCAGCACAGTCAGCTGGTCCTCGTTACTTCCATTGTCTCTTGTACCATCTGATACCCGTCCGGGTTCCAGTAACGTCAGCTGGTTCTCGGAAGTTAGTCAGCCTTCATGTACCTTCAGCTACATTTACAAATTGAAGATTTTTTAAATGTTTTTTTGGGTAATCACTCTGGATCTCCAACAATGAAGACGACGACCCTGATGACCACCCCGAAGAAGATGACGACCACAAGGACGACGAGCATCAAGCCAACCAGCCTGAACACCATCACAAAGAAGAAATAAAAGATTACCCAGAAGAAGATCACCAACAGGACAAAGAAAGTTAAGGCAAACTACAAGATACAGAAAAAGAGACAGAAGAACAATAAGCAGAAGATCAAAAAGCAGAAGAACATGAAATATAAGACCAAAATGAAGAGCAAAATATAATGCTCTAAATTATAAGCAGAAGAAGACTAAGCAGTGAATGGGGGTGAGTCCGTTCCTCCTCGTGGTGCCCCTGGAAAATGCCTGCTGCTGCAGGCTAAACTGAACACGGACAAATACTGTTGTAATTTAAATCTTTTGTGACAGCAAGAACGGAAGGATGAAAAATTCATACTTTTACAGATTACAAGTACAGGAATCTCTGTCACAAATAAGAATATGATGAAGAAGATGAAGAGGAAGAAGATGAAGAAGTAGAATATGAAGAAGAATAATAGTTTAATAAGAACAATATGAGTAATGTTAACAAAAAGATGAATAGCAAGAAGTTTAAGAAGAAGATAAAGAAGGTGAAGATGAAGAATAATTTGATGAAAAAGATGATGCTGCTGAAGATTATGAAGGAGAAAGTGTGGCAAAAGTTAAAAAGGTGAAGAGCATGGAAGTTGTGAAACATACATATTTGCCAAAATATAAAAAAGGTTAACAACATTGTCAATTTCTTCATCAATCCGAACATCTTTAAAAAAAAAAATATTAATGCTATTCCATTTGATTGGGTTAAACATCTATGCCTTTAATGTCTCCTCAACCTCCCCCAATACATTCTACATTACTCTTTGTTGTTTTCCTTCATGTACAATTAACCAACAAGGCAAGAATGTTTTTTTTTTAATTCCGATATTTTGTTCCCATAGACTTACATTGGATTTCCGGTATCGGTATCGGGTATCGCCGATACTTTTTGGGTATCGGCAATACCCATTCCGATCCGATACTTACTGATATCGGAAAGTATCGCTCAACTCTATTAGGGGGTCTAGTTTCCAAAATGGTGTCACTTGTGGGGAGTTTCCACTGTTTAGGCGCATCAGGGGCTCTCCAAACATGACATGGCTTCCAATCTCAACTCCAGCCAATTTTAGTTTGAAAAAGTCAAACGGAGCTCCTTCCCTTACGAGCTCTGCCGTGTGCCCAAACAGTGGTTTTCCCCCACATATAGGGTATTGGCGTACTCAGGAGAAATTGCACAACAACTTTATCTGCCCATTTACTCCTTTTACCCTTGTCAAAATAAAAAAAAGTTTGTAAAAGATCATTTTTGTGGATAAAAAGTTAAATATTAATTTTTTCCTTCCACGTTGCTTCAGCTCCTGTGAAGCACCTGAAGGGTTATTAAACTTCTTGAATGTGATTTTGAGTACCTTGAGGGGTGCAGTTTTTAGAATGGTGTCACTTTTTGGTATTTTCTGCTATATAGACCCGTCAAAGTGACTTCAAATGTGAGGTGGTCCCTAAAAAAATGGCTTTGTAAATTTTGTTGTAAAAATGAGAAATCACTGGTCAACTTTTAACCCTTATAATTTCCTAACAAAAAAAAATTTTGGTTCCAAAATTGTGCTGATGTAAAGTAGACATGTTGGAAATGTTATTTCTTAACTATTTTTTGTGACATATTTCTCTGTTTTAAGGGAAAAAAAATTAAAAATTTGAAAATTGCAAAAATTTCAAAATTTTCGCCATATTTGTGTTTTTTCAAAAATAAACGCAAGTTATATCGAAGAAATTATACTTCTAACGTGAAGTACAATATGTCACGAGAAAACAGTCTCAGAATCGCGAAGATCCGTTGAAGCGTTCCAGAGTTAAAACCTCATAAAGAGACAGTGGTCAGAATTGTAAAAATTGGCCCGGTCATTAACGTGCAAACCACCCTTGGGGGTGAAGGGGTTAAAAGAAAGCGCCAATAGGGTCTTATCCAATGGAGATCACAAAATATAAATGAGTTTGCACTCATCTGATATTTTTGAAGTTATAGCATACAAAGGAACTCAACAGAGTTAGCAGCTGCCGCAGATCTACTGGTCAGACATTGACTGATTCAGAATTCTCAAATGGGAAAATTCGTGGATATTACCCGCGCTGCTGCATAAAGGAATGTCCAGGCGTACTGGAGATACAAATGGTGGTTTTTATTGCCAACGCATTTCAAAGTCACTAGGACTTCTTCTTTAGTGGATGATATAAAACATTTTTTTATAACATTCCCTGAAGAAGAAGTCATAATAACTTTCAAACGCGTTGGAAATAAAAACCACCGTTTGTATCTCCACTACACCTAGACATTCCTTTATGCAGCAGCGCGGATGACATCCACTAATCTTCCCAGTTGAGAATGCTAATAATCAAAAGAAATGACACAGGGAAAAAGTATTGAACACATGAAGAAAGAGAGGTGAAAAAAGTCTTGACACCAACTGAAATCTCTCAGTAAACAGAAAGCAATATTACCACTTAGTGAAAAATAATATCAGCTAATGGCTGATAATGAGGTGGTGTCTCAATTCCAAGGTGCCAGGTAAGAAACATCTCATGATGGGTAAAACCAGTGAGTTGTCTCAAGATTTTCACAAGCTTATTGTTGCAAAACACACTAGTGGCATTGATTACAGAAGAATTTCTAAACTACTGAAGGTTCCAGTGAGCACTGCTGAGCCATAATCTGGAAGTGGAAAGAACATCATTTTATTATAAACTGGCCACGACCAGGTGCTCCCCGCAAGATTTCAGACAGAAGAGTGAAAATAATTACCAGACGAGTTGTCCAAGAGCCAAGAACCACCTGTAGAGAGCTACAGAAAGAACTGGAATTGACAGGTACAATTGTTTTCAAAGAAAACAATAAGTAATGCACTCAACCTCCACGACCTGTGTACATACTCACCATGCAAGACTCTATTGCTGAATAAAAAGCATGTTCAAGTGCGATTAAAATTTGCTCAACAACATTTAGACAAGCCTGTGAAATACTGGGAGAATATAGTCTGGTCAGATGAGATTAAAATTGAACTCTTTGGATGCCATAATATACACCATGTTAGGAGGCTAAAAGTCACTGCTAGAGATGAGCGACTTTGGTTCCGGGAGGGTCGAGTCGGGTTTCGGACTACATGACTTTCCCAAAAGTCGAGTCGAACGAAGTCAGCCGACTAATGGAAAAGGTCGAGTCAGAGTCGAAAATCCGACCCCAATGCAAGTCAATGGGGAATAAAAGTCGGTAGTGAGTGGAAGACGGTAAACACACCTACAGTGTCCATTTCAATGCCAACGACATCAATTCTTATTACTTAAGCTTGCAACCTTAATTTACTATATAATAATAGTTACGCATTGAAAACTGGGGGTTATTTGGCTAAAGTTGTGGGGGGGGCAGGGCTGGCTCCAGGTTTTTGTGGACCCCGGGCGAAAGAGTCTCAGTGGGCCCCTTTAACACATACCACAATTCATGATGCTCCGATAAAGCACAGAAATATAGGCATAGTACAATGACAAATACTTCACTTCTTACATTACATGACTGATATCTATTGTAAATTCTACAATAGCTCAAAAACCGGACAGTATAGTCCTCCATACAGTATTATGGGCACCACATAGTGCGCCATGCAGAATGGGCTCCATATAATGCTCCATACAGAATAGGCCCCATATGTGCTCCATATGATGCTCCATATGATGCTCCATATATAAAGAGCCCTAGATGATGCCCCATAAATAATGAACCCCATATGATGCTCTACTATATGGTGGGCCCCATATATGATGCTCCAGTGTGTGATGAGCCCCATATAATGCTCCAAATATAATGATCCCCATATATAATGCTCCATATATAATGGGCTCCATGTGATGCTCCATATATAATGTGCCCCATATGATGCGCCATATATAATGGGCCCCATATGATGCTCCAGTATATGATGAGCCCCATGGATTATGCTCCAGTGTATGATGGGCCTATATAATGCTCCATATATAATGGGCCCCATATGATGCTCCAGTGTATGATGGGCCCCATATATAATGCTCCAGTGTATAATGGGCCTTATCTATGATGCTCAAGTGTATGATGGGCCCCATATATAATTCTCCAGTGTATAATGCTCCCCATATATTGCTCCAACCATTAAAAAAAATGAAATACCTCTCCTAGCTGGGCACTGCTCTACTCTGGACTCCTCAGCGTCGCCATCTTCCAGCTCTCTGCACTGTGACTGTTCAGGCAGAGCTCGCACAGACGTGACATCATTGTGCTCTCTAACCTGAATGTCACTGTCAGGAAACGCGGAAGACGTCACAGCGGTGGAGCAGGGAGAGGTAAGTATTGCAAGTGCTGGGGCCCTGGGCAAGCAGGGAGGGCACACTCGTGGTTGTCGGGAACTGGCACAGGGCTCCTCATAGTACGCCGGTGTCTCTGACGGCGAGTGGGCCCCCCACCTGCTCAGGTCCCCGGCACTTGCCCGGGTGCGCCAGGTGCTGACGTCGGCCATGGGGGGGGTACAGACAAGTTAGGGAGGTGGAAAAACTGGCATATGTTGAGGTGTAGGCTGGACGTTCAGCAGCTGCAAATGGAGGAATTGGAGAAGTCGGAGGAAGAGGAGGACAAAGTGAGCCATTTTGCTGGCAACCTATGTGTCATCAGGGGAAGGTGGTACAAATTCCTTTGAAACCCAGGCATGGTTCATTTTAATGAAGGTGAGATCACCTACATTTTGTGTCGACAGCAGGGGCCTTCTTTCTGTCAGGATTGATCCAGCAGCATTGAAGACTCTTTCTGATAGCACACTACCAGCAGGGCAAGCGAGCTCCTGTAAGGCATATTGTGCCAATTCAGGCCAGGTGTCCAGTTTACAGGCCCAGTAGTCAAAGGGGAATTAACTGTGAGGGAGAACATCGATAGGAAAAGATAGGTAATTTTGAATCATAGTTGACGACTGCTGTCTCCTGTCTGTTGCAATCGATTCACTATTACCAGTCGTGTCAGCGTTATTCGAGAAATCAGATCACAACATGGTCATGAAACCCCTGTCTCCAACGCTACTTCGGCTGTGTGCACCATGAACACCTCTTCCATTTGGCCCAGTATGGCTTGTGGCAGAACCTGCACCGCTGCTGTGTGCTGGGAATGCCTCTAACAAACGGTTTACCAGAGTTGCTTGTTTGTTCGCCAATATTAGCTCTAGGTTCTCCTGTGGCATGATGTTCTGTAATTTGCCTTTATAGCGTGGATCGAGGATGCTGGCCAACCAGTAGTCATCATCCTTCATAATTTTGGCAATGCGAGGGTCCCTTTTTAGGATCCGCAAGACATAATCACACATGTGGGCCAATGTTCCAGGTGTTAATGATGCACTGCCAGTGGTGGGTGGAGGAGCACTTTCTTCCAAATCTACATCCCTCCGGTCACGCACAAACCCTGTACCTGACCTTGGCAAGCCAACATTTTCTCTTGCCCCCTGAGAAGCATCCTCCTCCCCAAAATAATCATCCCCCTCATCCTCCTCCGCCTCCTCTTCTTCCTCCACCTTGTCCAGGACAGTTCCCTGAGCAGACATTGCCTGACTGCCATCAAGGCTTCCTCCTCCTCCTCCTCTTCCTCCTCCGCTGCAGACGCCTGATCCTTAATGTGCATCAAAGTTTGCATGAGCAGACGCATAAGTGGGATGCTCATACTTATGATAGCGTCGTCTGAACTTACCAGCCGTGTGTATTCCTCAAAACACTGAAGGACTTTACAGAGGTCTTTCAGCTTTGATCACTGCACACCCGACAACTCGATGTCTGCCCCCAAACTGCCTGCCCGTGTATCCTCCCACAAATGAATTACAGCCTGTCTCTGTTCGCACAGCCTCTCAACCATGTGCATGGTGGAGTTCCACCTTGTTGCAACGTCTATGATTAGGCGGTGCTTGGGGAGGTGGAGCGATCGCTGCAGCCTTTGCATATGACTGGAGTCTACGGGCGAGCGACGGATGTGCGAGCACAGTCTTCGCACCTTATGGAGCAGGGCTGGTAACTCCGGATTATCATTTATGAAGCACTGCACCACCAGGTTCAAGGTGTGAGCCAGGCAAGGTATGTGTCTGAGTTTTGCCAGGGCTATGGCCGCCACAAAATTATGGCCATTATCACTGACTACCTTGCCTGGCTCAAGATGTAGACTGCCCAGCCATGACTCAGTTTCTCGCTGTAAGTAGTCGGCCAGTACCTCCGCGGTGTGTCTGTTGTCGCCCAAAGACATCATCTTTAAAACAGCCTGCTGACGCTTAGCATTAGCTGTTCGATAGTGGGATACCTCATGTGCAACACTGGCAGCTGCAGATGGAGTGCTCATGCGAATGCACTCTGTCGACGAGCTTTTGCTTCTGGAGGAGGAGGAGGGTCGAACACCTACAGCCAACTGTTGCCTATACCGTGGGCTAGGCAGCACTGTCCCATCGCCACTGTCCCCTGTGGAACCTGCATCCACCACATTAACCCAGTGCTCAGTGATTGACACGTAACATGCCCTGGCCATGCCTACTGGCCCATGCATCTGTTGTGAGGTGCACCTTTCCACTCACTGATTGTTCGAGTGCGTGGACAATGCGGTTTTTCATATTCAGGTGGAGGGCAAGGATGGGTTTTCTAGAAAAGAAGTGCCGACTGGGTAGGTCATAGTGTGGGACAGCGTAGGCCATGAGCTCTTGGAATGCTGCGCTTTCAACCAAAAGGAAGGGCATCATCTCTAATGAGAACAGTTTGGCAATGTAGGCGTTCAAAGCCAGTGAGGCTTTGTAGTCCGTCCATACTTGCAAGTGCATGGTGTTTAAATGTCTAAGCATGCAACTGGTATTTAATTTTCGGAGATTTTTCCCCAGCTAAAGGTCCTTCCGCACTTCTTACAGATAACCTTTGCCTTATCAATAGGATTTTGGTCAAAAAAGTGCCACACTGCACTTTTCCTACTATGGGATAAATTTTCAGGGCTTGCACGCTGTGCTAATTTGACAATCTGGCCAAGCTGTCCTGCAACTCTATTTGTTTTTTTATAATGTTTTTGGTCTGCTATGGGCCTGCCAGATAACCGCAGCTGCGATGTCGATGCCTGCTGCGGATCCTCCTCCTCTTCTGAGCTATTGCCAGCGGCACCCTCTTTCCCTAATGGATGCCAATCCGGGTCAACAACTGGGTCATCCATCATCTCCTCTTCAATTTTATCTGCACCTTCCTCTGTGTCACCGTGTAAAGTGTTATAGTATGCGGGAAGGGGCACCTGAGTTTCATCAGGGTCAGATTCTGGCTCAGTAGACTGCGAGGGCAATGCAGTGCTCTGGGTGAATGTACAAGCAGAATCAGATAGCAGTGGCTGTGCATCAGTGCACTCCATGTCATATTCATCTTGGACTGGGGAATTCAGGATTTGACTTGATAACCCAGGCATGGTATGTGAAAAGAGCTCCAGGGAGTAATCTGAAGTGTGGCCTGCCGCATCTTTTACTTGTGGTGGGGGTGAAGGACACAAGGAAAGGTGTTGTTCCTGACCAGGAGGCTGCACTGACGACTCAGTGCTTGCATTTTTTGAAACTTCAGAAGAGAAGGCGATAGAGCCAAAACCTGTTCCTGATGCTCCGGCTTTAAAAGCGGTTTACCTACTCCCAGAAAATGGAGCCTTCCAAGCCTTCTGGAGCCAGACGATGACGCAGGCTCAACACCTCCTGTCTTAGGTGCTATTGTGCTTTTGGCACTACCAGCAGATGCACCACCACCACCACCATCAGTCCCAGCTGTCCCCCCCGCCCACGTCCGCGACCTCTTCCCCCATACTTCTTTATGGTTGAGAAAATGTACCAAAAATACCAGCAGATATATGGTACTGTATGAGAAGCGTACAGCTGTATACGGTGTAGGGGAAAATTGCAATCTCGGTATATATTTCCAGAGTCACACACAGATGCTCACTCAGTATGGATTTGACCATAATACAAAGAGCAGATATACGGTACTGTCTCAGAAGCGTACAGCTGTATACAGTGTAGGGGAAAATTTCAATCTCCGTATATATTTCTGGAGTCACACACAGACGCTCACTCAGTATGGATTTGACCGTGATACAAAGAGCAGATATACGGTACTGTCTCAGAAGCGGACAGCTGTATACGGTGTAAGGGAAAATTTCAATCTCTGTATATATTTCCTGAGTCACACACAGACGCACTCTCAGTATTGATTTCACCGTAATACAAAGAGCAGATATACGGTACTGTCTCAGAAGCGTACAGCTGTATACAGTGTAGGGGAAAATTTCAATCTCCGTATATATTTCTGGAGTCACACACAGACGCTCACTCAGTATGGATTTGACCGTGATACAAAGAGCAGATATACGGTACTGTCTCAGAAGCGGACAGCTGTATACGGTGTAAGGGAAAATTTCAATCTCTGTATATATTTCCGGAGTCACACACAGACGCTCTCTCAGTATTGATTTCACCGTAATACAAAGAGCAGATATACGGTACTGTCTCAGAAGTGTACAGCTGTAGGAGAAAATTGCAATCTCCTTATTTATTTCTGGATTCACAAACAGATAGTCAGCATTTATTTGTCTGTGATACCAGCCGGTACACGGTAGAGTGTGAGTAGCGTACAGCTCTTTACGATGTGGGAAAAAATGAACGGTCGGTAACTGTGCAGAAAAAAAGAATAAAAGTATTAGTGCTGTGTAAAAAGTAGTCTGCACAGCAGTGTACACACAGCAATACAGCTAGCAGGCAGCCTATTAACCAGCTCTGCTGCACACAAGAAAATCCTCCCCTGTCACTGCACACTAACTGTACAGCACAATTGCTATCAGCACAAGCACAGAAGAACTTCTCTTTCCAGCCCTAACTCTCTCCCTACTGATAAACAGCAACCTCTCCCTACTGTTAGTATCTGCAGAAGTAAAATGGAGGTCGTCGGTCAGCGCTTTTATAGACACTATGACACCCCCCCAAAGCAAGCCAATCACTGCAATGCCCTTCTGTAAGATGGTGGTGGACGCTGCACATGTCATCTCGTTGCCCACAGTGTACGTTCTTGCTCATTGGCTGAAAAAAGGTGCCTTAAAAGCATTCTGGGAAATTCGACTTTGGCGCTCGGGTCGACGACCGCATGACCGACTGCACGCTATGGTCGGGTTTTGGCCAACGAAACCCGACTTTGGCGAAAGTCGGCAACTTTTGAATCTGACCGACCTGTTTCGCTCAACTCTAGTCACTGCATATCATCCCAAAAACACCTTACCAGCTGTGAAGTTTAGAGGTAGTAACATCATGGTGTGTGTCTGTTTTTCAGCATACAACACTGGCAAACTTCATATAAGTGAAGGGATGATGAATGCACAAATGTACCAAGACATCCTTGCTAAAAATCAATGAAATGAGGGTGGACATTTCAGCAAGACAATTATCCCAAACACAAAGCCAAGGAAACTCTTAATTGGTTTCAGAGAAAGAAAGTAAAGCTGCTAGAATGCGCCAGCCAATCACATGGCCTGAATCTAATACAAAATTTATGGAAGGAACTAAAACTCAGAGTTCATAGAAGGAGTCCACTGAACCTTCAGGATTTGAATAGTGTTTGAGTGGAATAATGGGCCAAAATCACACCAGAGCAATGGATGCGAATAGTTTTTCCTTCCAGGAGGCGTCTTGAAGCTATTATCACGAACAAAGCCTTTTGTACCAAGTATTAAATAAGTTTCAGTAAGTGCGTTCAATTCTTATTCCCTTGGTCATTTCTCATCATTACATATAATTTAATTTATGGACATCTATTGGGTTGTTAGCAACTAGAGAATTTTCATATCCATATACAGCTCTAGCAAAAATTAAGAGACCACTGCACAGTTTTATAAAAATCAGCTTCTCTACATGTCTGACAGCCATTCCATGAGAGATATAACGTGGCACTACTTTAGAAGGTGCACAAGTAGGAACCCAACCGAGTGATAATATAGAAAGATAGCTTGGCACTCAACTTTTATGAAGAATAGTAAATTTTATTGCAGTTCAAACAAACCAACGTTTCGGTCCAAGTCGGACCTTCATCAAAGTACTGCAAAATTAACATAATGGTTTATAAAAATATGTACAATATGATCACTGATATAACATGCACGAAAAGAGGAAGTAAACGCATATATGTGTATATTCCATCCAAAATAAAGAAAAGGGAATTTGAAAAAGAAAAAAGAATAAACGAAAAAAAGAAAAAAAGAAAAAGAAAGCCTACCCGACTGCTTTATTGAAAGGGGTCCAATTTGTGGACTAGTGGTGACACGTGACGTGTAATGAGCTATAGACTGAACAAAATGCACATAAGTGAACCAACCGGTAATGGATGAGAAACAGCAAATAGTGATTGTAATTTATATGGTGAAAAAAACGTATGCATAAGAGAGTAAAATGCCTTAGTGTTATCCAACTGAATAGTGCACGTTAACACTAAAAATGAAGTGTGATGACTAAATGAATCAACTGGTGCATTTATAAAATTACAGGATAGATATTGTACCTGTGAAAAATTGAATTCAGTAACTGGAGGTCTCAGTGTGGACTGGATTAATTGCATTCACCTATGAATAAATAGGTATATAAGAATCGTCACCAATTAACGTGTGTTAGTACACACCAATATTGATATAAAGAGTGCCCATAAAGGGGTAAATATATATTGTCAGCTATAGTGTCAATAGTGTTAAAAGCTCTTACTATATGACAGATTAGCATCTCCTTGTTTTCTTGTTACAGGCAGTGACTCCAATTTACCTAAAATGATATAGTGTCCATAAGAGATAATGGTATACTATCAGCTATAATATCCATAGTGTTAGGAATAGTGTTGAGCGATACTGCTCGATATCTTAAAATATCGGATCGGAATGGTATCGCCGATATCACTAAATATCGGCGATATCCGATTCCGATACCGGAAGTCCCATGTAAGTCTATGGGAACAAAATATCGCAACTAAAAAAAACCTTTATTTCCTTGTAAACACTAAATATACACACATAGAATACATATATATATATATATATATATATACAGTTATATGAAAAGTTTGGGCACCCCTATTAATCTTAAGCTTAATGTTTTATAAAAATTGGTGTTTTTGCAACAGCTATTTCAGTTTGATATCTCTAATAACTATTGGACACAGTAATGTTTCTGCCTTGAAATGAGGTTTATTGTACTAACAGAAAATGTGCAATCTGCATCCAAACAAAATTTGACAGGTGCATAAGTATGGGCACCTCCCCAGAAAAGTGACATTAATATTTAGTAGATCCTCCTTTTGCAAAAATAACAGCCTCTAGTCGCTTCCTGTAGCTTTTAATGAGTTCCTGGATCCCGGATGAAGGTATTTTTGACCATTCCTCTTTACAAAACAATTCCAGTTCAGTTAAGTTTGATGGTCGCCGAGCATGGACAGCCCTCTTCAAATGATCCCACAGATGTTCAATGATATTCAGGTCCGGGGACTGGGATGGCCATTCCAGAACATTGTAATTGTTCCTCTGCATGAATGCCTGAGTAGATTTGGAGCGGTGTTTTGGATCATTGTTTTGCTGAAAGATCCATCCCTGCGTAACTTCAACTTTGTCACTGATTCTTGAACATTATTGTCAAGAATCTGCTGATACTGAGTGGAATCCATGCGTCCCTCAACTTTAACAAGATTCCCGGTGCCGGCATTGGCCACACAGCCCCAAGCATGATGGAACCTCCACCAAATTTTACTGTGGGTAGCAAGTGTTTTTCTTGGAATGCTGTGTTTTTTTGACGCCATGCATAACGCCTTTTTGTATGACCAAACAACTCAATCTTGGTTTCATCAGTCCACAGGACCTTCTTCCACAAAGAAATTGGCTTCTCCAAATGTGCTTTTGCATACCTCAGCCGTCTCTGTTTGTGGTGTGCTTGCAGAAACGGCTTCTTTCGCATCACTCTCCCATACAGCTTCTCCTTGTGCAAAGTGCGTTGTATAGTTGACCGATGCACAGTGACACCATCTGCAGCAAGTTGATGCTGCAGCTCTCTGGAGGTGGTCTGAGGATTGTCCTTGACTGATCTCACCATTCTTCTTCTCTGCCTTTCTGATGTTTTTCTTGGCCTGCCACTTCTGGCCTTAACAAGAACTGTCCCTGTGTTCTTCCATTTCCTTACTATGTTCCTCACAGTGGAAACTGACAGGTTAAATCTCTGAGACAGCTTTTTGTATCCTTCCCCTGAACAACTATGTTGAATAATCTTTGTTTTCAGATCATTTGACAGTTGTTTTGAGGAGCCCATGATGCCACTCTTCAGAGGAGATTCAAACAGGAGAACAACTTGCAAGTGGCCACTTTAAGTAGCTTTTCTCATGATTGCATACACCTGGCTATGAAGTTCAAAGCTCAATGAGGTTACAAAACCAAAAAAAGTGCTTTAGTAAGTCAGTAAAAAGTAGGTAGGACTATTTAAAACAAGAAAATGATAAGGGTGCCCATACTTATGCACCTGTCAAATTTTGTTTGAATGCAGATTGCACATGTTCTGCTAGTACAATAAACCTCATTTCAAGGCAGAAACATTACTGTGTCCAATAGTTATTAGATATATCAAACTGAAATAGCTGTTGCAAAAACACCAATTTTTATAAAACATTAAGCTTAAGATTAATAGGGGTGCCCAAACTTTTTCATATAACTGTATATATATATATACATGTCATTGTGACATATATATATACATATATGTATAGTTTATACACTTCTACATAGTAAAATATCCTCTGATTCAATTGCGGGGTAAAGCCGGCTTCTGTGAAAAGACAGAAGCACCCGACATGAAATGACACTTGGTGTACATAGGGTTAACCATGTCTTTTCATGTCGTTTGCTATCTGATTTGCACAAACAATTACATCAGTCTATGTGTGCAAAATTTCACACCTGTAGGGGTTAATTAAAGATGTAAATTCGTTGTAAAAAAACCAGACTTTTTTGCTACGAATTTACACCTTTAATTAACCCCTACAGTTGTGAAATTTTGCACACATAGACTGATGTAATTGTTTGTGCAAATCAGATAGCAAAGGACATGAAAAGACATGGTTAACCCTATGTACACCAAGTGTCATTTCATGTCGGGTTCTGCATTTTCACAAAAGCCGGCAATTGAATTAGCGGCTATTATACTATGTAGAAGTGTATGAACTATAAATATAAATATATATATATATGTGTCACAAATTCAATGACATGTATATATATATATATATATGAGGTGTAAAATTGTTTAAAAAAAATGCGTGGGCTCCCGCCCTATTTTCGCAACCAGACAGACAAAGCCAGCGAATGGGGGCAGATAATAATAGCCCAGAGAGGGACCATTATTTTTGGCCCCCCCGGCTACTAACATCTGCCCCCAGACACCCCAGAAAAGACAAATCTATAATTAGATTCGCCCTTTCTGGCACTTTGCCCGTCTATTCCCATTGCCCTGTAGCGGTGGCGAATGGGTTAATATGGGGTTAAAGCCACCTTGCAATTGAAAGGTGACCTTAAGCCAGGTTAATAATTGAGAGCTGTCAATTAGACAACTATCAATTATTAATCCTATTGCATGAAATAAAAATAAAACACACACACTTTAATTAAAAATCATTTTAATGAAATAAAGACACATGTTTTTGACCATCTTTTATTTGACTGCAAAAACCATTTCCTGTAATAAAAATAAAATAAAAAAGCAAAATTATTCTTACCTATCCCATGCACAGTCAGGTCCCACGGTGTAATCCTTCAGAAAGGGTTAATATTTACTGCAGGGACCGCAGCTAATGCTGCAGCCTCACAGTAAACCCCCAAATGAATGAGTTCCTCTCCTGGCTGACAGGAGAGGAAGTGGAAAGCTTAATTGATTGCTTTCCACTTTCACTTCAGGTCAGCCAGGGACACAATCAGTGACGTCAGAGGGAACTGATTAACAAAAATAGGGGTTCCCTTCGAATAAAAATGACGTCGGGTCCCCCTATTTTTGTTAACCAGCCTGATGAAGCAGACTGCTGAGCAGTGGCGTACCGTGAATGAAGCAGACCAAGCAGCTGCTATGGGGCCCGGACAGGTGAGGGGGCCCTCGACGGTCGGGTAGCTGTGCTGACACAGTACTACCAGGGGGTCGGCGGGGGAGGGGGAGCGCAGCTCTTCTATATACTCACCCCTCCTGGTGCGGTCTCTGCAGCCCCTGCTCTTCTCCCACGGTCTCCGACGCCTGTGTTCAGCGGTCAGGTGGTACCGCTCATTACAGTCATGAATACGCACATATTCATGACTTTAATGAGCTGTCCCGCGTGACCGCTGAACACTGGCGGCGGAGACCGTGGGAGAGCAGGGGCTGCACAGACCGCGCCGGCGGAAGGGTGAGTATGAGGGATATTTACCTGTCCCGTTCCACCGTTGCTCGCGTCCTCTTGCTGCAATGTTCAGGTCAGAGGGCGCGATGACGTCGTTAGTGCGCGCCGCGCCCTCTGCCTGATCATTCACTGCTGGAGGACCCCGAAGACAGCGGCACTCAGCAGTGGAGAGAGGACAGGTAAATATCTCAGGTGCCGGGGCCCTGAGCGAGCGGTGACATCGGCACCTGGTGTCACCCCCTGCTCAGGACACCGGCACCTGGCCCCCAGCGACGAAAGGTGAGTATGTCTTTTTTTTTTTTTGGTTGCAGCAGCTGCGGCAGCATAAGGGCCTATACTATGGAGCATCTATGGGGGCACAACCTATGGGGGCATAATACATTTTTTTGTTTAATGTGTCCCCTCACTGATAATACCAGGCTACAGCAGCCCCACATTTGGCGCATCAAAAGATGTGCCAATTGTGGCACTTTACCCGGCTCTTCCCACTGCCCTGTAGCGGTGGAAAGTGGGGTAATAAGGGGTTAATGTCACCGTTGATTGCACGGTGACAATAAGCCCGGTTAATAATGGAGAGGTGTCAATAAGACACCGATCCATTATTAATCCCAAAGTTTTTAAATGTATAAAAAAAAGACAAAGCAAGAAAAAAGTCTTTTAATGGAATAAAAGAGACAACACAGTTTTCATTTCTTTTATTATACACTCATTCTTGCGACGCCATCGATCTCCTGTAAAAAAAGAAAAAAAAAAAACCAACAGTATACCACCTGTCCGACGCAGTCCATAGTAACGACAGTCCCACGACGATCCAGCTCTGCTACATCGCAATGACAGGCAGAGCCTGTCATCGCGACGCAGCACAGCTGATTACCTGCTTCCCTGGCGGTGACGTCATCGGACTGACTGCTTTACGGCCGGGATTACCCAGCAGTCACTGCAGTTATCGCGAGAAACTGCATGTGACCGCCGGGGAAAGATGATGGCGGCCATCAAGCAGTCCAGCCCGTGACCGCCGGAGATCTTCTGCCAGATAAGTGCCGCTGACTCCTGACAGACCCGACCGACGGACACTGACAGTGACAGTGACAATCCCGATTCCGGTATCCGATAAGACGAAAATATCGGAACTAAGTATCGAAAGGCAGAAACAGCTAATATCGGCCGATAACCGATACTTGCGGTATCGTATCGCTCAACACTAGTTAGGAAATCTTACATATATATGGCAGATTAGCGTCCCCTTGCTGTCTTGGTAAAGGCAGTGACTCCAAAACTGCCTAGAAAAGTGCCCATGAGAAAAATACTCATTAACTCATTAACTTGATCGCAGGTAAAATTATCTAAGTATCTATAAAAATATCTTACCGGTGGTGACACAGTGTAAATGCTCAGGGCCTCTCCCAACGCGGTATCCGCCGCTTGTTGGAGCGAGTTCCTGGGCTAATTAACCACCATTTTATGTGTACAGGGCGGACTAGCGCTGTGATGTGAACCGGAAGTGCGTCACCGGAAGTGGCGTCGCTTGTGCGTTCCAAATGCTGACCGCTTGCATTCCAAGCCTGTCACTATAACTTAGAGGCATGTAAGGGGGCGTGGAGTAACGCTGACATAGCGTTAAGCCCCTAGGTATATAGGGGAGCACTGACAGATATAAACAGAGAATAGTATAGATTGTGCAACATATTTAATAATATAGCAGAGTGACACACCAATTATAGCAGTCGAGAGGTTAAAGGATTGTAGAGAAGTCCAGAGGTTAGGCAGGTAGAGGAATCAATATTCAATATTCAATATAGGCGACTCTGTAAAAAAGAGCAACAGTATTAATACAATGCAGAGGGAACACTGGATTAAAACTCATAAGGGTTAATGATAACAGACCTATGACAGACAAAGTACTAAATCAGATAAAGGAATGCAGGTCATATTCCCTGTTTAGACCGCGGGGGGACAAGGTCTGTAATTGATGAATCCAATAGGATTCTCTCCTTTTCATGAATTGTATACGGTCACCTCCTCATCTCGATGGTGTTATCAGTTCTATGATCTGAAATTTTAGTTGTGCTATGGAGTGACCCTTTGTTATGAAATGGAATGGTATCGGCAACAGCATATTCTTACAACGTATGGTCGATTTGTGTTTTGAGATCCTATCCCTTATGGGTTGGGTAGTTTCGCCAACATATAATAGGCCACACTGGCATTTGATCAAATAAATTGCGTACGAAGAATCACAGGTAGAATAATCTTTTATGTGATATTTTTTGCCAGAATGGGGGTGTGTGAAAGTGTCTCCCTTAATCACATTATTGCACTGTGTGCAATGTAGGCATGGATATGTGCCCATTTTGGGTCTCTGTAGAAATCTTTGTGTGGAAGTGCGGCCGGATGTGCTCATGTCAGCCCTGACCAGTGAGTCCCTAATGTTGGGAGGTCGTTTATAACAAGGTAAAAATGGATTGTGGAACTCTTTTACATCTGGATGTGCCGTTTTTAAGATGTTCCAATGCTTGCGTATATTGTGATGCAGAATGTGCACAAATGGGTGATAAGCATGCACTAGATGAATGCGGTTATTAACAGATCTATGTGGAGTAACCGTGGGGTTTTTGGCCTCATTGAGTAAGGTAGGTGGATAACCACGTTCTTCGAATTTTCTATGTATCTCCTCTATTCTGAGAGCACTAACATCAGGATCCGAAACAATTTTGCGTACGCGATGGAATTGTGACCTAGGTATAGACCTCTTGGTGGTTGAGGGATGTAGACTATTGTAATGAAGTAGGCTGTTCCTGTCGGTTGGTTTAGTATAAAGGTCTGTAGTAATGGCCCCTGATGTGTCTTTAATTACCAGGGTATCTAGGAAACTGACTTTATCTGGACTTGAAGTAATGGTAAAAGTCAGATCTGGCCAAGCTTGGTTCAGTATGTTAAAGAAGTCCATAAGGGAACTTTCATTAACCGTCCAAATACAAAAAATGTCGTCTATATACCTTTTCCAAAATAGACAATGTGTTTGGAATAAAGGTTCTGGGTAGACAATCTCATACAACCTTTTACAGAAGGGACTGTCATACTGCCCGTCGTATAAATTTGATACATTTGCCATGGATATGGATTTACACCGATTTTACCGTCGCTTAAGATTATCGGTACAGTTTGCATCCTCACCTGACAATGCATCTACTAATCCTTCTATACATCAATCTCTGATTTCCATTTCTGATTTAGGTCTACGAAATAAAAGCACATATAGACCACCACATAATTCACATGCAGTGGAAACTTTTGTGAATTTTGTGGATTCAGCTTTCCAGAAATTAAGACAAGATATGGAAGGAGGTAGACTACATTATCAATCGAATTTGTCCACTTTTGATTTTCAGGCGCTTCAAGCCCTCCGCCAAGATGACCAAATAATAATCAAACCCGCTGACAAAGGGGGTGCGATTGTTGTTATGGACAAATCAGCATATGTCACTGAGGTGCTACAACAGCTGAACGATACTAACGTCTATACTAGATTAAGTAGTAATCCTACTAGTGAACTTAATAAATCCATCGGTCAAATATTGACACATCATGTCTCATTAGGAGTTATAGACTCTAAAACACAGGAGTTCCTCACCAAAAAGGATCCCATCACTCCTGTGTTTTATATCCTACCAAAAATCCATAAAAATCTTGAGAATCCACTGGTAGACCCATAGTGGCATCTACTGAATCTATTTTGTCACCTCTCTCTGTTTTCTTGGAAAAAATCCTAACACCTCTAACTAGACAGGCCCCCTCTTACCTTTTAGACACTGGACATTTTCTACAGACCATACGTGATCTAGGCTCAGTACAAAATACCGCCATCTTGGTTTCCTTTGATGTTAGGGATTTGTATACCTCTATCCCCATCAAAAGGGAATTTCATGTGCACGTCGTCTACTCCAAACATCTGGTAAACCTACAGAGGTTATAGAGTTCTGCATACAACTCCTCACAATAGTCCTCACCAAAAATTTCTTTATGTTCCAAGATAATTTTTACTTACAAACGAAAGGAACAGCTATGGGCTCAAATGTAGCCCCGCCATATGCAAACAGCTACATGGCTTGCTTTGAGGATGAGATTGTCTACCCAGAACCTTTATTCCAAACACATTGTCTATTTTGGAAAAGGTATATAGACGACATTTTTTGTATTTGGACGGGTAATGAAAGTTCCCTTATGGACTTCTTTAACATACTGAACTAAGCTTGGCCAGATCTGACTTTTACCATTACTTCAAGTCCAGATAAAGTCAGTTTCCTAGATACCCTGGTAATTAAAGACACATCAGGGGCCATTACTACAGACCTTTATACTAAACCAACCGACAGGAACAGCCTACTTCATTACAATAGTCTACATCCCTCAACCACCAAGAGGTCTATACCTAGGTCACAATTCCATCGCGTACGCAAAATTGTTTCGGATCCTGATGTTAGTTCTCTCAGAATAGAGGAGATGCATAGAAAATTCGAAGAACGTGGTTATCCACCTACCTTACTCAATGAGGCCAAAAACCCCACGGTTACTCCACGTAGATCTGTTAATAACCACATTCCTCTAGTGCATGCTTATCACCCATTTGTGCACATTCTGCATCACAATATACGCAAGCATTGGAACATCTTAAAAACGGCACATCCAGATGTAAAAGAGTTCCACAATCCATTTTTACCTTGTTATAAACGACCTCCCAACATTAGGGACTCACTGGTCAGGGCTAACATGAGCACATCAGGTCGCACTTCCACACAAAGATTTCTACAGAGACCCAAAATGGGCACATATCCATGCCTACATTGCACACAGTGCAATAATGTGATTAAGGGAGACACTTTCACACACCCCCATTCTGGCAAAAAATATCACATAAAAGATTATTCTACCTGTGATTCTTCGTACGCAATCTATTTGATCAAATGCCCGTGTGGCCTATTATATGTTGGCGAAACTACCCAACCCATAAGGGATAGGATCTCGAAACACAAATCGACCATACATTGTAAGAATATGCTGTTGCCGATACCATTCCATTTCATAACAAAGGGTCACTCCATAGCACAACTAAAATTTCAGATCATAGAACTGATAACACCATCGAGACGAGGAGGTGACCGTATACAATTCATGAAAAGGAGAGAATCCTATTGGATTCATCAATTACAGACCTTGTCCCCCGCGGTCTAAACAGGGAATATGACCTGCATTACTTTATCTGATTTAGTACTTTGTCTGTCATAGGTCTGTTATCATTAACCCTTATGAGTTTTAATCTAGTGTTCCCTCTGCATTGTATTAATACTGTTGCTCTTTTTTACAGAGTCGCCTATATTGAATATTGAATATTGATTCCTCTACCTGCCTAACCTCTGGACTTCTCTACAATCCTTTAACCTCTCGACTGCTATAATTGGTGTGTCACTCTGCTATATTATTAAATATGTTGCACAATCTATACTATTCTCTGTTTTATATCTGTCAGTGCTCCCCTATATACCTAGGGGCTTAACGATATGTCAGCGTTACTCCACGCCCCCTTACATGCCTCTAAGTTATAGTGACAGGCTTGGAACGCAAGCGGTCAGCGTTTGGAAAGCACAAGCGACGCCACTTCCGGTGACGCACTTCCGGTTCACATCACAGCGCTAGTCCCGCCCTGTACACATAAAATGGTGGTTAATTAGCCAGGGCCTCGCTCCAATAAGCGGCGGATACCGCGTTGGGAGAGGCCCTGAGCATTTACACTGTGTCACCACCGGTAAGATATTTTTATAGATACTTAGATAATTTTACCTGCGATCAAGTTAATGAGTTAATGAGTATTTTTCTCATGGGCACTTTTCTGGGCAGTTTTGGAGTCACTGCCTTTACCAAGACAGCAAGGGGACGCTAATCTGCCATATATATGTAAGATTTCCTAACACTATGGATATTATAGCTGATAGTATACCATTATCTCTTATGGACACTATATCATTTTAGGTAAATTGGAGTCACTGCCTGTAACAAGAAAACAAGGAGATGCTAATCTGTCATATAGTAAGAGCTTTTAACACTATTGACACTATAGCTGACAATATATATTTACCCCTTTATGGGCACTCTTTATATCAATATTGGTGTGTACTAACACGTTAATTGGTGGCGATTCTTATAAACCTATTTATTCATAGGTGAATGCAATTAATCCAGTCCACACTGAGACCTCCAGTTACTGAATTCAATTTTTCACAGGTACAATATATGTAATATCTGTAATATCCTGTAATTTTATAAATAAATGCACCAGTTGATTCATTTAGTCATCACACTTCATTTTTAGTGTTAACGTGCACTATTCAGTTGGATAACACTAAGGCATTTTACTCTCTTATGCATACGTTTTTTTCACCATATAAATTACAATCACTATTTGCTGTTTCTCATCCATTACCGGTTGGTTCACTTATGTGCATTTTGTTCAGTCTATAGCTCATTACACGTCACGTGTCACCACTAGTCCACAAATTGGACCCCTTTCAATAAAGCAGTCGGGTAGGCTTTCTTTTTCTTTTTTTCTTTTTTTCGTTTATTCTTTTTTCTTTTTCAAATTCCCTTTTCTTTATTTTGGATGGAATATACACATATATGCGTTTACTTCCTCTTTTCGTGCATGTTATATCAGTGATCATATTGTACATATTTTTATAAACCATTATGTTAATTTTGCAGTACTTTGATGAAGGTCCGACTTGGACCGAAACGTTGGTTTTGTTTGGACTGCAATAAAATTTACTATTCTTCATAAAAGTTGAGTGCCAAGTTATCTTTCTATATTGACAGCCATTCCATTCCAGTGTCAGTTGAATTCCAACCAGAATACACCTCATTCTACTTAATGTGTTTCTGATTAGGTGATCCTGAACCAAATCTTATTTAACAAAGGAAAGTATAAAAATATTGCTGTGGTGTTCACAATCCCCTTGCAATAGTACAAGCTGGATGGCAAAACAAGTGCTAGTAGTATCCCAAAAATAATAGGAATGAAAAAATAACTTTTAACCATGCCAAAGGGGTTGAAAAGAAAAGTCTTAAGTGAGGAAAAGAAGGAGTCAATTCTGTTTTTACTAGCAGAGGAATACAGTGAGCGTCATGTTGCCTCTATCCTTAAAATTTCTTAGACGGCAGTCCATTACAACAAGGTCAAGCAGCAGACATTGGGGACAACGAAGCTACAGACCGGCAAAGGACGAAAACGACTCTCCACTGACCGAGTTGACCATCCTCTTAGTCGAATGTCACTCAACAACCGCAGGATGACACCAAGTGACCTACAAAAAGAATGGCAAATAGCAGCTGGGGTGAAGTGCACAGCAAGAACAGTTCGTAAAGGAGAGCCAGGCTGAAGATTGCCAAAGACCATAAGGATTGGACCATAGAGGACTGGAGTAAGGTAATCTTCTCTGATGAGTCTAATTTTCAGCTTTGCCCAACACCTGGTCGTCTAATGGTTAGACTGAGACCTGGAAAGGCATACAAGCTACAGTGTCTTGCACCCACTGTGAAATTTGGTGGAGGATTGGTGATGATCTGGGGATGCTTCCACAAGGCTGGAATTGGGCAGGTTAATCTTTGCTAAGGATGTATGAATCAAGCCGCATACAAAGTTATCCTGGAAAAACAGTTGATTCCTTCTGCTCTGACAATGTTCCCGAACTCTGAGAACTGTTTTTTCCAGCAGGACAATGCACCATGCCACACAGCTAGGTCAATCAATGTGTGGATGAAGGACCACCACATCAAATCCCTTTCATGGCCAGCCCAATCTCCAGACCTGAACCCCATTGAAAACCTCTGGAATGTAATCAAGAAGAATACAGATAGTCAGTAGTCACATGCCATCAAGCAAAGAAGAACTGCTTACATTTTTGTACCAGGAGTGGCATAAGGTCACCCAAAAGCAGTGTGAAAGACTGGTGGAAAGCATGCCAAGATGTATGAAATCTGCGATTAAAAATCATGGTTATTCCACAAAATATTGATTTCTGACCTCTTCCTGAGTTAAAACATTAGTATTGTTGTTTCTAAATGATTATGAACTTGTTTTCTTAGCATTATTTGAGGTCTGCAAGCACTGCATTTTTTTGTTATTTTGACCATTTCTCATTTTCTGAAAATAAATACAAAATGTATTGCTTGGAAATTCGGAGACATGTTGTCAGTAGTTTATAGAGTAAAAGAGCAATTTACATTTTACTCAAAAGTATGCCTATAAAGAGAAAAAGCAGACAAACTGAAAATTTTGGTCTCTTAATTTTTGCCTGACCTGTATAGTCATGGTTGAAAGTGTTGGCACTAGTGTTGAGCATTCCGATACTGCAAATATCGGGTATCGGCCGATATTAGCTGTATCGGAATTCCGATTCCGAGTTCCGATATTTTCGTCTTATCGGATACCGGAATCGGGATGTCACTGTCACTGTCAGTGTCCGTCTGTCGGGTCTGTCAGGAGCCAGCGGCACTTACCTGGCAGAAGATCTCCGGCGGTCACGTCCTGGACTGCTTCATGGCTGCCATCCTCTTCTCCCCGGCGGTCACATGCAGTTTCTCGCGATAACTGCAGTGACTGCTGGGTAATCCCGGCCGTAAAGCAGTCAGTCCGATGACGTCACCGCCGGGGAAGCAGGTAATCAGCTGTGCTGCGTTGCAATGACAGGCTCTGCCTGTCATTGCGATGTAGCAGAGTTGGATCGTCGTGGGACAATCGTTACTATGGACTGCGTCGGACAGGTGGTATACTGTTGGTTTGTTTTTTTTCTTTTTTTACAGGAGATCGATGGCGTCGCAGGAATGAGTGTATAATAAAAGAAATGAAAACTGTGTTGTCTCTTTTATTTCATTAAAATACTTTTTTCTTGCTTTGTCTTTTTTTTACACATTTAATAACTTTGGGATTAATAATGGATCGGTGTCTTATTGACACCTCTCCATTATTAACCGGGCTTATTGTCACCGTGCAATCAACGGTGACAATAACCCCTTATTACCCCGCTTGCCACCGCTACAGGGCAAGTGGGAAGAGCCGGGTAAAGTGCCACAATTGGCACATCTTTTGATGCGCCAAATGTGGGGCTGCTGTAGCCTGGTATTATCAGGCTGTTGAGGGCCAAAATCCATGGGCCTTGACAGTCTTTTAATACCAGGCCGCAGCAGTCTGCATTTTACTTGGCTGGTTAACAAAAATAGGGGGGATCCCCACGCCGTTTTTTTTTCGAGGGGATCCCCTATTTTTGTTAACCAGCCAAGCTAAGCAGACTGCTGTGGCCTGGTATTATCAGGCTTGCAAGGTCCATGGATATTGGATCCTTACCAGCCTGAAAAACCAGGCCTCAGCGGTCTGCTTCATCTGGCTGGTTAACAAAAATAGGGGGGACCCCACGCCAATTTTTTTCGAGGGGATCCCCTATTTTTGTTAATCAGCCAAGATATGCAGACTGCTGTGGCCTGGTATTATCAGGCTGGCAAGGTCCATGGATCTTGGCTCCTTAACAGCCTGAAAATCCAGGCCTCAGCGGTCTGCTTCATCTGGCTGGTTAACAAAAATAGGGGGGACCCCACGCCATTTTTTTTTCGAAGGGAACCCCTATTTTTGTTAATCAGTTCCCTCTGACGTCACTGATTGTGTCCCTGGCTGACCTGAAGTGAAAGTGGAAAGCAATCAATTAAGCTTTCCACTTAAGGGCCCGTCTCACATAGCGATATCGCTACCGAGATCGCTGCTGAGTCACTAGTTTTGTGACGCAGCAGCGAGCTCACCAGCGATATCGCTGTGTGTGACATTCAGCGACGATCAGCCCCCCTGCCGGGTATCGCTGATCGTCGCTGAAATGTCAGGACCTTTGATCGCTGGTTTCCCGCCTGTCACACGCAGCGATGCGTGCCTGTCAGAGGGAAACCAGCGATCAAAAAAAGGTCCTGACATTTCTGCGACGATCAGCGATACCCGGCAGGGGGGCTGATCGTCGCTGAATGTCACACACAGCGATATCGCTGGTGAGCTCGCTGCTGCGTCACAAAACTAGTGACTCAGCAGCGATCTCGGTAGCGATATCGCTATGTGAGACGGGCCCTTAAGCGATGTTACCCGCAGTGTCGCTGTCCCAGATCGCTGCCTGAGCTGCCTGTTTGGCAGCTCAGCAGCGATCATGTAGCGATACACCAGCGATCCTGACAAGTGCATATCGTTGTCGGGATCGCTGGTGTATCGTTATGTGACACCCAGCCTTTACTCTCCTGTCAGGCAGGAGAGGAACTCATTCATTTGGGGTTTACTGTGAGGCTGCAGCATTAGCTGCGGTCCCTGCAGTAAACATTAACCCTTTCTGAAGGATTACACCGTGGGACCTGACTGTGCATGGGATAGGTAAGAATAATTTTGCTTTTTTATTTTATTTTTATTACAGGAAATGGTTTTTGCAGTAAAATAAAAGATGGTCAAAAACATGTGTCTTTATTTCATTAAAATGATTTTTAATTAAAGTGTGTGTGTTTTATTTTTATTTCATGCAATAGGATTAATAATTGATAGTTGTCTAATTGACAGCTCTCAATTATTAACCTGGCTTAAGGTCACCTTTCAATAGCAAGGTGGCTTTAACCCCATATTAACCCATTCGCCACCGCTACAGGGCAATGGGAATAGACGGGCAAAGTGCCAGAAAGGGCGAATCTAATTATAGATTTGTCTTTCCTGGGGTGTCTGGGGGCAGATGTTAGTAGCTGGGGGGGGGCAAAAATAATGGTCCCTCTCTGGGCTATTATTATCTGCCCCCACTCACTGGCTTTGTCTGTCTGGTTGCGAAAATAGGGCGGGAGCCCACGCATTTTTTTTCAGCAATTTTACACCTCATATATATATATACATGTCATTGAATTTGTGACACATATATATATATATTTATATTTGTAGTTCATACACTTCTACATAGTATAATAGCCGCTAATTCAATTGCCGGCTTTTGTGAAAATGCAGAACCCGACATGAAATGACACTTGGTGTACATAGGGTTAACCATGTCTTTTCATGTCCTTTGCTATCTAATTTGCACAAACAATTAAATCAGACTATGTGTGCAAAATTTCACACCTCTAGGGGTTAATTAAAGGTGTAAATTCGTAGCAAAAAAGTCCGTTTTTTTTACAACGAATTTACACCTTTAATTAACCCCTACAGGTGTGAAATTTTGCACACATAGTCTGATTTAATTGTTTGTGCAAATTAGATAGCAAAGGACATGAAAAGAAATGTTTAACCCTATGTACACCAAGTGTCATTTCATGTCGGGTGACCCGACATGAAATGACACTTGGTGTACATAGGGTTAACCATGTCTTTTCATGTCCTTTGCTATCTAATTTGCACAAACAATTAAATCAGACTATGTGTGCAAAATTTCACACCTCTAGGGGTTAATTAAAGGTGTAAATTCGTAGCAAAAAAGTCCGTTTTTTTTACAACGAATTTACACCTTTAATTAACCCTTACAGGTGTGAAATTTTGCACACATAGTCTGATTTAATTGTTTGTGCAAATTAGATAGCAAAGGACATGAAAAGAAATGTTTAACCCTATGTACACCAAGTGTCATTTCATGTCGGGTGCTTCTGTCTTTTCACTGAAGCCGGCTTTACCCGGCAATTGAATCAAAGGATATTTTACTATGTAGAAGTGTATAAACTATACATATATGTATATATATATGTCACAATGACATGTATATATATATATATGTATTCTATGTGTGTATATTTAGTGTTTACAAGGAAAGAATGGGGTTTTTTTAGTTGCGATATTTTGTTCCCATAGACTTACATGGGACTTCCGGTATCGGTATCGGGTATCGCCGATATTTTAGTGATATCGGCGATACCATTCCGATTCCGATACTTTAGCATATCGGAAAGTATCGCTCAACTCTAGTTGGCACCCTTGAATTTTTTCCAGAAAATGAAGTATTTGTTCCAGAACATTATTGCAATTACACATGTTTTGTTATACAAATTTGTATTTCCTTTCTGTGTATTGAAGCAACACAAAAAACTAAGAAAAAAAGGGAAATTGGACATCATTTCACACAAAACCCGCAAAATGGCACAGACGAAATTGTTGGCACTTTTCCAAAATGGAGATGCTTAATGGTTGGCGAGATGTTCTCTTCCTGAAATTCTGTACCCTATTTTGTTAACACATATTTTTTTATCACCGTGGCCAACAGTTCTATTTTAATTGTAAAGTGAGAATTGGACACCAATTGCTGGAATTAAGCCGTGTTAACAAACCAACACCTCAGTACATCTCCTTAGGATCTCTGTGGGGTGGTGCATTCATGTAGATAACATCAATGGACGTTGCAAGAAATAACAGAATTGGAGCACTCACTCAGATCCTTCTTGATGTGCATTTTTTATTCCATAGTAGAAGATGACATCAAATCATATTAAAGTGTGGTATGCATGTGGTAGGGGAGTTATGTAGGTTAAAGAGCCTGATGAACATGATTATATTTTAACGTCATCTGTACACAGGACATGTTTCTAAAATGCATCAGGCTTGTTTAGATGTTCTTTTGCATACTTCTGATGCTGAATTTAATGGTGAGGTTGCAGGAGAGGATTTCTTATGATGACTCTTCTATGAAGGCCATATTTGTGCAGGTGTCTCTGAACAGTAAAGCAGTGTACCACAACTCCAGAGTCTATTAAATCTTTCTGAAGGTCTTTTGCAGTCAAGCCGAGGATTGTGATTTGCCCTACTAGCAATCCTACAATCAGCTCTCACTGAAATTTTGCTTGGTCATTCAGACCTTATCTTGAGCTCCACTGTTCTTGTTACAGGTGCATCTCACAAAATTAGAATATCATCAATAAGTTAATTTATTTCAGTTCGTCAATACAAAAAGTGAAACTCATATATTATATAGAGTCATTACAGAGTGATGTATTTTGTAATGCCGCTGTGTTTGTACTCTGTTTACCCGGCGTTACTCTGCATAGCTCTGCTTTAACCCTTCGCTCTTTTCCCTCTAATTAGCTGGGATGCTGTTGTCAGTTACCTGTATGGATGCTCAGTTCCCAGCACCGCTGTATTGCCGTACATGCATGAGTGGCTCCGCTGCACTGCATGACCACCCGCATGTGCGGTCCCTGGCTACCACTGTGGAAGCTACCCGTGGGTTGCAAGGTCCTCTGTAGATGTGCATGACTCGCCACATGTGTTCAGCTTTGCAGCCGTTGCCAGGTGTCCTTGCTATGCTGATTTATGTCAGGCTGTGCTAGGGAGTGCGGGGCGACATCTCCCCTGCTTTTATGAGGAATGGGTGTGTGCGAGAATTGCTGCTCCATCCTATCCCTGTGAGGCAGCTCATATATAAAGTTCCCCAGCCCTGTGGGGCATTGCCAGAGCTTCGCATTAAGTTTCTGAGTCTTGCTATGTCTGTTTGATGTTCAGCTTCTGTCCTGCCTGCCTGCAGTTGTAGGTGAGTTGAGTCCTGTTTTTCCACCTGCTCTGGGGGCAGAATACTGAGATCGCCTTTCCTGGAGGCTGCATATCCAGGCCTGTTCCTGTTGTATCTTGTTTCCTGAATCCTTGATCCTGGATTTGTTCCTGTACCTCACTTTGTCTGAACTGTGTCTGCTGTGCTATGTTCCTGAAGTCCTTCTGTGTCCTGAACCCTGTGCCCAGTGACTGTGACTCTTTGCTAACTGACTTTCTGTGATCTAACCTGGGTTCATCTTGTAAGTAGGAGTCTGGTGTGTCTGCTGAGTTTCTGCTACTCTGTGCTCAGCTATTCGGTGCAAACCCCGGCTGGCTCCAGTTCAACCCGGCGGGGCTTGCACCAGACCGCTTGGGTTCCTTTTTAGGTCGCTGCCAGATGTCTGGAGCCTGATATCCGAGGCCTCTTGTCCGGAGCTTGATGTCCGATGTCTGACCACTTCCAGATGTCCGGATCCTATCCATCCTTGCCTGATGCCTGGAGCCTGCCGATCGTTGCCAGATGTCCTGAGCCTGATGACTGCGGCCTCATGTCCGGAGCCTGGTGTCCGGAACCTGTCGATCGTTGCCAGATGTCTGGAGTCCGATGCCAGTGTTCTGATGTTCTACCTGAGATCCAAGTACTGAAGTCCATGTTCCTGAAGTCCTTGTTCCTGAGTCCATGTTCCTGAGTCCATGTTCCTGATGTCCGTGTTCCTGATGTCCGTATTCCGATGTCCAGTCTGTGTCCATATGTCCAGTTCCTGGTTCTGGTGGTCCAAGTAGTGCTCTTGAGCCGGTCTCGCTTGTGTTGCTGGATGGATTCCTCCTCCGTGATTCCTAGGAGTCTCCAGCTCTGTTCCTCGGTGATGGTCCCGCCAGTGAATCCTGGATCTGACCAGCCGATGCCCGGTGCTGTAGTGTTAACGTTCCTGGACCGGTGCTATCCCTGTATATTCTGATGTCCTGCCTGTTCCCTGGGGGCTTACCTGTGATGACCCTAGCCATCATCTGAAGTCTGCCTGAGTTCGGTATCTGATGTTCTCCTGCTGAGCCTGTGCTATGCCCAAGGCCTGAGAGAGAGGTCATTCTAGTATGCCTTTGCCAGATAACCCTGGACTGCATCAACCCAAGATGTCCTCTTGCCATGGTCTGAAGCTAGTCTGAGGTCAGTGTCTGACGTTCTACTGCTGTGCCTGTGCTACGCCTGAGGCCTGAGAAATAGGCTATCCTAGTATGTCCGTGCCAGACGTCCCTGGACTGCGTCAACCCGTGATGACCCCTTGCTTCGCTTGTCAACATGAGATGTGTGTCCTTCATGATGTGCTTATTTCGGAACCTGGTGTTTTGATGTCATTTGCTTAATTTAAGTAAACTTTATGTTTCTTCTTACCTGAAGTTGTGCAGTGTTTTTTAGTCCTGCATATGGCCATCTTGTCCACAAGCTCAGCTGCCACAGACCACGGTCGCTACCCTCCCCTAGTTCGGGTAGGCCTGGGTCCCCCCTATGGTGCAGTGGGTCCATATTCCACGATCACCTGGGACGCATACCCTGTCGTCGTTATGGTTCGACAACATAGGGGCGTTGGCTGGTAAGCCACGTGGCGTCTTTGATCGTAATATATTTCAAGTGTTTATTTCTGTTAATGATGATTATGGCTTACAGCCAATGCAAACCCAAGAGTCATTATCTCAGTAAATTAGAACACTTTATAACACCAGCTTGAAAAATTTATTTTAAAATCTGAAATGTTGGCCTACAGAAATATATGTTCAGTTAATGCATTCAATACTTGGTCGGAGCTCCTTTGGCATCAATTATTGCATCAATGCGGCATGGCATGGAGGCGATCAGCCTGTGGCACTGCTGAGGTATTATGGAAGCCCAGGTTACTTTGATAGCAGCCTTCAGCTCGTCTGCATTGTTGGGTCTGGTGTCTCTCATCTTCTTCTTGACAATACCATGAAGGTCAGATGAGTTTGCACAGCTGACACCCGGGACTAAGTGCCAGGAGCGGTCACGGACCGCTCCCAACACTTTAACCCCCGGCACACTGCAATCAAACATGATTGCAGTGTTCTGGCGGCTGCAGAGGGGGTCATAGCTCCTCTGCTTTTGGATCGGAGATCCCGCGACATGCCGCGGGGTCCCTATCGCTGCCATGGAGGCCCGATGTCGTCATGATGACATCCGGGTCTCCAGGCCTGAGGGACTTCCTTTCATGCGCATTGATGACCAGGAAGTCTCTCAGGTCAGTGCTATAGGAGCTGCAGCACTGACAGCTTCTATAGCATGCAGATCTACATGCTATAGAAGTGATCAGCCTGTACAAAATGAGTGTCCCATAGTGGGACAAAGTGTAAAAATAAGAATTAAAAAAATTGTTTTAAATAATTTTAACCCCTCTCTGACATCAGACGTACTATCCCGTCCATTAAACCCGTGCCAATCTGACCATGGAGGGAATAGTACATCATAGGTGATCAGCTGCGCTCCCGGGGGGAGCGCAGCTAATTGCCGCCGGGTGTCAGCTGATTATCATAGCTGACACCCGGGACTGTGTGTCAGGAGCAGTCATGGACCGCTCCCGGCACATTAACCCCTGGCACACCGCGATCAAACATGATCGCGATGTACCAGGGGCACAGGGGAGCATCGCGCAGGGAGGGGGCTCCCTGCGAGCTCCCCTGAGACCCTCAGAACAGCGCGATGTGATCGCGCTGTTCTGAGGGCTTCCTCCCTCCCAGGACCCGGATCCAAGATGGCCGCCAGGTCCTGCAGGAAGGCGGCTTCCTCAGTGCCTGCTGAGAGCAGGCACTGAGAAGCCTGCAGCTATGCCTGTGCGATCGCTGGTGTGACAGAGTGGTGTGCACACTGTCACACCAGCGATCTGACATTTTACAGTGATGTCCCACCCTGGGACAAAGTAATAAAGTGAAAAAAATAAAAATAAACATGTGTAAAAAAAAATTCCAAAATAAAAAAAAAAAAAAATATTCCCCAAAAAATTCATTTTTTCCTGTAAATAAAAAAAACAAAACAATAAAAGTACACATGTTTGGTATCGCCGCGTCCGTAACAACCCCCCTATATAACTGTCCCACTAGTTAACCCCTTTAGTGAACCCCTTAAAAATAAAAAAAAAGACAAAGCAAAAAATCAATGCGTTATCATCATACCGCCGAACAAAAAGTGGAATAACACGCGATCAAAAAGACGGATATAAATAAACATCATACCGCTGAAAACGTCATCTTGTCCCGCAAAAAACGAGCCACCATACAGCATCATCAGCGAAAAAATGCAAAAATAATTATTTTTTATATAAAATTGTTTTTATTCTATAAAAGCACCAAAACATAAAAAAATTGTATAAATGAGGTATCGCCGTATTCGTACTGACCCGAAGAATAAAACTGCTTTATCAATTTTACCACAAGCGGAACGGTATAAAAGCCTCCTTCAAAAGAAATTCATGAAATGCTGATTTTTGTTCATTCTAACCTCCCAAAAATCGAAATAAAAAGCGATCAAAAAATGTCACATGCTCAAAAATGGTACCAATAAAAACGTCAACTCATCCCGCAAAAAATAAGACCTCACATGACTCTGTAGGCCAAAATATGCAAAAATTATAGCTCTCAAAATGTGGTGATGTAAAAACTATTTTTTTGCAATAAAAAGTGTCTTTTAGCGTGACAGCTGCCAATCATAAAAACCTGCTATAAATAGTAAATCAAACCCCCCTTTATCAGCCCCTTAGTTAGGGAAAATAAAAAAATGTAAAAAATGTATTTATTTCCATTTTCCCGTTAGGGTTAGGGTTGCGGCTAAAGTTAGGATTAGGGTTGGTGCTAAAGTTAGGATTAGGGTTAGGGTTGGGATTAGGGTTAGGGGTGTGTTAGGGTTAGGTTTGTGGTTAGGGTTATGGTTAGGGTTGGGACTAGGGTTAGGGGTGTGTTGGGGTTAGGGTTGGAGTTAGAATTGGGGGGTTTCCGCTGTTTAGGCACATCAGGGGCTCTCCAAATGTGACATGGCGTCTGATCTCAATTCCAGCCAATTCTGCGTTGAAAAAGTAAAACGGTGCTCCTTCACTTCTGAGCTCTGCCATGCGCCCAAACAGTAGTTTGCCCCCACATATGGGGTATCAGCATACTCTGGACCCCAAGAGTTATTGTGCAATTTGTCCTATTTCTTCTTTTACCCTTTGGAAAATAAAAAACTGGGGCGGAAAATATCATTTTTGTAAAAAAAAAAATGATTTTTTTGTTTTTACGGCTGTACGTTATAAACTTCTGTGAAGCACTTGGGGCTTCATAGCACTCACCACACATCTAGATAAGTTCCTTGTGGGGTCTATTTTCCAAAATGGGGTCACTTGTGGGGGGTTTCCACTGTTTAGGTGCATCAGTTGCTCTCCAAATGCGACATGACGCCCCCATACCATTCCATCAAAGTCTGCAATCCAAAACGTCACTACTTCCCTTCCGAGCCCTGACGTGCGCCCATACAGTAGTTTTCTCCCACATATTGGGTATCATCGTACTCAGGACAAATTGGACAACAACTTTTGGGGTCCAATTTCTCCTGTTACCCTTTTGAAAATAAAATATTGGGGGCGAAAAAATAATTTCTGTAAAAAAAAAAAGGATTTTTTATTTTTACGGCTGTACGCTATAAACTTCTGTGAAGCACTTCGGGTTTCAAAGTGCTCACCACACATCTAGATAAGTTCCTTGTGGGGTCTATTTTCCAAAATGGGGTCACTTGTTGGGGGTTTCCACTGTTTTGGCGCATCAGGGGCTCTCCAAATGCGACATGACGCCCCAGACCATTCCATCAAAGTCTGCAATCCAAAATGTCACTACTTCTCTTCTGAGCCCTGACGTTCGCCCATACAGTAGTTTTCTCCCACATATTGGGTATCAGAGTACTCAGGACAAATTGGACAACTTTTTGGGTCTAATTTCTCCTGTTACCCTTGTGAAAATAAAATATTGGGGGCGAAAAAATCATTTTTTGAAAAAAAAAAAAAGATTTTTTATTTTTACGGCTGTACGTTATAAACTTCTGTGAAGCACTTCGGGGTTCAAAGTGCTCACCACACATCTAGATAAGTTCCTTGAGGGGTCTAGTTTCCAAAATGGTGTCATTTGTCGGGGGTTTCCACTGTTTAGGCAGATCAGGAGCTCTCCAAACACGACATGGCATCCAGCCAATTCTGCTTTGAAAAAGTCAAACGGCGCTCCTTCCCTTCCAAACTCTGCCATGCACCCAAACAGTGGTTTACCCCCACATATGGGGTATCAGCATACTCAGGACAAATTGCACAATACCTTTTGGAGTCTTGTTACCCTTGGGAAAATAAAAATTGGGGTGAAAAGATCATTTTTGTGGAAAAAATATGATTTTTTAATTTTACGGCTCTACGTTATAAACTTGTGTGGAGCACTTGGGGGTTCAAATTGCTCACCAAAGATCTAGATAAGTTCCTTAGGGGGGTCTAGTTTCCCAAATGGGGTCACTTGTGGGGGGTTTCCACTATTTAGGCACATCAGGGGCTCTCCAAATGCAACATGGCGTCCAATCTCAATTCCAGCCAATTTTGGTTGGAAAAAGTCAAATGGCGCTCCTTCCATTCCGAGCTCTGCCGTGCGCCCAAACAGTGGTTCCCCCCACATATGGGGTATCAGAGTACTCAGGACAAATTGGACAACTTTTGTGGTCCAATTTCTCCTGTTACCCATGGGAAAATAAAAAATTAGTGACTAAAATATAATTTTTGTGGGAAAAAATTAGGATTTTTTATTTTTATGCCGGGCATTATAAACTTGTGTGAAGCACTTGGGGGTTCAAAGTGCTCACTAAACATCTAGATAAGTTCCTTAGGGGGTCTAGTTTCCAAAATGGGGTCACTTGTGGGGGGTTTCCACTGTTTAGGCTCATCTGGGGCACTGCAAACGGAACATGACCCCCATCAACGTCTGCATTCCAAAACGTTACTACTTCCTTTCCAAGCCCTGCCGTGCGCCCAAACAGTTTCCCCCCCCACATATGGGGTATCAGTGTACTCAGGACAAATTGGACAACAACTTTTGGGGTCCAATTTCCTTGGGAAAAATCAAAAATTTGGGACTAAAAAATCATTTTTGTGGAAAATTGTTTTTTTTTTTTTCACACCCAGGCATTATAAACTTTTGTGAAACACTTGGAGGTTCAAAGTGCTCACAACAGATCTAGATAAGTTCCTTAGGGGGTCTAGTTTCCAAAATGGTGTCACTTGTGGGGGGTTTCCACTGTTTAGGCACATCAGGGGCTCTCCAAACGCGACATGGCGTCCAATCTCAATTCCAGCCAATTTTAGTTTGAAAAAGTCAAACGGCGCTCCTTCCCTTACGAGCTCTGCCGTGTGCCCAAACAGTGGTTTCCCCCCACATATGGGGTATTGGCGTACTCAGGAGAAATTTTACAACAACTTTATCTGTCCATTTTCTCTTTTTACCCTTGTGAAAATAAAAAAAAAGTTTGTAAAATATCATTTTTGTGGCTAAAAAGTTAAATATTCATTTTTTCCTTCCACGTTGCTTCAGCTCCTGTGAAGCAACTGAAGGGTTAATAAATTCTTGAATGTAGTTTTGAGTACCTTGAGGGGTGCAGTTTTTAGAATGGTGTCACTTTTTTGGTATTTTCTGCTATATAGACCCTCAAAGTGACTTCAAATGTGAGGTGGTCCATAAAAAAATGGCTTTGTAAATTTTGTTGTAAAAATGAGAAATCGCTGGTCAACTTTTATCCCTTATAATTTCCTAACAAACAAAAATTTGGGTTCCAATATTGTGCTGATGTAAATTAGACATGTGGGAAATGTTATTTATTAACTATTGTGTGTGACATATTTCTCTGTTTTAAGGGAATAAAAATTCAAAGTTTGAAAATTGCAAAATTTTGAAAATTTTCGCCATATTTGCGTTTTTTTCAAAAATAAACGCAAGTTATATTGAAGAAATTTTACCACTAACGTGAAGTACAATATGTCACGAGAAAACAATCTCAGAATCGCGAAGATCCCTTGAAGCGTTCCAGAGTTATAACCTCATAAAGAGACAGTGGTCAGAATTGTAAAAATTGGCCCGGTCATTAACGTGCAAACCACCCTTGGGGGTGAAGGGGTTAAAACTGTTTTTTAAAAAAATACCTAAAAATAATAAAAAAAAACAATATTTATTCCAGCAATAAATAAATATTTTAATTAAAAAAAAATCTAAACAATAAAAGTACACATATTTGGTATTGCCGCGTTCGTAATGACCCGCACTATAAGGCCGGCGTCACACTCACCGTAGAAAAATACAGACCGTATTGTACGAGCGTAATACGCCAAAATGTTGCTGGCACAACAATCCGTATTTCATTGTGCGTGATACCTGCTCACAACTCTGGGACAGACTGCATCAACTGGTCATGCCTGAGCCAAAGATGTAAGACTGGAAGAGGATTGCCAGGGGATTTGAGGAGCAATGCCACTTCCTAAATTGTCATAGTCTCTGTCTGGTGTTAATGGTCATAACAGATGTGTTGGTGGTTGAGTACAAACAACTTATGAAAAAAGACTCCAAACTTTTTATAAAAATAGATATTTATATGTGCAAACTGTCACAGCAGTATTTACAGCACAATAGTGTAAGTGTGCATTCTTACACAAGTACCAAAATAATGCATGACAAAATTACAAATGTTTCTGTACATAATCGTATGTAAAGACAAAAACCAATAGTCAATATGGTTAGTGCTGATCATATGTGACCCATATGTCGGTTTGATCACATTAGACAAGTGCAAAGATGCATTTGATAACTGTGAGTGAAATTAAATTTAAAAAAATAACAAACTTTTCCATAAATAATAATAAATAAGCAAAATAACAAACTTTCACTATCACTAGTGAGCACCATATCTGTCTCATATGGTTGAGTTCTAAGACTAGACTAATGCAATGATGCATTAGCCAATAATGTTTAAAATGGATGGGGAAAAAATAACAAATATTGGTATAAATTATAAGATATAAAGAAACAATAAATTCTCCCCTAGCCCATATCCCACCAGATAGGTACCATATGCTGTTTGTAGGCATTCAGATGAGTGCAAATATGCTTTACACAACATTGTGTTAAAATAAATATAAAAAAATAAAAAACTTTTGTTTAAATCATAATATATAAGTAAAATAAACATCACAGCTGGTGGTATGTGGGTGGAGGGTTGGCTGGTTCCCAGCATCTCTGTGTGGTTGGCTATGATGAGAACCTTGACAATCACCCTGTTGTAGGGGATTTTCAGGGTTCTGAGCTAACCTCTGCCCACGGTCAGGTTGGTGTGTGGGCACATTGCCATACAGATAAGGGAGATTATATTCCTGTGTAAGATGATACCCACGAGAATCATACCCCCCAATATGACCATGTTGAGCACATCCAGGTTGGGACCAGCCTCCAACACTGGATCTGTACAAGTGGCCATATTGGGAAGTCTGATTATAGCCAGCCATTTGACCCTGTTGTTGCCAAGGTTGTTTTGGTGGGGAAATAGGTGTAACGAATGGAAGCGGAGGCAGAGGTGGTGAAGTTCACATTCGTTTTTATTTTTTAATGTGGAACCTCGAGACCGCGGTCCGGGGGGCTCCGAAGGGGCGTAACTAGTGAGCCCCGGGTCCCCGTAGTAAGGCCCCTCGAACAGGACCAGAATGGAATACCCGGAGGACACAGGTGCTACCTCCAGTTAGACCCCGGACACGTGGCAGCTGTCCCAGAGGGACCAAAAGGGTAACAGGTATTTACAGAGTCCGTGGAGGGTTCTTGACGGAGAAGGGTAAGGTCCTGGTCCAGAACGGATGGTAGTAGGCTGGCTCCAGTGACCTTGTCACGGTCCACGGGTACGGATGGCTGATGGCGGAACGGGATGACACTTGCGCCAGTAATAGCCGAGATTGTCCAGGTTATCCAGATACAGGTTAGCAATGATCTGAGGAGACAAACAGTATCAGCGAAGCACAGAGACTGCAGACGCAGCGCAGACAGATCAGGAACAGAACCGGATGTAGCAATGATAGAACACGTTGCTCCGGCACTCCCCTAATGGTGGAGTGACCAGATATAGTACTGAGTGCACAGCCATTGGTTAATTAGCTATTTTAAAAAATGCACGCTGCCCCTTTAAGAGAGACGGTGGGCGCGGCCTCGCGTCCTAAGCAGACTATCTGGAGGCCTGCCAGCAGCGTGCCAGGAAGTGGAGGAGGACACAGGACGCCGACGAGCAGATGGGACAGGAGACCCCAGCCCGCGCGCAGACTGCTGCAGAGGGACAGCTAGAGGAACAGGTGAGTGAGCAGAACGGAGTGCAGAGCCAGCGCTGGGACCGAGTGTAACAGTATCCCCCTCTTTACTCCCCCTCTTTTTCAAGCCTGCGTGAAATCTTTTAAGAAGAAGAGGAGCCTGTATGTTCTCTTTAGGCTCCCAAGATCTCTCCTCAGGACCAAAACCTTTCCAGTCCACCAGGTAATAGATCCTACCTCTTACTCTCTTAGAGGCCAAGATATGTTTTACCTCAAAAACATCATCCTCAGAGACCGGATCAGGAGTGGTACCCGGGTCCTTAAAGAAGGAACTCAACACTACTGGTTTGAGGAGGGAAACATGAAAGGAGTTAGGTACTTGTAGAGAATTAGGCAATTTCAGTTTATAAGAGACCGGGTTGATTTGTCTCAAGACTTCAAAGGGACCAATGAAACGGGGACCCAATTTGTACGATGGTAACTTCAGACGGATGTACTTGGAGGAGAGCCATACCTTGTCTCCTGGACGAAAGATGGGAGCCTCCAAACGTCTTTTGTCCGCATGCGTTTTCATACGTTGAGAAGCTTTCTCCAAAGCCGACCTGGTCTCTCTCCAAATGTCCGAGAAATTCTTAGACAAGGTATCGACTGCCGGAACATCAGACAATCCCGAGACAGGAAGAGGAATTCCGGGTTGCAGTCCAAACACAATCTGAAAGGGAGACTTTCCAGAAGATTCACTTACTTGGTTGTTGTAGGAGAATTCCGCCCAGGGCAGTAATTGTACCCAGTCATTATGATGAGCGTTGACGAAGTGACGCAGGTATCCAGCCAGGATTTGATTGATCCTCTCCACTTGCCCATTAGACTGGGGATGATATGCAGAAGAAAAATCTAGTTCAATTTTTACCATTTTACAGAGTCCTTTCCAGAACTTAGAGGTGAACTGGACGCCCCTGTCGGACACGATGTGGAGAGGAAATCCATGTAGACGGAAGATGTGCTGAATGAAGTGAGTGGCCAGTTCTGGAGCAGACGGGAGGCCAGATAGCGGAACGAAGTGGGCCATTTTAGAGAAGCGGTCCACCACAACCCATACCACTGAGCAGCCAGAAGAAATGGGAAGATCCGTGATGAAATCAATCGCGATGTGCTGCCAGGGAGCGGACGGAATCGGAAGAGGCAGAAGCCTGCCGGCAGGTAGATGTTTAACAGTTTTGTTACGGGCACATGAAGGACAGGCTGCGACAAACTCCTGGATATCCTTGCCCATGGTAGGCCACCAGTAATAACGGGAGATGAGTTGCTGCGTCTTTCTCTGACCAGCATGGCCAGCCAACTTAGAAGAATGACCCCAGCGCAGAACACGACTACGATCAGAGGCGGACACGAAAGTCTTCCCAGGAGGAAGCCGGGCCAGATCAGTGGAGGCAACAGAGACTAACTTAGAAGGTTCAATAATGTGCTGAGGTTCCTCCTCCAGTTCAGGAGGCAAGAAGGCTCTAGAGAGTGCGTCTGCCTTGATGTTCTTGTCAGCTGGACGGAAATGAAGTACAAAATTGAAACGGGCAAAAAATAATGCCCAACGGGCCTGACTGGGATTCAGTCTTAAAGCAGATTGGAGATAGGCAAGGTTTTTATGGTCGGTGAATATGATTACCTGGTGATGAGCTCCTTCAAGAAGATGTCTCCATTCTTGCAGAGCCAATTTGATGGCCAACAGTTCGCGATCACCGACAGAGTAGTTCCTTTCTGCAGGAGAAAAAACCTTGGAAAAAAAAAACACACGAGATCATCCGCCCGGTAGACGACTTCTGGGTCAGAACTGCTCCTGCACCTATGGAAGAAGCGTCAACTTCAAGAAAAAATTGCTCACTTGAATTAGGACGATGGAGAACGGGTGCGGAAGCGAAGGCTTTTTTGAGAGAAACAAAGGCCTCTTCTGCCTCGGAGGACCATTCCTTAGAGTTTACACCTTTCCGGGTTAAGGCTGTGATTGGAGCCACTCGGGTGGAAAAGTGTGGAATAAATTGCCGGTAGTAATTGGCGAACCCGAGGAACCTTTGTATGGCTTTTAGCCCAGACGGACGAGGCCAGTTGAGAACTGCAGACAACTTCTCCGGATCCATCTTTAATCCTGTGGAAGATACAATGTACCCAAGGAAAGGCAAAGAAGACTGCTCAAAGAGGCATTTCTCATATTTGGCATATAGCCTGTTTTCTCTCAGTCTTTGTAAGACCAGGCGTACTTGCCTCTGGTGTGACGACAAGTCAGCAGAAAAAAATCAAAATATCGTCCAGGTAAACCACGACACAAGTATAGAGCAAGTCCCTGAAAATGTCATTAACAAATTCCTGAAAAACTGCAGGTGCATTGCTTAGGCCGAATGGCATTACCAGGTATTCATAGTGGCCGTCACTGGTGTTGAAGGCTGTTTTCCATTCGTCCCCCTCTCTGACTCGGATCAGGTTGTAGGCCCCTCTGAGGTCCAATTTGGTGAAGATCTTGGCCCCTCGGAGACGATCAAACAGCTCTGAAATAAGAGGTAATGGATACCTGTTTTTTACCGTGATTTGATTTAGACCCCGATAGTCAATGCAGGGCCGCAAGGATCCATCCTTTTTCTTCACAAAGAAGAATCCAGCTCCTGCCGGTGACGATGACTTTCGGATAAATCCTCTAGCCAGATTCTCTTGGATGTAGTCCGACATGGCCTGAGTCTCTGCCTGTGAAAGGGGATAAACTCTCCCACGAGGAGGAGATGCTCCAGGAAGAAGCTCTATCTGACAGTCATATGACCTGTGTGGAGGTAGTCTCAGCCTCCTTTTTCCCAGAGACGTCAGAGAAGGACCAACAGACGGAAGGCAACCCTGGCAGGGTATCAGGCTGGACTGGAGGCGAAACAGGTTGAATCCGGGTTAAGCAACGATTCATGCAGGTATCTCCCCAACGCAGAACTTCTCCAGTTTTCCAATTAAGGACTGGTTCATGCATCTGGAGCCAAGGTAAACCTAAAAGCATGGGATGGGATAAACCGGGATATACATAAAATTGCATTTGTTCAGTATGCATTAGACCTACCCAGAGTTCCACCAACTCGGTTTGAAACTGGACGGGCTCGGTCAGTGGTTTGCCATCCACGGCGGACACCTGTAACGGATCAGGAAGACGCTGGACTGGTAAGCGGTAATGATCCACAACCGCCTGCTGGATGAAGTTCCCTGCAGCTCCAGAATCCAGTAGACAATGTTCGGAGAATTTTATTGCTCCATAGGACACGGAGACTGAGATGTGTAAAGAGGGAGAGGACTGTTCTCTACCTAGGTTGGCCCCTCCTACCGAACCTAGGCACTGGAGTTTCCCGACTTTTTAGGACAGAAATGGATCAAATGTTCAGAACTCCCGCAGTAGTAACAACTTCCCTCCTTGCGACGTGCCTCCCGGCGGCGGGTGGCCAAACTTACATGGTCCACCTCCATGGCCTCGGAGGCGGAGGGCGAAGTACCTGTTTTGTACAAACTAGAGTCCAGGTGATAGGACCTTTTGTCCCGCTTGATCTCCATGGAGCGCTCCTGAAACCGCAGGTCAATTCGGGTTGCCAAGGATATTAGCTCTTCCAAGAGGGTAGGTCTGTCCCGTCCCACCAGCTCATCCTTGATAGGCCTTCCGGATAGGCCTTCCCAGAAGTTAGCAACCAGGGCCTCATTGTTCCACGATAATTCAGACGAGAGGGTGCGGAATTTAACAGCATACTGAGCTACCGTGAGAGTACCTTGGCGCAGGCGGAGCAGAGCAGAGGTAGTCGAAGTGGTGCGACCCGGTTCATCGAAAGTCCTGCGAAAAGCCTCTAGGAAAGATTGAAGATCGTTAACCAGCGGATCCCTCTCTCCCATAGCGGGTTTAGCCAGGCGAGGGCCTCTCCTCCCAGGTGTGACATGATGAAGCCCACCTTGGCTCGGTCAAAAGCAAACATATGCCCCAAGATTTCGAAGTGTAGAGTGCACTGATTGAGAAAACCCAGACACAGAGTAGGGTCACCCTGGAAACGGGTAGGAGCCACCAAGCGGGGACCTTGACTTGCCATGGGAACTGGTACCTGATTATTGATAGAAGAGTCAGGTGCAGACGATGACCCTAAGGAATCCATGCGAGTAGACAAGCTGCGTAGATAAGTCGTGATCTTGTCCTGTTGAACTCCCAAACGGGTCACCTCCTGGCACAGATCCGTGGGCTGAGATCTCTGGGATCCAGCGGGTTCCATGACCGGAGCAATCTGTAACGAATGGAAGCGGAGGCAGAGATGGTGAAGTTCACATTTGTTTTTATTTTTTAATGTGGAACCTCGAGACCGCGGTCCGGGGGGCTCCGAAGGGGGCGTAACTAGTGAGCCCCGGGTACCCGTAGTAAGGCCCCTCGAACAGGACCAGAATGGAATACCCGGAGGACACAGGTGCTACCTCCAGTTAGACCCCGGACATGTGGCAGCTGTCCCAGAGGGACCAAAAGGGTAACAGGTATTTACAGAGTCCGTGGAGGGTTCTTGACGGAGAAGGGTAAGGTCCTGGTCCAGAACGGATGGTAGTAGGCTGGCTCCAGTGACCTTGTCACGGTCCACGGGTACGGATGGCTGATGGCGGAACGGGATGACACTTGCGCCAGTAATAGCCGAGATTGTCCAGGTTAGCCAGATACAGGTTAGCAATGATCTGAGGAGACAAACAGTATCAGGGAAGCACAGAGACTGCAGACGCAGCGCAGACAGATCAGGAACAGAACCAGATGTAGCAATGATAGAACACGTTGCTCCGGCACTCCCCTAATGGTGGAGTGACCAGATATAGTACTGAGTGCGCAGCCATTGGTTAATTAGCTATTTTAAAAAATGCACGCTGCCCCTTTAAGAGAGACGGTGGGCGCGGCCTCGCGTCCTAAGCAGACTATCTGGAGGCCTGCCAGCAGCGTGCCAGGAAGTGGAGGAGGACACAGGACGCCGACGAGCAGATGGGACAGGAGACCCCAGCCAGCGCGCAGACTGCTGCAGAGGGACAGCTAGAGGAACAGGTGAGTGAGCAGAACGGAGTGCAGAGCCAGCGCTGGGACCGAGTGTAACAATAGGTTGAGGTGTAGGTGCCCGTGCAGGAGGATCCTCAGATCTGTTGGGAAAAGAACGGGGATTAGAACATGTAGGAGAGATGAGCCTAAACTGCATATGTGTTATGTGGTGTGATATATGTACTTACGGTCTCAGATCCAGAATAGGAGCCAGAAAGCCAAGGCGGCCAAAGTAGACATATTTTCTTTTTGTCGATGCCGCAAACCCGCTCCTGGACCTCTGCTGCCGTTCCTGCCGGTACTGGTCGCGGATGCTTCTCCATCTTCTCATAACATCATCCACTGCAATGACACATATAATGTAATCAATTAGCTAGCTGCACAAGCCAAATTCTTCTACATACACGTAATATAGTCATGGGGGCCTAGTAGGATGTGTCTATACTAACATTTTGGCGCCAAAAAAATAAATAAAAAAAATTTTTTGGGCAAATTCTGCGCTAGAACTACGCTCTGACCGTTAAGAAGGTTGGAAAAAAATCAAGTAACTTACTTATTCGCTTCTGCTCCTCGCGTGGGCTGTCACCAAAGTGTGGAAACATCTGCCCACAGATGCGCCTCCAGGCCGCCTCTTTCCTTGCGCGGTCTGCATAATGTGCATCTCTTTGGTCCAAAATTTCGAGCCTCTCCTGCACCAAGACTATCAACATCTCCACATTGATGAGCGTAGACATCATGGCCGACTTCGTGGAGGCGTTCTTCCGGGATGTCTGGAGCTCTTTTTGAGCTAATTTGCATGTGTCAGATTCCTGCAGCATGTGTTGCACCATTTCCTGTGAGCTGCAGAAGTCTTGCGTATTTCTCGCAAGTCACACGTCTGGTCCATGTGTAATCCGTTGTTTTCTCGCACCCATAGACTTTCATTGGCGTACAACGGGCGTAATACACGTACAATCGCAGCTTACTGTGGGTGTCTCGCACCGTAAGATACGCCCGAGAAAAATATGCATGATCAAAGCTGCCCCATAGAGAAATATTGGTCCATGTGTAATGCCTCTCACTCGTCCATATTCCTCCTTAGTGTGACGCCGGCCTAAAACTGTCCCATTAGTTAACCCATGTAGTAAACACCATAAAAAAGGCAAAATAACAATGCTTTATCATCATACCGCCGAGCAAAATGTGGAATAACATGCGATAAAAAAACGGATATAAATAAACATGATACCGCTGAAAACATTATCTTGTCCTGCAAAAAATAAGCCGCCATACAGCGCCATCAGCAAAAAATAAGAAAAAATAGAAAAAATAAAAAGTTATAGCTGTCAGAATGAAGCGATGCAAAAATAATTATTTTTTCTATAAAATAGTTTTTATTGTAGAAAAGGGCCAAAGCATTAAAAAAAGATATAAATGAGGTATTGCTGTAATCATACTGACCCAAAGAATAAAACTGCCTTATCAATTTTACCACACGTGGAACGGTGTAAGTGCCCCCCCAAAAGAAATTCATGAATTGCTGGTTTTTGTTCATTCTGCCTCCCAAAAATCGGAATAAAAAGCGTTCAAAAAATGTCATGTGCCCGAACATGGTACCAATAAAATGACTCTAAATATGGAAAAATTATAGCTCTCAAAATATGGTGATGCAAAAATTATTTTTTGCAATAAAAAGTGTCTTTTAGGTGTGTGACAGCTGCCAAACATAAAAACCCGCTATAAATAGTAAATCAAACCCCCCTTTATCATCCCCTTAGTTAGGGAAAAATAATAAAATTAAAAAAGTATTTATTTCCATTTTCCCATTAGGGTTAGAATTAGGGTTGGGATTGGGGCTAAAGTTAGGGTTGGGGCTAAAGTTAGGGTTAGGGTTGGGGTAAAATTAGGGCTAGTGTTAGGGCTAAAGTTAGGGTTTCCTTTTGGGGCTAAAGTTAGGATTAGGGTTAGGGTTGGGGCTAGAGTTGGGGTTAGTGTTTGGATTACGGTTAGGGTTGGGATTAGTGCTGGGTTGGGATTAGTGTTATGGTTGGGATTAGGGTTAGGGGTGAGATTAGGGTTAGGGTTGAGATTAGGGTTAGGGGTGTGTTAGGGTTAGGTTTGTGGTTAGGGTTATGGTTAGGGTTGGGATTTGGGTTATGGGTGTGTTAGGGTTGGAGTTAGAATTGGGGGATTTCCAGAGTTTAGGCACATCAGGGGCTCTCCAAACGCAAGATAGCATCCGATCTCAATTCCAACCAATTTTGGCTTAAAAATGTCAAATGGCGCTCCTTCCCTTCCGTGCTCTGCCATGCGCCCAAACAGGGGTTACCCCCATATGGGGTATCAGCGTACTCAGGACCATTTGGACAACAACATTTGTGGTCCACTTTCACCTCTTACCCTTGGGAAAATAAAAAATTGGGGACTAAAAGATTATGTTTGTGGAAAAAAATGATTTTTTTTCACGGCTCTATGTTATAAACTTGAGTGAAGCACTTGGGGTTAAAAGTGCTCACCACACATCTAGATACGTTCCTTACGTGGTCTTGTTTCCAAAATGGTGTCACTTGTGGGGTTTTTCCACTGTTTAGGCACATCAGGGGATCTCCAAACGAGATATGGCGTCCAATCTCAATTCCAGCCAGTTTTGGTTTGAAAAAGTCAAACGGCGCTCCTTCTCTGTCGTGCGCCCAAACAGTGGTTTTCCCCCACATATGGGGTATCGGCGTACTCAGGAAAAATTGCACAACAACTTTTTCTGTCAATTTTCTCCTTTTACCCTTGTGAAAATAAATAAATTGTTTGTAAAATATCATTTTAGTGACTAAAAAGTAAAATGTTCATTTTTTTCTTCCACATTCCAAAAATTCCTGTGAAGCACCTGAAGGGTTAATAAACTTATTGAATGTGGTTTTGAGTACCTTGAGGGATTCAGTTTTTAGAATGGTGTCACTACACTAATCTACATTCATATATGAGAAAATACTATTTTCAGTCATTAGCGTTTTCATTGAATAATGATCTATAGTCTCGTGAGCAATGCAAAGTGCATTTTTATATGTCATTCTTGTAGTCAGTACTTTACAATTGTCACATGACAAGTTTTATAAATGTTTCTATGCACTTCAGCTAAGGAAAAGTGGAAGAAAAAAGATGACACATACTATGTGAAAGTTCAGAGGATTGATTAGCCTGGAAATTCCAGATAACACATCTGCATTCACATTAGTATTTCTTCATATTCATTTTCAAAAAATATCATGAAAAGATACAGTATGGAGGGAAATATACTGTATACAGGGAAGCTATGGGTGCTTCACATTATGTACAGGGGAGCTGCACATGAGAGTACTCAGGGCACACTGTATAATGGAACCCACAGTACATTAATAGTATTGGTTTCACTGTGTGGATGATGATGCAGTCTGGTGATTATTGTGGGGGCATCATTCAGTGTGGGAACTACTATGGGGCATCATACACTGTGGGGACAACTGTGGGGGGCATCATAAAATGTGGGAACCTCTGTGGGGGATCATACAGTGTGAAGACTACTGTGGGGGCAACCTGCAGTGTGGGGACTACTGTGGGAGCATCATATAGTGTGGGAACTACTGTGGGAGCATCATCCTATGTAGGGACCTCTGTGGGGGCATCATACAGTGTGAAGACTACTGTGGGGGCAACAGTGTGGGGACTGCTGTGGGAGCATCATCCAGTGTGAAAACTACCGTGGGAGCATCATGCAATGTGGGGACCTCTGTGGAGGCATCATACAGTATGAAGATTACTGTGGGGCCAACATACAGTGTGAGGACTACTATGGAAGTATCGTAATACAATATGGGGATTACTATGGGAGCGATCATATAGTGAGGGAGCCATTATACAGTGCAGGGACTACTGTGGAGGCCATAATACAATGTGGGGACTACTGTGGGGGATCATACAATGTGAGGACCATTGTGTGGGCTATTATACAGAGTGAGGACTATTGTGGTGGCCATCATACATTGTGTGAACTACTGTGAGAGGCACCATACAGTGTGGGGACCACTGTGGAATCCATAATACAGTGTGGGGACTACTGTGGGGCAGTTATACAGTTTCATGATGATGGCGGGAGGATCATACAGTGTGTGGAATACTATGGGGCAATAATACAGTGCGGGGGCTACTGTGGGGGCAATTGCGCAATGTGAGGAATACTGTAGGAGGCCATCATACAGTGTGGGGACTATTGTTGGGGAAAACATACAGTGTGGGATCTACTTTGGGGCCCATCATATAGCATGGGGACTACTGTGGAGGCCATCATACAGTGTAGTGACTACTGTGGGGGCCATCATGCAGCATGTGGACTACTGTGGGGTGCCATCATAAAATGGGACTACTCTAGGAGGCCACCACACACTTTGGGGACTACTGTGGGGCAGTTATACAGTTTCATGATGACTGTGGGAGGATCATACAGTGTGGGGAATAATATGGGGGCAATAATACAGTGCGGGGACTACTGTGGGGGCAATTGTACAATGTGAGGAATACTGTAGGAGGCCATAATACAGTGTGGGGACTACTTGGGGGGCAACTGTGCAATGTGAGGACTACTATGGGAGGCCATCATACAGTGTGGGGACTACTGTATGGGGCCATAATACCATGTGGAATGCTCTCTTGAAGTGGGACAGACATCATCCTGTCCCACTCAAGAGATGCATTCCTAAAGGACAATACTTTCGTCTGAGACGCAACTGCTCTGATAAAAAAACTATTTCATCAAGCAGGCAGGGCTCACCCATCAGAGATTCAGATACAGAGACTTTCCAGACTTTGTTCTTCGTCAGGCCTTTCAACAAGCATTAAAACAAGATAGGACACACCACTCACCCCAAGAATGCATGCTACTTCAAGGAACAGTATCACCAGATTGATTACAACTTTTGACAATGGGGTAGGCCAAATCAAAAAAGTTTTATGCAAACATTGGGACATCCTATGCATGGATAATGACATTAGACAAGTAATAGGCAATACCCCTTCTAGAACATATGGTAAAAATAAATCAATTGGTGATAGAATTGCTTCCAGTCATTTTTTGAGTTTACCAATAAGGGGTACGTGGTTACCCATGAGACCGAATGGCTACTATAAATGCCACAGTTGTATAGCATGTTCATTCATAAAATAAGGAAAAACTTTACAAAGTGGGGCTACGCAAGAAACCTTTACCTTGAGGGGTTTCATCAACTGTAGGACAAAGGGAATCATATATACGTTTGCTTGTACATTAGGTGAAGACTATGTTTGAAAAACTGCGGAAGTTTAGGAGAAGAGTAGGGGGAATATCTGGGGAATGTTAATAACAACCGAGACACGACCATTGCTAAACATGTAAATGGCATGCACAGAGAAGACACCTCTGTTTTATAATTCTCAGGGATTGACCTGATGAGAACCCTCAGGAGAGGGGCAATTTTGAGAGAATGTTACTCCAGAGTGAGATGATATGGATCTATAGATTGAAAACATATCATCCCCATGGACTAAATGAACAACTCAATTTCAGTTGTTTTGTTTAGCCACTTGCTTACCTTTTTCCCTCCCACATGCTATTATGCCTCCATGAGTATTTGTTCATCTCTCAAATTTTTAATCAGGATCTGGTCATCACGATTCTTCTCAAACTGTCGTTATTTAGGTTTTTCCTGGTTTTCATGAATTATTAACATCTATGGGTTTTGGGGGTTCCTATTCCAAATGGGAAACAAATACATCATTTTTTCCATTGCTATGTTTTGATTAAACTATATACAATATGTGAATCTTCACTTTTCTATGTGAAAGAAATAATATTGATTGTTTATCTGGTATTCATTCCAGGGACTGAAATCAATTAGAGTATACATATGTTAGAATTGCCTTAATAACCTTTATTGGCATCTGAAAACGATATATGCCTTTCCCTCAATAAGATGCACCCGATAGGCGGGTCTTAGATCAGCGCTTTGGACGTGCCCACTATTGCGTCACTCGTTCCTACCCTCCCTGAATGGGCAGTCACGGGACACGTCTATGTAGGCCTTCGATGATGCAGAAAGCGTCACTGGAACAGGGCATGTTCGGCACTCAGATACTCCATGGTGTCACGTCATTACACATGTGCACTATGAACATCCGCAATAATGAAAAGCACGTCATCAAAGGCACAGCAGTTTTCATTGGTGAGGTTAGTACATACCTCCATAACGGCGCGGGTGGTGCTGACATCACATGCTGACCTCTTAAAAGCTGCACAGACATTAGAGACCTCGTCATACACAGGATAGGGTTCATTTGGAAACTCAGGCCTAGTGCCACTGTAGGGCTCTGTATACAGTGAAGGAAATAATTATTTGCTGATTTTGTAAATTTGCCCACTGACAAAGACTTGAACAGTCTATAATTTTAAGGGTAGGTTAATTTTAAGATTGAGAGATAGAATATCAAAAATAAATCCAGAAAATGACATTGTATAATTTATATACATTTATTTGCATTTTGCAGTGAGGTAAAAAATGCACATAATTTTTAGTGCGTTTCCGCATCGAAAACCCATCAAAAACCTCATGTAATCGGCACCTAAGTATATCAATAGCTCATCATGGGAACATAGCCCTAGAGTCCATGAAAATCACAGACAGCGCCATGGTGCAGCCAGTGTGATGTCCGTGATTATCATTGAAAATTATTGGAAAGGAAGATTTGTAATTAATTTTATTTTTTCATCCCTGAAAACTACTGATGACACACTGACAGTAAAAACTGACACGTTAACGAAGCAAAGATGAAAATCAGATGCAAAACACTGATGCACTTGTACCGTGTTCTTGCGCATTGACATCTGAATGAGGCCTAATACATGAAAACATTCAAAGCTTCTTGTCATTGAAGCTCTCTAGAAAAAATTCCTTCAAATCTTTTCTTGTTCAGTAAAATATTAGACATAGAAGCAACCATTAGTCTCCTTTGTTTTTTTCATTTTCCAAAAATCAATGATTCAGTTTCTGTTATGATTTCTGCAGTAGATAAGAAGTGACAAATAAAATCTGCACTTTTACTAAAACGCATGTCATCTGCACACGACTGTATCAATAAGACTTGGTCAATCTCAAATGATAGGACGCATCATAAACAAAGCAGATTTCAAACATGACATACCAAGAAGAGATAAAAACAGCAGTGTAGAAAATGTGATAAAAACACATGTAGAAAAACACTCAGAAACGTAATGAAAAAACATAATTTACCTATTTTATCTAGGATATGTTTCAATGATGAGATTTCATGACTTTTTGATGCTGCATGTTTTTGTCTCTGATTTGTCATGTTTTAAATAAAGCTTCTTTATTTTTAAACTTCCTGTATTTGGTTTTGACAAAACTTTATTGATACAGACATATGCGAATTACAGGTGTTGTTACCTGTAGATTTTCTGCATGTAATGCAATTCTATGGGGAAAATCCACACATAAATCTCAGCATACCTCCCTAACTTTGCCACAGTCTTCATCCCTACTCTCACACACCTCTTCAACCTTTCACTTACAAATGGTGTCTTTCCTTCATCCTTCAAACATGCCTCAATCACTCCCATCCTCAAAAAGCCCTCCCTCGACCCATCCTCTGTGTCTAACAATCGCCCGATATCTCTTCTCCCCTACGCCTCAAAACTACTGGAACAGCATGTATATCTTGAACTGTCCTCCCACCTCTCCTCCTGTTCCCTCTTTGACCATTTACAATCCGGCTTCCGACCGCATCACTCAACTGAAACTGCCCTAACTAAAGTCACTAACGACCTGCTAACCGCCAAGAGCAAGTGACACTACTCTGTCCTCTTTCTCCTGGACCTGTCCTCTGCCTTCGACACCGTGGACCATTCCCTCCTGCTACAGATTCTCTCATCTCTTGGCATCACAGACTTGGCCTTGTCCTGGATCTCATCATACCTAACAGACCGAAAATTTAGTGTCTCTCTCTCACACACCACCTCCTCACCTCGCCCCCTGTCTGTCGGTGTTCCTCAAGGCTCAGTCCTAGGACCCCTTCTCTTCTCCATCTATACCTTCGGCCTGGGACAGCTCATAGAATCCCACGGCTTGCAGTATCACCTCTACGCCGATGACACGCAGATCTACCTATCTGGACCTGACCTCACCTCCCTACTGACCAAAATCCCACAGTGTCTGTCTGCTATCTCAGCCTTCTTTTCTGCTCGCTTTCTCAAACTGAACATGGACAAAACAGAATTCATCATCTTTCCCCCACCTCATTCTTCCCCTCCACCAGACCTATCCATCAATGTCAATGGCTGCTCGCTTTCCCCAGTCCCGCATGCTCGGTGCCTTGGGGTGATCCTCGACTCTGCCCTCTCTTTCAAACCACATATCCAAGCCCTCGCCACCTCCTGCCGCCTCAAAATCAAAATATTTCCCGAATCCCCTCATTCCTCAACCATGAAACCACAAAAACACTAGTGCACGCCCTTATCATCTCCCGTCTCGACTGCTGCAACCTCCTACTGTCTAGCCTCCCCTCTAGCACTCTGGCACCACTCCAGTCCATCCTACACTCTGCTGCCCGACTAATCCACCTGTCTCCTCGCTATTCCCCAGCTCCCCCTATGCCAGGCCCTTCACTGGCTTCCTATTGCCCAGAGGCTTCAGTTCAAAACCCTAACCATGACATACAAAGCCATCCACAACCTTTCTCCTCCATACATCTGTGACATGGTCTCCCACTACCTACCCACACGCAACCTTCGATCCTCTCAAGATCTCCTTCTCGACTACCCCTCATCTTTTCTTCCCACAACCGCATACAAGACTTCTCCCGGGCTTCCCCCATACTCTGGAACTCCCTGCCGCAAAACATCAGACTTTCACCAACAACTGAAACCTTCAAGAAGAACCTGAAGACCCACCTGTTCCGACAAGCCTACAGCCTACAATGATCCTCAGTCTACTGAACCATCGCACGACCAGCTCTACCCTTTCCTAGTGTATCCTCAGCCGTCCCTGTAGACTGTGAGCCCTCGCGGGCAGGGTCCTCTCTCCTTCTGTACTTGTGTGTCCCTTGTCTAGGACGTTTATTGTACCTGTCTATATTTTCCCTTTTCATATGTAAAGCGCCATGGAATAAATGGCGCTATATAAATGTGTAATAATAATAATTATACCGCCAAGAGAAATTGACATGTTGCTTATTTGAAACTCGCACAGCAGGTCAGTCTACGCTGAGTAAGAAAGCACAATAAGCATGAGATTTCTGTAAATCCCATCCACTTTGCTGGAACAGTATGATGCTGCAGCAAAAATATGCGGCATCAAAAACTCACCAAATACTCATCTTGCCTGGACTATGTACAGTGCTGCCATGTGGGCTGTGTTTGGCATTTTTATGAAACTTTGCATGAGAAGCCAGGTCAAAGAATCTGCTCTGAGGCTCAGCCTATCTGTGTTTTTTTATTGGTTTATGCAAGTGTTATTAACCCCTTCACGACATATGACGTTCTGGTACGTCATATGTTGTGTCAATGACTTTGATGAAGTTCACACGGGGAGCCCGCATCTTTCCTGGCAAATGATGGCTGATTTAATCTGCCATCATGTGCCTTTAACAACTGCAGGTGGAGAGAAGCTCCGCCAGTGGCTGCTAACCTGTCAATCTCTAACAGTGGCATTTACCACGCTCCGGCAAGGGGGGAACGTCGTTCCATGCTCTCACCGGCACGCATGTGTCATGATTGCAGGGCACTGATGGATTGTCATAGGAGATTATGATTTTCTCTATACATAGCAGTGCTGAAGTATCCTAAGGGGACTGTGAAATACATAGTTCTCACTACAGTTACAGTGAAAAAAAAAAAGTTTAAAAAATATGGAAAAACGCACCCTTTTGCCCCATTAAAATAGAACAATTAAAAAATACAGATATTTAGTATCGCTGCATTCATAAAGGTTTGATCTATCAAAATATAAAAAATCTGTACATTCGTACAGATATGGAGAATAGTATTGCCAGATCAGCTTTACCAAACAGAGAACAAGATAAATAAAAAAAATAATAAAAAATCAATTGTGGAATTACACTTTTTTGCAATTTTAACTCACTTGTAATTTTTTTCCCGTTTTCCAGTAAACTATGGGGCAGACGAAATGATGTCATTCAAAAGTAAATGAAAAGCTATGGCTCTTGGAAGGAGGGGAGGAAAAAACGAAAACTAAAAATATGGAAAATTGCCATGTCATGAAGGGGTTAAACATTTATTCACTAACTTTATCTTCTCACTGGTTCTGCATTTTTAGTATGCTAAAATATATATTTTTTTAAAAAGAGGGAACATGTTTAGATCGTCCAGTAATGTCAGGTAACAGGTGGGCAGATGGAGGATATAAGGAAAACTTATATGGGCTATGTAGTTCCTTGTATAACCCGTGTTTTCTTTTTTATTTATAAACATAAACTTTTTAAGAGTCAGAGGATGGAAAATGAGATTCATAGATCACAGATCATTAGGGGATTTTACATCTCATATCAACTCGCTGACAAAGAAAAGATACTTCCTGTTGCTTCATTTCGAACATTCGAGACTGTGTTACAGCAGGTGTTTCCCTCGGACTTAATTACCAACTGTCAGACATAATTGTTTCCTGCTGTGCTTTTTCTTCCGCCTTACCTATGGGATTCTACATAATGGAAATATATCTGTAAAATATCTATATCCACACTCTACACTATATGGTCATGTACATTATTGATGTTCTATCGATTGCTCTGCTGCAAATCATTGTACTGCTTTTATGTTAAAGGGAACCCGTCATAGATTTATGCTGTCCGAACCACAGGCAGCATGAATCGCATACTGACTGCACAATTTACCTGTGAAAAGCTTCAGCGTTTTATAAAAATATAGTTTAGTGGTCCATACAGGGACCATAGGCAGATTCAAGTCTAGTACAGCACCGCCCAAAGCCACCTTCTATCATCACCAATCCACGTGTACACAAAGGGGGAAGACCTAAATAACTGGACCACTTTTGTCTCTGCCTATGGTCCTTGGACAGATCTTTAAAGTACGTTTTCTCTGAAAAGTCGGAGTGTTTCAGAGAAAAACATGCATGGCTACAATAATGTAGCCAGGCTTTGATTAATGCTGCACGTAGTTTGGGCATCATGAATCGACTGACAAGTTCCCTTTAATTTATCTGCAGTCTGAAAAAGAATAAAGGGTGTTTTACATAATCAGATCTTATCTCCTATCCATAGAATATGTAATAATTAATACCGTGTCAGACCTTTCAAAACATAACATAATAGAAATTTCACTCATGACCAGAGACAGGTGACTGTCAACAAAGTCTGTTCTGGGGTATCATAAGATTCAGAAAGTCATAATGGTGCAGCTAAATGTAGACCTGGGCATGACAGGGTTTGTAAGGGAAATATTACTAAGGTGTTAAAAAGTGTTAGGCAGAATAATCAGGGGATGGTGAAAAGAATTCAAATATAGGGTAAAGCCCCCGTCACACACAGCGATCTCGCTAGCGAGATCGCTGCTGAGTCACTAGTTTTGTGACGCAACAGCGATCTCCCCAGCGATATCGCTGTGTGTGACTTTCAGCGACGATCAGCCCCCCTGCCGGGTATCGCTGATCGTCGCTGAATGTCCTGGACATTTTTTTGATCGTTGGTCTCCTGCTGGCCAGCACGCATCGCTGCATGTGACAGGCGGGAGACCAGCGATCAGCTGGTAACCAAGGTACATATCGGGTTTCCAGTTGCCCCGCAGCGCCTGGAAACCCGATGTGTACCTTGGTTACCAGCTCCCTGCACCAACGGGCTGGTATCCAATGTACACTGCGGGTAACTAAGCAACGTTACTCGCAGTGTCGCTGTCCTGATCGCTGCCTGAGCTGCCTGTTTGGCAGCTCAGGCAGCGATCATATAGCGACACACCAGCGATCCTGACAAGTGCATATCGTTGTCGGGATCACTGGTGTGTCGCTAGGTGTGACGGGGCCCTAAGGGTGGTTTCAATTAGGCTATTAACATGGGTAAAAAAGTGTGTGGGTAAATTAATTAGGTGATGGATGTACCTTTCTATTAAGAATGGCGGAGACTTCTTGTCCACCTTTGGATAGCAGGACGTGCGACAACCTTGCTCATTCTTTCTAGCTGACCTTGTCAGTGGCACTAGCTTTTGATTTTATATTGCCAACAGCTCGCACTGAGAAGTTCATTGATGACCCTATCAAAGCTAAGGTGGTTGTGGGCCTGTTAGAGGGATGGTTTCCCTCCTTCTTCTTTCTAGTTTCTGAGGTTATAGTTTGTTCTTGCTGGAGTGATTTCCCAGGGACCTGTGTAGAAACAAATAGGGAGGAAATTCCACAGACATATTTGTTAACTGGGAGTGGGCACGTTGCTACTGGGGTCTGTTTTATTGATCCTTATGATAGGTATAATTTTTGACTTTCTCAATTTGACAGTGCCTCTCTTCTCATTTTTATAGTGCGAATGGTTTATGCTTGAATTTCGTGGATGTTATTAACCTCTTTAAGACCTTTGACATATCCATGCATCATGGTCTGAAAGGCTTTTGACGTATGGGTATGTCATAGCAATCTTGAAGGAGCTGCGCCCAAACGATTGCGGCTGCGAGCTCGGCTTACGTTAAAGCCTAGACCCAGCTGTTACTGCCAGGAGCAGTGCCAAGGGCTATTTAACTTCCTAAATGTCGTGGTGAAACGGCAAGTTAGACTATGCCAGAAACATGGTTTAGGAGGCTTATGTCAGTGAATCACTGACAGGTATAATGCATTGCAATGTTGGTGCTTTGCAATGCATTGTATCAGCGATCAGAGTAAAAAAATGTCCCATAGAGGAACTAAGTAAAAAAATAGAAAAAAAAAATATATCTAAAAAAAATTACAAAATTCAAAACAAAGAAATGAAAATAAATATATTATACTAATAAATGTATTTATTTATGTAAAAAAACCAAAACACATATATGGTATCTCCGCATCCAGAATGACCTGACCTATAGAAATGTGATGCTAGTTAACCCCTACTGAGAACACCATAAAAAAATAGCATGGCAAAACGTATGCAAATTCATCTTACTGCTGAGCAAAACGTGGAATTAAACGCAAAAAAGTGAAATGGAAAAAGGAATGACATAGCTGAAAACGCCATCTTGTCCTGCAAAAAGGAAGCAGCCGTACGGCTCCGTCATCGAATAAATAATTAAGACAGATTATAGCGATGCAAAAACAATTCTTTTTTCTATAAAATAGTTTTATTGTGTAATGGCTAGTGATGAGCGAGCATGCTCTCCACTACTCGGTGCTTGCCCAAGCATCTCACTGCTCGAGATGCTCGGAGCTCGCCGAGTATTTCCGGGGTTGCTCGGCGGGAGAGCCAATGAACATGCAGGGATTGTCTCCGGAATCAGGCAGTGTAGGGAGAGTTGCTGCTGAACTAGGGAGAGATTTGCTTCCTTCGTACTTAGTGTGGGTATACCATATGTAATACACGTACAGTTAGGTCCATAAATATTTGGACAGAGACAACATTTATCTAATTTTGGTTCTAGACATTACCACAATGAATTTGAAACAAAACAAATCAGATGCAGTTGAAGTTCAGACTTTCAGCTTTCATTTTAGGGTATCCACATTAAAATTGGATGAAGGGTTTAGGAGTTTCAGCTCCTTAACATGTGCCACCCTGTTTTTAAAGGGACCAAAAGTAATTGGACAATTGACTCCAAGGCTATTTCATGGACAGGTGTGGGCAATCCCTTCATTATATCATTCTCAATTAAGCAGATAAAAGGGCTGGTGTTGATTTGAGGTGTGGTGTTTGCATTTGGAAGGTTTAGCTGTGAAGGAAACATGCGGTCAAAGGAGCTCTCCATGCAGGTGAAACAAGCTATCCTTAAGCTGCAAAAAACAGAAAAAACCCATCCGAGAAATTGCTACAACTTTAGGAGTGGCAAAATCTACAGTTTGGTACATTCTGAGAAAGAAAGAAAGCACTGGTGAACTCATCAATGCAAAAAGACCTGGGCGCCCACGGAAGACAACAGTGGTGGATGATCGCAGAATACTCTCCATGGTGAAGAGAAACCCCTTCACAACAGCCAACCAAGTGAACAACACTCTCCAGGAGGTAGGCGTATCAATATCCAAATCTACCATAAAGAGAAGACTGCATGAAATTAAATACAGAGGGTTCACTGCACGGTGCAAGCCACTCATAAGAATCAAGAATAAAAAGGCTAGGCTGGACTTTGCTAAAAAACATCTAAAAAAGCCAGCACAGTTCTGGAAGAACATTCTTTGGACAGATGAAACCAAGATCAACCTCTACTAGAATGATGGAAAGAGAAAAGTATGGCGAAGGCGTGGTACAGCTCATGATCCAAAGCATACCACATCATCTGTAAAACATGGCGGAAGCAGTGTGATGGCTTGGGCATGCATGGCTGCCAGTGGCACTGGGTCACTAGTGTTTATTGATGATGTGACACAGGACAGAAACAGCCGAATGAATTCTGAGGTATTCAGAGCCATACTGTGTGCTCAGATCCAGCCAAATGCAGCCAAACTGATTGGTCGTCGTTTCATACTACAGATGGACAATGACCCAAAACATAAAGCCAAAGCAACCCAGGAGTTTATTAAAGCAAAGAAGTGGAATATATTCTTGAATGGCCAAGTCAGTCACCTGATCTCAACCCAATTGAACATGCATTTCACTTGTTAAAGACTAAACTTCAGACAGAAAGGCCCACAAACAAACAACAACTGAAAACCACCGCGGTGAAGGCCTGGCAGAGCATCAAAAAGAAGGAAACACAGTGTCTGGTGATGTCCATGAGTTCAAGACTTCAGGCAGTCATTGCTAACAAAGGGTTTTCAACCAAGTACTAGAAATGAACATTTTATTTACAATTATTTAATCTGTCCAATTACTTTTGGTCCCTTTAAAAACAGGGTGGCACATGTTAAGGAGCTGAAACTCCTAAACCCTTCATCCAATTTTAATGTGGATACCCTCAAATGAAAGCTGAAAGTCTGAACTTCAACTGTTTCAACTTCAACTTCTGATTTGTTTTGTTTCAAATTCATTGTGGTAATGTCTATAACCAAGATTAGATAAATGTTGTCTCTGTCCAAATATTTATGGACCTAACTGTATCCATCTCAACTAACAGTCCTTCTGAGGACTAATAAAGCAGCATAGATATCAGTGCTAGGCATTCACGCAGTGTTTGTGGCAGACTGCAATGCACATACCAAGAGGGTCCATTACAGTTCTGTCTGCCTCTGCTGCTATTACAGATATTTCTAGACATAGCCCCAGGTATCAAGGACCAGGAATAATTTTTTTTTGGATCTTAATCCTGATTATTTTCTTAAAAAGTAATCCAGAGAACACAGTTTTTCTGCTCTATTTGCTTGTTGGCACTGCAGAATACAGCCAGATCCTATCCATATTACAGCTCTAAAAATCCAGCTATTTTAAACTGGGGTTTGTCCATCACACGGATCACATATCAGTGCGCTCAAAATTCTGCCATTTCTGGTCTCCATTTAAATTTTGTTGCAGTGTGTTTGCAAAGTTATTGACTCCAGATTGCTGAAAAAAATTGTTACCTACAGGCCAGCTATTTTAAACTGGGGTTTGTCCGTCACACGGATCACAAATCAGTACACTCAAAATTCTGCCATGTCTGGCCTCCTTGAGTCTGAACCGCATGTTGCTCACCCTGATCCTCCTTCCTCCACCATACCGAGTGCCCGGAGATATCTGATCCCACACTTGGACACTCCGAAGAGCTGTTCACTTTTCCATTTAAAGATTCAGGCCTCTCGCCCGGTCCACTTGATGCGGGGCAAGAGGAGATCGCATGTAGCGATGCCCAAATATTTGTGCAGCCACGGTCTCACGAAGGCGACGGTGGGAAAGTGTCACAAGAGGTGGACATTGATGATACACAATTGCCAGAAAGTCAGGAGGAGGACCAAGGTGTGGTAGTGGAAGTGTTATGATCTGCTACAAGCACTAAGGAAAGGTGGGAATTCTGTCCCTACAATAGGACTGAGCTGGATCCCTACGATGTAACGGGGGACCTGATCCTGCGACCAGACCCGCTAAAGTCCTCAGCTAGTCTGAACGAAGACCTATAGTTGCGAGGGAGGAATCCCTACAAGATCTAGGGACTGGGTGAAAAGATGGACACCTCCTAACAGAAAGTGTAGCAAGGAATATAAAACAGAAAACAAATACTAAGAGATCCTAAGATCAAGCAAAACTGACAGAGTAAGGCACCTAAGCACCGGCTAGCTTAAGAGTAGATAATACAATGAAGTCCAGCAAAGCCAGAAGGGCGGAGCCAGACTAAATAGGGTAAAAAGGTCATGTGACAGCAAACTGAAACAAAATCTAACAAGAGGGTTCTAACAGTACCCTCCCTTCTAAGAGGATCCTCCGGATCCCCTAGGACTTAGGCTTATCTGGAAACCTCTTGTGAAACGCTCTGACAAGTCTAGACGCAGAAACATCATCCGCCCTCACCCATGAGTTATCCTCGGGTCCATAACCCTTCCAAGCGACGAGGTACTGCAAACTCCCTCTATACCTGTCATGGGTGCATCGCCACGAGGATCGTCGCAATTGCACATTCTGACTTCTCGCAGCTGAGTTGCTGTTACTTTGTGTTTGGTGGTGAGGGAGTTAATTTTACCTAGCTCTTTGCTAAGACTAGGTCCAGCCTCGCCCGGCTGCTTTTGATTATGTTCTAATTAGTTTCCTTTATATAGCTGCCAGTCTGCTGGTTAGATGCCGGTGAAAGCATTCATGTAGTCTAGCAGACTGGATCGGTTCTGAGAATACTTAAGCTAAGAGTTCATTAGTTGTTTTTACTCTTATAGCTTATAGTTTATCTCTGAGACCTTAGGTGTTCCTACTGTGTGTGAGTGTTGTATGTAAGACTTTATTTACTTTATTTCTTGTCTTTCTTGTATGTCTTTCTGTTCATTAACCGTTACCTGTTCATTCCCTTTGGTGGTAATCAGGGTCCTTCTTAGGACTAGATTACAGTTGGCAGGGATTGATAGGAGACAGGGTTTACGCTGGTGGCCTGGACCTCTGTACCTTTAACAGTACCTCCAGGTAGAGGGATTAGTTAGGACCCCAGTTTAGGGTCAGCATAGACCCCAGTAACCCTCTAGCCGGAGACAGCGTATAACGGATTCCGTAGTGACCCACTGGACATTCTGTCAGGTAATTCTATGTTATCATCTATCTATGCGCATGTTATATAGTATGTTGCCCTTTTGATATAGATTACTGTCATCACATATATATATCTGCTATACAGCGTGACATTTTCACCGGCCCATGCTAAAGTTTCTCCCAGCTGTCATGAATCCAGTAGCCCAGCTGGCCCGGCAGTTGCAGGGGTTGTCCATGGAGTTGGCAGACATTAAGTCCAAGGTTTTGTCCCCCCCGGAGAAAACCGGATCTGAACCTAAGGTTGCTCTCCCGGACAGGTTCACTGGTGGGCGGGACAAATTTTTTACTTTCCGGGAGGCATGTAAATTGTACTTTCGGCTGCGGCCTCGGTCATCTGGGAGTGAAGAGCAGAGGGTGGGAATTGTTATCTCGCTCTTACAAGGGGACCCTCAATCTTGGGCATTCTCTATTCCTCCAGGCTCCCCAGATCTCCAGTCAGTGGATCGATTTTTTACTGCCCTGGGTCTGGTATATGATGATCCGGATCGAGTTTCCCTTGCTGAAACAAAGTTACGTAAAATACGGCAAGGAAATCGTCCAGCGGAGGAATATTCTTCTGAGTTCCGTAGATGGGCAACAGATACTCAGTGGAATGATCCAGCTCTTAGGAGCCAGTTTTGTCAAGGGTTGTCTGACAAATTAAAAGATGTGTTGGCTCAGTATGATTCTCCTCCATCACTGGAGGCTGCTATGGCCCTCGCTATTCGCATTGATAGACGAATTCGGGGAAGACGCGAGGTAACTCCGCCTCCCGTGATGACTCCACCTACTACTAAAGTCCCTTTTACTGAGGTTCCCTGGTCTGTTCTGAGGAACCCATGCAGTTGGGAGGGACATCTTTTTGTAGGAGGGAATCGGCGGTGCACCGCAAGACTAGAAGGTGTTTCTTTTGCGGGAGAGAGGGACATTTTGTTGGGGGGTGTCCATCCCGGGCCTCTTTGAGCAAAGGAGTTAACCTGGGAGTGTGTATTTCGTCCCCAAATCCCTCTCAGTTTCTCGTGCCTGCGGAGGTGGTGATTGGTACTAGAACTGAGAGGATTTCTGTTTTTCTTGATAGTGGGTCCGGGGCTAATCTGGTGGACGCTCGGTTTGCCCAGGTGCATGGTATGCAACTGAGTGTATTGGCCAAACCGGTCCCTATAGTCTCTATTGATTCTAGACCTCTCGGTCAAGGTAGCTTGGTACAAGCTGTTCATAACATAGATCTTCGTGTAGGGGCAATACATAAAGAGCAATTGTCTTGTTATGTGTTGGAGGGTCTACCTACTCCTATTGTGTTGGGACTTCCTTGGTTGGCTAAACATAACCCAGTGATTGATTGGCAATCCAGAAAGATAAGCCAGTGGGGTGAATTTTGCAAGAATAACTGCATGAAAACGGTCATCGGTGCGGTTGTGCCTAGGACTTTGTCTCCTTTTCTGGAGGACTTTGGGGAGATGTTCTCAGAGGAGGGGTGTAAAGAGTTACCTCCTCATCGCGCATATGACTGCTCAATAAAGTTGCTTCTTGATGCCTTATCTCGTACTTTCCCAGGGGCCGGGAAGACGGATGATCCGGTTCCTATTCCTCAGGAGGGAGTTGTAGTGTCAGCTGTATGCTCTGAGCTTGAGGGGGAGGTATTGGGGGCTCAGGGGGACGCCCCTGTGGGACTTCCAGGGAGTATGATAGTTCCAGATCGGTTAAGACTGAAGGTTACGGGGAACCGTTACAAACGGATGGCTGATAGGGGGAGAGTTTCTGGTCTAGATCTGAAGGTGAACAATCTGGTTTGGTTGTCTACCAGGAATATAAAATTTAAAGTCTCCTCCTGGAGGTTGGGTCCCAGATTCATCGGGCCGTACAGGATCAGTTCCATAATTAATCCTGTGGCATTTCGTCTGGACCTCCCTCCTACGTTTAAAATTCATAATGTGTTTCACAAGTCATTACTTAAAAGGTATGTGGCACCAGTCATACCGTCACCTCTACCTTCTCCTTCAGTGGTGGTCAATGATAACGTGGAATTTCATGGGTCGAAAATCATTGACTCACGTCTCAGTCGCCGATCCCTTCAGTACTTGGTTCATTGGAGGGGGTATGGTCCTGAGGAGAGGACGTGGGTCCCTGCGTCTGATGTTAACGCAGATCGATTGGTTCGGACCTTTCACACAACTCACCCGGGCAGACCTGGCCCTGAGGGTCCGGAGGCCCCTCGTAGAAGGGGGGGTACTGTCATGGGTGCATCGCCACGAGGATCGTCGCGATTGCACATTCTGACTTCTCGCAGCTGAGTTGCTGTTACTTTGTGTTTGGTGGTGAGGGAGTTAATTTTACCTAGCTCTTTGCTAAGACTAGGTCCAGCCTCGCCCGGCTGCTTTTGATTATGTTCTAATTAGTTTCCTTTATATAGCTGCCAGTCTGCTGGTTAGATGCCGGTGAAAGCATTCATGTAGTCTAGCAGACTGGATCGGTTCTGAGAATACTTAAGCTAAGAGTTCATTAGTTGTTTTTACTCTTATAGCTTATAGTTTATCTCTGAGACCTTAGGTGTTCCTACTGTGTGTGAGTGTTGTATGTAAGACTTTATTTACTTTATTTCTTGTCTTTCTTGTATGTCTTTCTGTTCATTAACCGTTACCTGTTCATTCCCTTTGGTGGTAATCAGGGTCCTTCTTAGGACTAGATTACAGTTGGCAGGGATTGATAGGAGACAGGGTTTACGCTGGTGGCCTGGACCTCTGTACCTTTAACAGTACCTCCAGGTAGAGGGATTAGTTAGGACCCCAGTTTAGGGTCAGCATAGACCCCAGTAACCCTCTAGCCGGAGACAGCGTATAACGGATTCCGTAGTGACCCACTGGACATTCTGTCAGGTAATTCTATGTTATCATCTATCTATGCGCATGTTATATAGTATGTTGCCCTTTTGATATAGATTACTGTCATCACATATATATATCTGATATACAGCGTGACAATACCGTCTAGAATTTAGGATGCGGGAAATCTCATATTGCCCGTCCTCCACCACCAGGGGAACAGTGGCCGAGATGTCTCCATCTGAGACCTCAGCTTTTTTCAAGAGAGAAACATGAAACACCGGATTAATCTTCCAGGAGGTGGGAAGCTCCAACTTAACAGCAGATTGGTTAATAACCTGAAGCACCTTAAAGGGCCCTACAAACTTGGGACCAAATTTCTTAGACGGAATCCTCAAGCGCAGATTCTTAGAGGACAACCAAACCATGTCACCAATAGCAAACAAAACCTCTTGTCATTTTCTATCAAAATACACTTTGGATCTTTTGTTAGCCTCCTGAAGATTACCACGTACATCAGTCCAAACTCTCCAAAACACCAGAAAAATTCTCCTCTTCAGGTACAGCCGATCCCAACTTGGAAAATGACCCAAAAGACGGATGTCTCCAGTACAACAAAAAAAAGGCGAACAACCAGCAGAAGCGGATGTATGATTGTTAAGAGCAAACTCAGCAAGTAGCAAAACTCAGACCACCCCTCTTGATTATCAGTCACAAAACAACGCAAGAACTGCTCAACATCCTGGTTTTTCCTTTCTGTCTGGCCATTAGACTCAGGATGATATCCGGATGAAAACGACAAATGAACTCCCAACCTGTCACAAAAGGCGCGCCAAAAACGAGCCACAAACTGAGGTCCCCTATCAGAAACAATGTCAGTAGGAACACCATGTAGTCTGACTATTTCCTTGACAAAGGCCTTAGCGAGAGTCTTAGCGCAGGGCAGTTTGATGAAAGGAACCAAGTGACACATCTTGCTAAAACGGTCCACGACCACCCAGATGACAGTGAAACCCTCAGAGGGGGGAAGGTCAGTAATAAAGTCCATAGCCAAATGTGTCCAAGGTGCACTAGGGACCTCCAAAGGGCAAAGCAACCCCGCAGCAGGAGAATGCGAAGACTTAGATCTAGCACACACAGTGCATTGGCGCACCCACTTAATGACTTCCTTCTGCCATCCTGGCCACCAAAAACTGCGACCCACAAGTCTCTTGGTCTCAGAGATGCCAGGATGACCTACCAACCGAGAGTCATGACATTCAACAAACAAATCTCTCCTCAGGGTACCAGGCACAAACAACCTCCCATGCGGCGTGTTAGATGGGGCATTCTCCTGTGCTTTAAGAATCTCATCTTCCAACACGGAGTCCAAAACAGCAATAACAACCCCCTCTTGCAAGATGTTTTCCTCCTCCTCCTCAGTACCCACCATAGGAGAAAAGCTGCGAGACAAAGCATCAGCTTTAACATTTTTAGTACCTGGGATGTAAGTAACGGTAAAATTAAACCGTGAGAAAAACAGTGCCCACCTAGCCTGACGGGCATTCAAGCGTTTGGCAGCATTAAGGTAGATCAGATTTTTATGATCGGTGAAGACTTGAACGGGAAATTCCGCTCCCTCCAAAAAATGACGCCAGTGTTCAAATGCGAGTTTAATTGCCAACAATTCCCGATTACCGATATCATAATTTAGTTCAGACTCAGAAAATTTCTTTGAAAAAAAAGCACAGGGATGTACTCCATCCGTCTTTGCCTGAGACAACACCGCGCCGACCCCCACAGAAGAAGCATCAACCTCAACCAAAAATGGTTTAGTCACATCAGGCTGTGTAAGGATGGGAGCAGAGCTGAACCTCTCCTTTAGCAACACAAAAGCCTCAATGGCCTCAGTAGTCCACTGAACCGCATCAGCACCTTTCCTGGTGAGATCGGTCAGAGGTTTGGCAATCACAGAAATTTTTTTTATGAATTTTCTATAATAATTGGCGAACCCCAAAAACCTCTGTATTGATTTCACACCAATAGGTCTAGGCCAATCCTGCACAGCTTGCACTTTCACCGGGTCCATCTCAAAACCTTCACTGGAGACAATGTAGCCCAAAAAACTAAGTCTCTGTACAGCGAACTCACATTTTTCTAGTTTGGCAAAAAGTGAATTATCACTCAGTAACTGTAATACTTCACGCACACTCCTCCAATGAGACTCCAAATCCGGTGAATAAATCAAAATGTCATCCAAATACACAACCACACTTCTGCCGATCAAAGGTCTAAGGATGTCATTAATAAGATTCTGAGAAAATGCCGGAGCACTGGAAAGTCCAAAGGGCAAGACCAGATTCTCAAAATGACCCAGTGGAGTGTTAAACGCAGTCTTCCATTCATCCCCCTCCTTCATGCGCAACAAATTGTATGCCCCTCGAAGATCAATTTTCGAGAACCACTTGGCCCCACTAACTGATTAAACAAATCAGGAATCAATGGCAGTGGGTAAGGATTGCGTACAGTAATCTTATTAATCTCACGAAAGTCTAGACAAGGCCGTAAACCGCCGTCTTTTTTTTTAACAAAAAAAAATCCAACCGCCACAGGAGATTTGGAAGGCCTAATGTGACCGGCGGCCAAGCTTGTCTGTATGTATTCCTCCAAAGCCTTTCTCTCAGGAATAGTCAAATTAAATAAACGACTTTTAGGAAGAGTCGCTCCAGGGACAAATTCAATTGCACAATCATAATCTCTATGAGGAGGCAATACCTGCGATTCTTTATCAGAAAAAACTTTCCAAAAATCCTGAATAGGTACAGGTAATTCCCCTTTAACTACAGCAGCAATACGCCCATTACAACACTTGTCATAACACTTAGGACTCCAGGACTTAATTTCATTGGTAGACCAATCCAGTACCTGATTGTGCAATTTTAACCAGGGTAACCCCAAAATCACCGGTGAGGGCAAATTATTCAAAACTACCAAATCCAAATTCTCTTGATGAACACCATTAATAGTAAGAGGAAATTCACAGATATGGTGAGTAACATTTTTCAAGTGAGAACCATCCACAGACACCACATTAATAGGAGAAGATAGAAGTTTGGGTTTTAATTTTAGTTTTTCCAAAAATTTCCCATCAATCACATTGAGAGTTGAACCACAATCCACAAATACCCGAAACTCCATTAATTCCTCCTCACCAGCAGTGGTAGCAGAAAGAAAGACACCTTTATTGTTTAAACAAGCTATGCGGGCAAAACTGACCTCATTTTTTTTTCTCCCTTTATTCATTCGAAGCGCACAGTTCTTAATGAAATGCTCAGATTTACCACAGTAGAAACACAAACCTTCAGCAAATCTGCGTTCTTTTTCCCGAGAGTAAGGTGTCATTGCTCCAATTTCCATCGGCTCTGCAATGTCAGTACATTCCTTCTCCAAACTTGGAGCTGACAAGGCAGATTTACTCTCATTAACCCTTGCACGCAGTCTCCTATCCACCCGTATGGCTAATTGCATAGCCTCTTGCAAGTTACCAGGTATGGGATAAGCAATCAGCAAATCTTTAACCCTTTCACTTAACCCTGCAAGAAATAAACTTTTCAAAGCTGAATCGTTCCAGCCCACCTGAGCGGACCACCTTCGGAAGTGAGTACAATATTTTTCCACATTACCTGATCCCTGTCTCAAACGTCTCAATTCTGTCTCAGCTGATGAAACACGATCCGGATCGTCATACAATAACCCCAAAGCAGAAAAAAAACTATCCACTGATCTAAAGCATGGATCACTAGGCTGCAGAGAAAAGGCCCAGTCCTGAGGTTCTTTGCGCAAAGGTGACATTATGAACCCTATGCGCTGTGATTCATCACCAGAGGATCTGGGTCTCAAACGGAAATACAAGCAAGCATTTTTAAAAGAAAAAAAATCTTGTTGTTCACCAAAAAATAAATCAGGCAAACGTACCTTTGGCTCCACGAAATCAGCTCCAGGACAACTACTCACGTGTTGATGGATTTCAGCCACCTCCAGAGAGAGTCGCTGCAGGTGTTGAGCCAAATCCTGAACCGACACCATAATAGAAACTGAAAATCTTTCCTTAGAGATTTTTTTTTTTTCTTTGGGCTGGACTTACTGTTATGATCTGCTACAAGCACTAAGGAAAGGTGGGAATTCTGTCCCTACAATAGGACTGAGCTGGATCCCTACGATGTAACGGGGGACCTGATCCTGCGACCAGACCAGCTAAAGTCCTCAGCTAGTCTGAACGAAGACCTATAGTTGCGAGGGAGGAATCCCTACAAGATCTAGGGACTGGGTGAAAAGATGGACACCTCCTAACAGAAAGTGTAGCAGGGAATATAAAACAGAAAACAAATACTAAGAGATCCTAAGATCAAGCAAAACTGACAGAGTAAGGCACCTAAGCACCCGGCTAGCTTAAGAGTAGATAATACAATGAAGTCCAGCAAAGCCAGAAGGGCGGAGCCAGACTAAATAGGGTAAAAAGGTCATGTGACAGCAAACTGAAACAAAATCTAACAAGAGGGTTCTAACAGGAAGACGAGGTGATGGATGATATAGTTACTGAACCAACTGGCAGGAAGACATGCAGAGCGAGGATAGCAGCACACAGGGGGAGGGAAGCATAGCACCCCAACAGGCAGGAAGAAGCAGTGTGGTGGCCACAGACAGAAGGTGGGCAACCATTCCCCGTAACACCAACACGATGGAAGTTGCCAGTACAACTGTTAGGTCTTCCTGAGTCTGGTTGGTTTTTTAACACTCTGCCGATAACCCCAAAATGGCCATTTGCACCACCTGCCAGGCCAGCACCAGCAGGGGTAGCAAAACTACCAGCCTGACAACCACTGGCATGATCATGCACATGGCAGCAAAGCACCCTACTTAGTGGGCCAAACCCTAGTGTCCATAAACAGTGTCTGCAGGTGACACCACTACTACTTCCGCTGTTGTGCATGCAAGCTAATCCCTGTCCATGGTGCATGCGAAGATGCTTCCTGCCCTGCACTAGCCATTGCACACACTCAACTAGCACCATCAGCAATCACGTCCACGTCCTTGTCCCAGCGCAGCGTTCAGTTGTCCATACCGCGGTCCTTGGAATGCAAGCCCAAATACGCAGCCAATGCCACACAGGCCATACTACTAAATTCCCACATTTCGCGAATGCTTGAGCTCGAAATGTTGCCTTTTAGGCTCGTGGAGACGGAAGCTTTCCACAACCTGATGGCAGTGGCCGTCCCTCGGTACTTGATCCCCAGCCGCCACTATTTCTCCCGGTGTGCCGTCCCGCATTACACAAGCACGTGTCCCACAACATTAGCCATGCCCTCAACAATGGAGTTACTGGGAAAGTCCACCTAACCACGGACATGTGGACAAGTGCTTGTGGTCAGGGACGGTACATCTCACTGATGGCACACTGGTTTAACATAGTGGAAGCCGGAACCCAGTCGGACCTTGGGATGGAACACATCCTCCCGACGCCGATGATTGCAGGCCCTAGGTCCTTCAGGGTTGCCCCCACAGTCTACAGCACCTGCACCTCCTCCTCCTCCTCTTCAGTCTCCATCTCTGAAATGACCACCTCAGTCACTAGCTGGAAGCACTGCAGCACTGCCTCAGCCAAGCTTCACCAGGCTGTGCTGAAGCTAATATGCTTAGGTGGCAAACCGCACAATGCGGAAGAGTTGTGGACAGCTCTGAAAGAGCAGGCTGATCTGTGACTGACACCGCTGAACCTACAGCCAGGCATGGTCGTGTGTGTCAATGGCCAGAACCTGGTGGTGGCTCTGAGGCGAGGCGAGCTCACATAAATACCATGCCTGGCCCATGTGCTTCAGCTCGTTCAGCGGTTTCTCAAAACCTACCCGGAGCTACCATATCTGGTTGTCAAAGTACACCACCTGTGTGCCCATTTTAGAATGTCAGCTACAGCTTTCGCCTCCCTTGCCATGATTCAGCAGTGTTTGCAGCTTCCAGCTCACCGACTGGTGTGTGATGTCCCCACGCATTGGAACTCTACAGTGCAGATGTTAGAAAGGATTTGTGAGCAGAAGAGGGCAGTTGTTGACTACCAGCATCAACAAGGCCATTGGTATTCCGTTCAGACTCCCTATATAAGACCTCAGGAGTGGACATGGATGTCAGACATATGTACCATCCTACAAAACTTTGAGGACTCCACCAAGATGGTGAGTGGCGATGACGCCATAATTAGCGTCAGCATCCTGCTTCTCTGTGTTCTGAAATGCTCTCTGCTCAAAATCAAAGAGTATTCATTACAGGCAGGGCACGATGAGATGGAGCACGGAACCATACAGGGTGAATACACACAGCACAGCCTCATCTCATCCCAACGTGGATTGGATGACAATGAGGAAGAGGAGGAGGAGAAAAAACAGGAGATATTTTCCTGCGCTATAGACGGTACTACCTGCACAACTGTCAATCCGTCTGTTCAGCGTGGATGGCTTGAGGACAGGGAGGAGGAGGAGAGCATGGTCAGTCATCCTCTTGGTGAGGACACGGAAGTCTTGCCTGTTAGCAGTCTGGCACGCATGGCTGAGTTTGTTACGCTGCCTTTCCCGTGACCCTCGCATTCTCCAAATTTTGGGTGACAGTCATTACTGGTTAGTGACACTTCTAGACCCACGCTACAAGGAGAACGTTCTATCTCTTATTACCAAGACAGACAGGTCTACTTAAATGGGACAGTACCAGAAGGCCCTTGTTGCAGAATTATTAAAATAATTCCCACCTGAAAACGCTGGCGGCAGCGGTCACAGAGGTTGTTCCTTAGAAAACCAAGGAGTACAGGCGAGAGAGACACAACTCCAATCCAGCAGAGGCAGGGGAACACTGTCAAAGTTTTGGGAGAGTTTTCTCAGTCCCTCCCATCGCACAGGCCCTGAGGCACGGGGTACTCTCACCAGGAGTGCAAAGTTTGGGAAGATGCTGAGGGGGGACCTTGCTGACGATATCCAACGTCCTCCGTGATTCATCTGTGCCTTACAATTATTGGGTATCCAAGCTGGACATGTGGCATGAACTGGTTCTCTACACTTTGGAGGTCCTGGCCTGCCCTGCAGCTAGCATTTTGTCAGAGTGGGTTTTTAGTGCCGTTGGTGGAATTATAACTGATAGGTGCATCCTCCTGTCAACTGAAAATGTTGCCAGGCTGACTCTTATAAAAATGAACAAGGGCTGGATTGAGCCAGACTTTTCAATACCACCGAATGATAGCAGCGTAACATAAACTCAAATCTAGTGTCTTTTTTGTGAGGTCTATTCCCATGCACCTCTTCACACCCACAAACGGGTTTACACTCCCTGATTGTGGCTATTTGCTGTTGTCCTCCTCCTTCTTTTCATCCTCACCATACACCATCAGATCACCAGTGTGACCGTGGTCCATGATGCAACACCCACATAATTTTTTTGAAGGGTGTTTATGATGCCCGTAAAATAAACATTGTTTGACAGTATGTTCATGTATACCCTCCAGAGGTAAATGTTTATCAGCCCATACACTCAGTGCATGGGCATTACAAGTATAGGAGACCCACTCCTTTCTAATGGGAACAATATTTTATGAGGACCTCCTCCATATCTCTTCCTAGGGGTATTGGCGTGCCTCCAAATTTTTGGCAGCCCTTGCATTCACTGCATAGGCAAACAGTATGGGAGTACCAACTTCCTAATAATGGGAACATTGTTTTCAGGAGGCCCTTCTGTACGTCTCTTCAAAGGGGTTTTGGGGTGCATCTAAATTTTGTCCAGGCCTTGCGTTCACTGCATAGGCAAACAGTATGGGAGTACCAAATTCCTAATAATGGAAACATTGTTTTCAGGAGGCCCTTCTGTACATCTCTTCAAAGGGGTTTTGGGGTGCATCTAAATTTTGGCCAAGCCTTGCATTCACTGCATAGGCAAACAGTATGGGAGTACCAACTTCCTAATAATGGGAACATTGTTTTCAGGAGGTCCTTTGTACGTCTCTTCAAAGGGGTATTGGGGTGCGTCTAAATTTGGGGCAGGTCTTGCAATCACTGCATAGGCTAACAGTATGGGAGTACCAACTTCCCAATAATGAAAACATTGTTTTCAGGAGGCCCTTCTGTACGTCTCTTGAAAGGGGTTTTGGGGTGAGTCTAAATTTTGGCCAGGCCTTGCATTCATTGCATAGGCAAACAGTATGGTAGTACCAACTTCCTAATAATGGGAACATTGTTTTCTGGAGGCCCTTCTGTACGTGTCTTCACAGGGGTTTTGGGGTGCTTCTAAATTTTGGCCTGGCCTTGCATTCACTGCATAGGTAAACAGTATGTGTGGCGCCCTGAGGGTCCAGTCGCCACAGAGATGTTGCATCGCACCCAGCGGTGTGACACCTGACTCTCAGGTAAGGGGGAAGCACCCCATTGACTCCAACCACTGCATTCAACACTACATCATGCCAGTGCTGAGCTTCAGGCTGGTTAGTAAAGGGTGTAGAAGTGGGTGGGTGGAGCTAGCTGCAGCATGAGGCAGCAGCTTGTTAGATTAGAGTTCAGTTGGAGTTAGGCAGCCAGCATGGGTACTAGGCTGGCCTGCAGCTCTTTCTGAGTTTACCTCAGAGAGCCTTGCTGAGAAGAACGGAAGGGTCCGGGGTCGGTACAGCAATTGACGCTGTCCCCCATCCTCACTGGAGGAAGGACCAGGCAAAACATCGGGGAGATGGTTCCCAGGCTGGTGGGTCAATTCAGCGCCATCAGCAAACACCGCATCTAGTGGGACTCTTCAAGAGCCACTAGCTACCATAATCTCGTCCGGAAGCAGCTCAGTGGTCAAGTACGTCCAGGTTTCCGACGGTGTCTCGGTCTCCGTAGCTCACTGGGAGATGATCACCCGGGGCATCGGGTCGCACCTGAAAAACTGAAAAGGCCTAATACTGCTTCGCTGAGGGCTCTGTGGTAGGGAGGTGCAGGTAGAAGTAAGGAGTATTGCACAAACGCCGGAAAGGAACATAAAAGGGAGTCTTTGGAAGTGTGACCAACTTACCAGAGGGTTACTGGACTACTCACTGGAAGGACACAGTACCCGGCTGATATCTGTATGGCATGCAACAGACTGTGAGTAAACCCTTGAAACTGCATAAGAACTGTCTCCTGCTTTATTACTACGTGCATACTCCACTCTGCTACATCACCTTGCACCATTGCTTTCCATCACATCTACCTGCCCTGGGAGGACACAGTCTCGCCTGTAGGAGACTTTACACCAAGCTGCACAACACCATCCCTCCCAGAGGACCTGCACAGCAGCGCTGGTCACCCTGACCAGATACTACAGGTGGCGTCACGACAAATTACACGAACATTCCATCATCCCCTGTAAATATCCCACATTACGGTGAGCGCCCAGGGCACGAACCGAGCTGGCTACCCGTGACATCCCCCATAGACTTCCATGGGCTCGGTGCCGAGTACCCCTAAGCCCTGGTACGTGTGGCTCATATGGGAGTACCAACTTCCTAATAATGGGAACATTGATTTCAGGAGGCCCTCCTGTATGTCTCTTTAAAGGGTTATTTTGGTGCCTCTGTAAGCAGGTGCAGGAATGCAGTAAAGCAGGGATTGCAGAACAAAGCTGTATAACAATGCTATTTCATTTTTAACAAGAAGGATGGCAAAGGTCAACTCACAGGAAGTTAATAAAGAATAAACAAGGGAAGTAAAAGGGTTAATGCAACAGTCTGGTATTGAAACGGCTCTTCTCTGGTCTTGTTCATAACGAGTGGAAGGTACTCTGTTGTGAATGTGTTGGAGACGACTTTGGAGCTGGGACTCCCTCCGGTGGTTGCTGAGGGTATTGAACCAATTAAGGAATGAGTGTCAGGTGGGGCTGACTGGCCTGATATAAGTGAGCTGGCCTCCCATGATCCTCGCCAGTAATCAATTGTTGCTCCAGGTCTTTGTTGGAATTTCAGCTTGCTTTCCTGCTATCATTCAGATAAGTGACTTTCTGTTTTTTTTTTCTGTTGTTGGATTTTCCGTGCTTTTTGCAGTCTTGCCATAGACTTCAGCTGGGTCCCCTTTGGGGGCTTGCGCTGCCCTCTGTTCTCATTTTGTATTTGCACTTGTTCTCTGTTCCATTGATATTTTTTATTGCTGGGTAGCTGTGTGTCACACCAAAGATCTGATATAGGTGGTCGAGATCGTGTGGTCTCAGGTTTTTTGTAATCAGAAGTGCTGGTATTTTTATTAGGGTTTTTCTGGGTTGCAGACAGAATTTCTCTCCTGTACTTACTTTCTAGACAGATTTGGGCCCCAACATTTGCTAATTCTATTTTCTGTCTGTGTTCGTGTTTTCCTCTTGTCTAACCTGCATTACATGTTTGGGGGCTTCCTATTTCTTTGGGGGCTTTACTCCGGGGCAGTTAGCTTTCCTCTTTCTATCTTCAGGTGTTTCTAACTCTCCAGGTGTGCCGAGGCGTCTAGGATCACCATAGGTACGCTCCACGGCTACTTCTAGTTGTGCGGTTAGTTTAGGGATCTGCAACCCATTCGGTTCCAGCCTCTCTGGTGTCTTGCTGCTTTGGCGGTATTTTGCTCCTGTCCTCTTCAGCTACCAAATCATAACAGTACTCCCGCTGTTGTCAGCTCCGTACCGCGTAGTTCAGGTTGAGTGGTAGAAGAAGGGAGCATATCTTGATCCGATGAATCGACCGTCTCTTGCGTTTGAGGCCAACGCACTTCCCTGGGACTGGTGGATGGCGAACTATCCAAGTCTGAGAATGTGGCGAGTGTCTCTTCCTCATCACACTCGAGAACCATTGGGGTGAGAGTTTCGGTGGTATCTGGCACTCTCTCTCCTTCTCCAGGACCCTGTGACAAGCAATGATGCAACATGCTGCGATGGATAATTCGGGTAGGCGCTCCTTCTTTCTGTTCAGATTGAACTTCATACATTGGTCCATCAGACCCAACCCGGTGTTTCACTTGATACAGGGTTTTCTCCCAGCGATGCTCCAATTTGCCCCGGGGCCGCTTGTCTAGGATTAACCCTCGATCTCCTGCCATAAGAGCTGTCCCTCGAATAGGCATTGTTTCATGGTGTTGGAGTTCTCAAAACTTAGTCTGCACCAGCTGGTGAAGAGTCTTTAGCCGGTCGATGTTCTCGGACCCAGGAATACTTCTTCCAGATCCAACTCCAGCTCTGTAATTTTCCGTCCCTTTTGCCCAAACGGCAAGGTATATGGAGTGTATCCTGTTGTACTGTGCACTCGATTTTTGTACACCCAGACCAATTCAGCCACATACTCAGGCCATCATATTTTCCGATCTTCCTCCAGTGTTTGGAGCATCAGAATTAGCATCCGATTGAAGCGTTCACAGGCTCCATTCCCCTGATGATGATGATGATGATGATGATAGGGCGTCGTCCTTGACTTCTCAATACGGTACAGACGATATAACTCCTACATCACTCGACCTTGTAAGCAAGTGTCTTGGTCAGAATGGATCCTCTTTGGGCAACCATACACCAGGATGAAGTCTCGGTAAATGACCTGCGCAGCAGTCTGATCCCGAGTTGGAGTCACCACAGCGAACTTGGTAAAGTGGTCAGTCATCACCAAACAATGTTTATACCTGAGATGAGCTGGGCCCACGGTTAAGTAATCGATCATCAATAACACTAAAGGGGCAGAAGTCATGATGGTCCGTGTCGGGTTCTCTGCTCCAGAGGTCTGACTAGTTCACAGCTCCGGGAAATCAACCAGTGTGGACTAGAACAATCACTTTCGTCCAGAGCACACATGAAGAACCATTGAAGCAATTGTGTTAGTTTAAAATATATTTTTATTTAAAAATATTAAAATTTAGTGAACCAATTAAAAAATGTATGCACAAGATGCCTCTATATAGGGGAATAACAGACCAGAGCACTAGTAACCAATAAATAATATAGATATTCAGATAAATAGTAGAACAGAATGAACCACACATCGGAATCAATAACACTAGGAACAAAAATGGCCCAAATGAAGGTAAAAAAAAAATTGTTATTAATAACACCAATATATCTATATAGAAATCTTCACAAGACCAATGCACATATATCAGTGGGGAAGGTACAAGTGCCTCATAATGTAAACTCACAGTGCTGCCTAGTGACGTATAGTATAATTAGGTGAATAAGTTTAAAGCTATTATAGAGTTACCTATATTTGTGCAGAGTCCATAGGGACCCACTAAAATGTTATAGGCGCTGGTAGTGTTACCCTCCACCCCAACGCACGTTTCATAGCTTCTTCCTCCAAGCATCTTTCCATTAATCGCTGAAATGTCCCAGGAGCATTAGTCAGTCCGAAAGACATCCAATTAAATTCAAACAATCCCATGGGCAGTATGAACGCTGTCTTTGTCCGATCTTGTTCAGTCATGGGCACCTGCCAGTTTCCGCTGGCCAGATCCAGGGATAAAAAATACTTTGCCTTTCCCAAGGCAGATAATGACTTCTTGATTCGGGGCAATGGATAGGAGTCCCGCACTGCACAAGCATTCAGTCATCTGTAATCGACACAAAGCGCAGAGTCCCGTCCTTCTTCCGGACTAAAAAAATGGAAGCCGCCCACGGGCTCTGACTCTGACTCTCCCGTATGACTCCACTGTGCAGCATGTGGGCCAGCATCTCTCTTACTTTCTTGTACATCTGAGGCGGTATCTGTTGATATCTCTCCCGGACTGGGGCAGCACTTCCTGTCAGAATTTTGTGGGTTATCGCCATGGTTCACCCAAAGTCATCTTCATGGCGAGCGAAGACATCCTGGTAGCGCTCCAGCGCAACTTCCACCTTTTGCACCTGTTGCTGGCAGAGTCCCGTCAGTTCAGCCCGCATCTGCTCCAAAATTCAACGACCCTCCTTCAGATCTCCAGGTGGGTGCTCTGGTGTCGTTGTGACGGCTAGGGTCCAGGGGTCCCCTTGCATGGCTGACAACTTTACTGCCTCTGGTTGAATCAGCTCTTCCGGCATTCCAGGCACCTGAGCCACTTCACTCTTAGGCGAGACAGTGAGGTCTTCTCCCAGAGTGACGCACCAAACCACCACGTTACCATCATGGACTGTGGCTACTGTCAGAGCGACAAGAAGCTCCAAGGGTATCTGGTCCATTACGGTTGGCTCTATCTGCACTTCCACCCCTTCGAGAGGCATATACAGGCTCGTACTGGTGTCAATGTGAGCAGTCTGACCAGGCGGTAGAATGAATTTAGCAGCTGCAGGGACTATCACCTTCCCTAGAACCTTCCCTTTGCCTCACTTTCATGGGCCTGGGCAATCCATACCAATTGTTGAGACACCTTCCTCTGGGGGTTCATGGGCTCCATCAGTTCAGAAAAGCTTCTTTGTGGCTCACTGATGGAGAGGGTTTTGAGTTCCTTCAGCACATTCATTCCCAGAATCTCTGCAGGACCGTTGCCAGCATCTCCAGCTGCTAACACGACTCCTTTCCGCATCCAGACCACACCTGAGACTGGGATGGGCAACTGATTGGCTGCCGTCAGCTTGATTACTGGGCCCCATTCTGGCCGTGTCACCTCAGGAAAGTAATGTCTAAAATAAGTTTCTGGCATGGTGGTTACATGTGATCCGGTATCGACTAGGCAGCGAACGGCTCGTCCATTCATCTCAGCCCATGCGAGGGGACTCATAGAAATTAAACTTTTGGGACTGCCTGCTCTCCTCCTTGGCTTCTCAGGCTCCGGGTGGCGTCCCCCCAGCCATGGAGCCTACTAGTTTAACAGCTGGGGCCACCCCCACCTTGCACACCCTCGGGCATGTTGTCCGGTGTCCCCGCACTTGAAACAAGTCAGATTCCTCTCTATGCAGAGTTGTCCCATTACTTGGCGATGTTCAACTAGCAAGCAGGGCTCGGGGGCACTCCTATCTCTAGGCACATTTGGAGCTGCAGTGGGGGGCTCTTCCGAGGCTGGACCATTCTTCTCACATGTCCCGTATTTCCTTCCGGATCTCTCGGGCCCACTCTGGTTCTGCCACGGGCAAGGCGGGTACCTCATTGCTCCAAACCATCCCTGCCAAGGCTGCTGTCCCCTGCTCCTGCTCTCTTATGCGTGTTTCTGCCTCAACCTCTAAGAAGGTCATACGCAGCCTAGCACGCAGGCACTCCTGCAAAGCTTGCTTAAGCAACGTGTCTCTGAGGCTCAGCATGAACTGGTCCCTCAATATCACATCAGGGGGCCCCACTCCTATTACCCCCACATCATCCCGTCAGTCAATATGTGCGTGCACCTCCTGTAGCACATTAATATATTGCTTCACGGACTCCCCCTTCCTTTGGACACAGCTGAAAAAGTGCATCTGCAATTATCCAACATTGGTGGGATCTCCGTGCATCTCTTCCAAGATCTGTAACACCTTGGTCACCTCTGTCACTGCAGAGCGTGCTGCACACCTCTCTCTGCCCTCACTGCCGGCGGGAAACTGAGACCTCTTTGCCGCGCTTCCTGCTCACTGCCTGACTTAGCCACGCCCCCTCTCCCCAAGTCATGGGATCTGTCTGGCTCCCCATTCTTTCCCCTCGGCAACACTGGATGCAGTCTCGACAGTTTTGGACCCGGCATGATGCAGGTACCCACAGCCCTGTCTTCCTCCTTACATGTCCAAAGTTTGAGCAGGCCTTGCATTCACTGCATAGGCAAACAGTATGGGAGTACAACCTCCTAATAATGGGAACATTGATTTCAGGAGGCCCTCCTGTACATCTGTTCAAAGGGATATTGGGGTGCATCCACATTTTGGGCTCCCCTGCCACTCACTTCATAAGCAACAACAGTATAGGGAACAATAATGGGAACAACAAAGCATAGGCGGCTGATGGCTCTTTAAGAATAGTGAGGGCCGACTGCTTGCCCTTTATGAATAGTAAAGGCCGCCTGATGGCCCTAGAAAAATAGGCTTTGTGACTTTCAGAGTCCCTCCTTCATAAATGAAACAGGATGTGTCTGATGATGTGTCACACACCACATGGCCAGATAAGGTTGTAAAATGTTATAATGACATTTCCCAGTGAATGCATTTGTCTTGGTTGAAAGCAATGCTAAAGTTGAAAAATACCTAAAAAATGCTTCGTGTGAACATAGCCCAAGTTGTGGAGTAAATCAAGAAAGGCACATCCAGCCCATGAATGGCAGCACTTCCCAGGACTCACATCCAAAGATGATATTTCATATTTTTTTATTTAATAAGTTAAAATGAAGGAGATACAACGCGTTTCGGATACAGTATATGCAAGAAGAGAAAAAAAAAAAAAGCATTTTTTTTCTCTTTTTTTTTTTTTCTCTTCTTGCATCTATGCTGTCAAAGTTGGTGGGTGTGCTCCTGAACTTGGTCCACTCCCTAAATCAAGTGTCTGAGACTGGGATAAAAGGTTTGCCACTATATATAAGTGTTACTGAATTTTATATTAGGATTTATACTGTGTTTTTATGATACCTGATGAAGGATATATACTGTATCCGAAACGCGTTGTATCTCCTCCATTTTAACTTATTAAATAAAAAAATATGAAATATCATCTTTGGATGTGAGTCCTGGGAAGCGCTGCCATTCATGGGCTGGATGTGCCTTTCTTGATTTACTCATCCTGTGTGAGCCTGAATCTGGCTCTTTCACTTGGATCCACCCGAGGCAAGCTGCAAGCCCTGTCTATTGAAAAGTATCCCAGAAGAATTTTTGAGGATACACAATCTAAAGCCATATTAGTCTTCTATCAGGTGAGTGCATAAAATTGTGCACACTCTAAAGACTATAATATTGTTTTTACACACTTAGGGCGCCGCGATTTGTCTATTCTTCTCTCCCAAACAGGGTTTTTTTGTTTTTTTTTTTGTATACAAGTTGTGGAGTAGCATTTTTGTTTTTGGTTATTTATTTTTATTTATTTTGCCTTATGTACAAGTCATTACCCTGGAAAGGATGTTTGTTAACATATTTCCCAGGAAAATCCATTTTGGTTTTGTTTTTGTATGTTTTATTGTGAGTCTGTAAAAGTGGCATAGACTCTGACAACATTGTTCAAAGCAGTCAGTGACCTAGGAGTCAGAAATGCTTCCAGGGGTCTTCCCCATGCTGTTCCCATGTCATTTGAGCACTGTTCCCATCGATTTCCATAATTTTTAGTCCATCTGCAGGCCGCCGGGGGCCGCCGGAAAAATGCTTGAGTTTCCCATAGACTTACATTGGGCTCGTTGCTCAGGTCGAGCACCCGAGCATTCCAATTTGCTTGACCCGAGCAATGAGCACCCGAGCATTTTAGTGCTAACTCATCACTATTAGTGAGCACTTTCTCCTTTGCAAAGATAATCCATCCATCTCAGATGTGGGATATCAAGGTGCAGATTAGGGTGGTCACTCTAAAATGTGCACGGAATGCAGCAGCCATTTTATGATGTTACATGCTGTAAAGGGGACTTCATAGAGCACAACTGTGCAAAAAGGAGCACTTTGTGTACTTTTAGGACATCTTTTAAGGGCTCGCTCACACGTGCGTATAATTTGGATGAGTGCTATCCAAAGTATTATCGAATAGCACTCAGAGAAATGTTATACTGTGGGTCAATGCAGATCTGTGATTTTTGTTATAGACCGAGCAGGTCTGTGGAAAAAATTGCAGCATGCTGTGAAAGGCCCTTCAAATTGGATCATATGCACCCATTCAAGTCTATTGGTGCATGTGCAATAGAAACAATAGAGAAAATAAGTTCTCATCATCTGAGAGAATCGGATCACAATAAACAGGTACTTGGCTCAAACTATGACAGAGATTGAGCCAAGTGTCATTTACATAATTCATCCGATTCTCTCGCATGACAGAATTAACGCTCGTGTGAGCAAGCAATAAGGCTAACTCTTCACTGCTATTTTGTCTGTGCACAGGTTGTTCAACCTAAAATCATCAAGGATTTTACCCAGGGGTATTATGAGGATTTTGAACCCATGTGTACTACACAGAATTTGATAACATAAGATCGTCATATTGAAAATTTTTATATTTTTTCCCAAAAATGTTGTTTTAGCCCCAAATCTGCAGTTTTGACAATGGATAATAGGATAAAATGAACCCCATAATTGGTTACACAATTTTTCCTGAACGCGATGAGGCCTAATATGTGGTCAAAAACTTCTGCTTGGGCACATGGCAGGACTTGGAAAGGACACAGTGAAATATGTCTGGAATAGATTGTGAATGCCATGTTGCATTTCGTGAGCCCCTGACCTGAGAAAACATCAGAATCCCCCCACAAGCGACCCCATTTTGGAAATTAGACCCCTCAAGGAATTCATATAGAGATGTACTGAGCATTTTTAGTCTACAAGTGATTCACAAAACATTATAACATTTAGATGGGAGAACCAAAAATTACTTTTTTTCCAGTAAAATACTGTTTTAGCATCAAATTTATAATTTACATAAGGAGTAATAGGAGAAATTGAACCTCACAATTTGTTATGCAATTTCTCCCAAACATGACAGTAGCTGTTTGAGCATATAGCAAGGATCGGATGAGAAGGAGCGCTACTTCACTTTTAGAATGCAGATTTGTTTGAATAGATTGTGGGCTCCATTAACTGAGCCCCTGAAGTACCAGAACAGGAGAAACCCTCCAGGTGACCCCATATTGGAAACTTCACTACTTAAGTAATTTATCTAGGGGTGTAGTGAATATTTTGAAAGTATAGATGCCTCACAGAGTTTTATAATATTGAAACATGGAAATATGACACAAGGGTTAATAGGTGATACTGGACACCACAATTTATTGCATAATTTCTCCCAAATGTGGTGATATCCTATATGTCATCAGAAACTACAGTTTTGGCCACACATCTGGTAGAGTAGGAAGGAGCTCTATTTGGTTTTTGGAGCACAGATTTTGCTAGAATATTTTGAGGACGACATTTGGGAAGCCCATAAGGTCGCAGAAAAGCAGAAAAACCCTTAAAGTTGCCCCATTGTAGAAATTGCACCTCTCAATGAATTCATCTACGGCTGTAGTGACTATTTTGCAACATCCATGCAATGCTTTATTCTGGATAATTGCAAATATGTCAGCTTAGTACCCATACATTGTTCCCCTACAGTGTAGAGCACCCATATATTGTAGTGCCCCCAAACATTGTGCCCAGATTGTGTTTCTGGCCATACGCACCCCGTAAATTGCTAAGGGTGCTCTCCCAGCAACAATAACTCCAAACATTGGCCGCTTACTGCAGTTTATGTACAGTGGGGCTCAGAAAGATGGAGGCATTTGGATTTGGGAGCACAGACTTCACTGAAATTTATTTGATGTGGGTGTTGGAGATGTGTTACTTTTCCAGAGACTTGGTTCTACCATCAACATGGGAAACCCTATATTTCCAGTGACAGATGACTGGATAACTTAGGGTACGTCTCCACGTACCGTAATCCCTGCAATTTGGACGGAGCAGAAACCCCGATCTAAATAAGTTTGAACAATGGGCAGCGACTAATAGAATGGTATTTAACAGGGAGAATGCAAGATTCTACATTCTATTGCAGCATCGGCCATGGCTGGATTGTAATATTTCACCAAATTTCATTGGTGAAATATTACAAATCGGTCTGATTGGCTGTTTCACTTTTAACAGCCAATCAGAGAGATCGTAGCCACGTGGGGGTTAAGCCACCCCCACTGTGGTGATGCACAAAGGGTCTTGTGCCTGCGGGTTGGGTGACCTTTCAGTGACCCCGGTCACCCGACCTGCAGGAACATGATTTATACCATGACGCCTACGTTGGCGTCATGGGTCGGGATGCCACTGGTTTTCATGACGCCGACGTAGGCGTGATGGGTCGGGAAGGGGTTAATCTGTGACTGCTGTCACCTAAAAGGGAATCCTCCATCCATCACTTTAAAAAATAAGTGATTTTTTACAACAAAACTGTAAATTTCTGTCCTTGGTATTTTACTTTTTTATTCATAGAAAGTAATATTGAACTGTAATTTTCCACTACAAAAACTCAATGTTTAATCAGTTGTCAAAAAACACAGAAAAGGGCAGCATGAAAGCAAAAATCCCCAAACACTGAACTCAATGAACCTGAAATAGATCATAGGCAGCTTTAATGTCACTAAAAACCTGGGTTAATTTTGTAGTTTCCTTAAAAGATATAGAAAAGGATGTAATGTGGGCTACGCATTAATTTGATCATGCCAAAAAAGTATAAGCGTGTGGTTTTTTTCTGACCTTATGACACAAATTGGGACTGGTTACCAGTTGTAAAAATGAAAGAAAAAAGTATACTGTGTACTTCCCCTCCTGCTGCTGCTAGAGAGCTTCTTGAAATTAGCTGAATATTTCTCACTTCATGCTACAGTTTACTAAACCTTCTTATGACTTATTAAATACCAAAAGAATAGAACATTGAATTTTGTGAGGAAATCCCTCATTTTTAAAATATCACTAATTTGAAAGTACATGCATCATGTTAAATAAGTATGGTAGGATTTTGCCACACCTGTGCCTAAACCCCTATAGCCACAGTCCATGTAACAAGGCCTCAAAGCATCACTATGATGAACACCAATATAAGCAAAAGAAGTGAGCCAAATAGAAAAAATATAAATCACTTTGTTACTTCATAAAATGTTAACAGCATGTTAAAGGGAATCTGTCACCCCAAAATTGCCATATCAGATAAAGATATTGCTGAATATTGTGTCCCATAACAAAGCTAAGGGTGGGTATCATATATCATGATACCCCCGTTTTCAGATCAAAATACCTTTGTAAACTTTGTTTTTTTCACTGTCAATCATGGCAGTCAGGTCCGGAGGGCGGCGGTTTCCATGTCCTCACCCCTCCCGATCCTCGTCATCCGTTGCGTATCGCCGTCTGTGAATCCCACAGACGGCGTTCAGCTTCCCGCAATTGCGCAATTCAAATTCGGACTGCGCATGCGCAGTGTGCTGTGCCCGACAGTGGGCAAAGCATAAAATCAGTACAGCGCATGCGCTGCTCTTTCCTTGCCCCGGAAGTCGTCCAAGGCAAGCAGACATTTCCGGGGCAAGGAAAGAGCAGCGCATGCGCTGTACTGATTTTATGCTTTGCCCACTGTCGGGCACAGCACACTGCGCATGCGCCGCCCAAATTTGAATTGCGCAATTGCGGGAAGCTGAACGCCATCTGTGGCATTCACAGACGGCAATACTCAACAGATGTCGAGGAGCGGGGGGGTGAGGACATGGAAACCGCCGCCCTCCTGACGTGACTGCCATGATTGACAGGGAAAAAAACGAAGTTTACAAAGGTATTTTGATCTGAAAACGGGGGTATCATGATATATGATACCCACCGTTAGCTTTGTTATGGGACACACTATTCAGCCATATCTTTATCTGATATGGCAATTTTGGGGTGACAGATTCCCTTTAATATTGAGACACAGCACACATGAGGCTAGAATCAGGGACACCTGGAAAAAGTAATAAAGTGCCCTACATAATCTTTACATATAGATATAAGATACCCTGCACATCCATTGCCTACCAACATGGTATGCTAATGGGTAATTAGAATGAAAAACACAAAATAGCATGTAAAGTAAAAATAACCAATAAAGCCAAGATAGGGCAAGAGCAGTCAAAAGTAAGAGAAATATGTCATGGGACAGATCAGGGAGGGTCGAAGAACCAAGTAAGGCTACTTTCACACATCCGTTTTTTACAATCAGGCACAATCCGTCCATGTAGAAAAAAGATGAATCCAGTGCAGATTGTAAAAACCTGATGCGACGGATCAGGTTTTTAGACGAATCCGTCATGAACTTTTGAACCCGAGAAATTCCGTCTGAGCATGCCTGGAATGAGGAGAGAGAGAGAGAAAGAGAGAGAGAGAATGCTCAGAGTGTAAAAACGCATTCGCCCATAGACTTGCATTGTACCAAAGAGCCGGTAGCGCCGCATCCGTCGCTGACCGGTTTTTTAGCCGGAAGCAAAAAACGTTCCTAGATCTGTTTTGTCCGGCCGCCGAAATTGACATCTTTGCCGGATCCGGAATAAAACAGACTAAACAGAAGGACATGCGGCGCGATCCGGCGCTAATGCAAGTCAATGAGACTTAGGATTAGGATCCGGCGGTAGCAAAAAACGGATCAGTTTTTTAAAAAAAAGCCGGATCGCGCCACATGGCAAAAAACGGATGTGTGAAAGTAGCCTTAGCCACCACTAAACAGTATTAACTATTTAGTTAGATCGATCTAGAGCCATGGCAACTTGATGGATGAATGCTCAGTAGGAATATCGATCCTGTACAAGCCTAGATAAGTCCACCAGGGTCTTCTCCGCCGTTATCTTGTGTCAAGACAATGGGTGGCAGGTCTTCCTCTTCGCCTTGCTCCTTCTATTCTTCTGACCATGATGTCCTTCTCCAGTGATTGCTCTGCAGCTATATTGTAAGTCTCTTCATGCTGCATTTAGTCAGAATTCAATACCAAGCAGGGAACCAGGCAGGGTGGACACTGACAGTTGGGGCCCCTGTGCAAGAATGTGTCTGGGTCCCCCTCCTTTTATGGTGACAAAGCTGCACACACACACACATATATATATATATATATATATATATATATATATATATATATATATATATATACAGCTCTGGCAAAAATAAGGAGACCACTGCAAAATTTTCAGTTTGTCTGATTTTTCTCTTTATAGGTATATTTTTGAGTGAAATGTAAATTGCTCTTTTATTCTATAAACTACTGACAACACGTCTCCGAATTTCCAAGCAATAAATTGTGTATTTATTTTCAGAAAATGAGAAATGGTCAAAATAAAAAAAACAGTGCTTGCAGACCTCAAATAATGCTAAGAAAACAAGTTCATAATCATTTAGAAACAACAATACTAATCTTTTAACACAGGAAGAGTTCAGAAATCAATATTTTGTAGAATAACCATGATTTTTAATCATAGTTTTCATGTGTCTTGGCATGCTTTCCACCAGTCTTTCACACTGCTTTTGGGTGACCTTATGCCACTCCTAGTACAAAAATGTAAGCAGTTCTTTGTTTGATGGCTTGTGACAAGCCATCTTCCTCTTGATTACATTCCAGAGGTTTTCAATGGGGTTCAGATCTGGAGATTGGGCTGGCCATGACAGGGATTTGATGTGGTAGTCCTTCATCCACACATTGATTGAACTAGCTGTGTGGCATGGCACATTGTCATGCTGGAAAAACCAGTCCTCAGAGTTGGGGAACATTGCCTGAGCAGAAGGAATCAACGGTTTTCCAGGATAACCTTGTATGCAGCTTGATTCATACGTCCTTCGCAAAGATTAACCTGTCCAATTCCAGCCTTGCTGAAGCATCCCCAGATCATCACTGATCCTCCTCCAAATTTCACAGTTGGTGCAAGACACTGTGGCTTGTATGCCTCTCCAGGACTCCGTCTAACCATTACACGAACAGGTGTTGGGCAAAGCTGAAAATTATACTCATCAGAGAAGATTACCTTACTCCAGTCCTCTATGGTCCAATCCTTATGGTCTTTGGCAAACTTTAGCATGGCTCTCCTTTGCTTCTCATTGATGAAAGGCTTAACTCTAACTTTACATGACTTGAGCCCTGCCTCTAGGAGCCTGTTAAGAACTGTTCTTGCCGTGCACTTTACCAAAGCTGCCATTTGCCATTACTTTTGTAGGTCACTTAATGTCATCCTGCGGTTGCTGAGTGAAATTCGAATAAGATGACGGTCAACCCAGTCAGTGGAGAGTCGTTTTCGCCCTCTGACGGTCTGTGGCTTTGTTGTCCCCAATGTCTGCTGCTTGACCTTGTTGTAATGGACTGCCAACTTAGAAATTTTAAGGATGGAGGCAACATGACGCTCACTGTATCCCTCTGCTAGTAAAGCCAGAATTGAGCCCTTCTTTTCCTCACTCAATACTTTTCTTTTCAACTCCTTTGGCATAGTTAAAAGTTTTTTTTTTATTCCTATTGCTTTTGGGATATTACTAGCACTTTTTTTTGCCATCCAGCTTGTCCTATTGCAAGAGGATTGCAGTGTTTTTTATACTTTCCTTCGTTAAATAAGATTTGGTTGAGGTGAACACCTAATCAGAAGCACATTAAGTAGAATGAGGTGTACTCTGGTTGGAATTCAACTGACACTGGAATGGAATGGCTGTCAGGCATGTAGAGAAGCTGATTTTTATAAAACTGTGCAATAGTTTCTTAATTTTTGCCAGAGCTGTTTATATATATATATATATATATATATATATATATATATATACACTGCTCAAAAAAATAAACGGAACACTCAAATAACACATCCTAGATCTAAATGAATAAAATATTCTCATTGAATACTTTGTTGTGTACAAAGTTGAATGTGCGGTCAACATAATCACACAAAAATCATCAATGGAAATCAAATTTTTGAACCAATAGAGGCCTGGATTTGGAGAGACCCCCAAAATGAAAGTGGAAACAAGTCAAAATGAAAATCAAAACAAGACAAAATTAAAGTGGAAACAAGTCAAAATGATGCTCAGTATGTGTGTGGCCTCCACGTGCCTGTATGACCTCCCTTCAATGCCCGGCATGCTCCTGATGAGGTTGCAGATGTTCTCCTGAGGGATCTCCTCCCAGACCAGTACTAAAGCTTCTGTCAACTCCTGGACAGTCTGTGGTGCAACGTGACATTGGTGGATGGAGCGAGACATGATGTCTCAGATGTGCTCAATTGAATTCAGGTCTGGGGAACTGGCAGGCCAGTCC
>JARQOD010000005.1:330875723-331000156 GCA_033576555.1 Oophaga sylvatica
CAATTTTGTGCATTTCTGAAAATAAGGACACAGCTGAACAGAGGTCAGACGAAGTCCAGAGTAACTCTGCTGCCTCATTATAGTGAATGGATCCCTCGGGGGTTTCATCTGAATCATGTTACTCAGAGATATAGATGGAAACCCCAAATTAAGTGATCAGCGTAGAGTGCCAGATAACTGTGATCCAAAACATTATGTAAAATGTTCCCAATAAAATCTTCAACTCAAGCCACAAAAAAAAGGAAGTCCCCACTCAGGTCTGTCATCTGTTAATGGAAATATAGGGGGCTTCCACATTACTGGTAGTACAAAAGAAATTCAGCAAATTCTGCGCTCTCAAATCCAAATGCCCCATCCCTTCTGAGCCCCACAGTGTACCTAAACCACATATTGCATCCATGTTTGGCATTTCTGAAGCAATGAGAGCCCGCCTAACTTACGGGTGCATGACTCCAGAAGCACGGGCTGGGCATAACGTACTGCAACATACTGGTCACGACAGCGTACTGGTCACTACAACGGCAGTTTGCAATTTTCACTAAGCAACATTCATTGCTGCTTGTTTCTGGAAAATACCCATGGAGTCAAAATCATCACTACACCTGTAGATAAATTCCCCAAGGAGTATAGTTTCCAAAATGGGATCACTTGAGAGGGAATTCTGCTCTTCTAGCAATTAGGGGCTCTGTATATGGAGTCCACAAACTGTTCTAGGAAAATCTGCGCTCCAGGAGGCAAATAGCGGCCCATTCCTCCCGAGTCTCTCCGTATGGCTAAGTAGCACTGTACCGCCACATATGGAGTATTGTCACGTTCAATAGAAATTTTAGGACAAGATTTAGTGCCATTTTTACCCACTTCTTGTGTGAAAATGTAAAATCTGGGGCTAAAATAAAATTTTGGTGGTAAAAATGTAGTTATTTTTTCTTCACTGACCAATGGTATAAAAATCTGTGACACACCTGTGGTGTCAAAATGATCACTGCACCACTAGATGAATTCATTGAGAGGTGTTGTTTGTAAAATGTGGTCACTTATGAGGAGCTCTGCTGTTCTGGCACCTCATGGGCTCTACCAGTGGGTCATGGCACCTGCAAACAATAAGGCTATGTGCACACGTTGCGGTTTTTTAGCGGTTTTGCCGCGGTTTTTCGCGGCGGAAACGCCGCGAAACCGCGGCAAAACCGCTTACACAATACAACTCATTAAGGCCTATGAGATTCCGCAATGCTGTGCACATGCTGCGGGTTTTTCCGCGGCGGAATCGCATCGCGGGAGAATCCGCAGCATGCTCATTCTTTTTTGCGGAACCGCGGCGATTCCGCCGCCATAGGAATGAATTGAACCGCTTACTTTCTGCATGTGGCTGTGCCCACCATGCGGAAAGTAAGCGGTTCATGTGCGGATGGTACCCGGGGTCTGGAGGTGAGGAGACTCTCCTCCAAGCCCTGGGTACCATATCCATGTAAAAACAATAATTAAAATAAAAAATAATGATATTCTCACCTTCCGGCGTCCCCGCAGCTTTCCCGCCTCTCAGCGACGCTCCCGCCAATCGCGTTCCCAGAAGTGCTTTGCGAGATCACCCAGATGACGTAGCGGTCTCGCGAGATGCTACGTCATCGGGATGATTGCCGCAAAGGACTCCTGGGAACGGAACTTGCCGGGAGCGTCGCTGAGAGGCGGGAAGGCTGCGGGACGCCGGAAGGTGAGAATATCATTATTTATTATTTTTTTTATTATTTTAACATTAGATCTTTTTACTATTGATGCGACATAGGCGGCATCAATAGTAAAAAGTTGGTCACACGAGTCAAACACTTGTTTGACTCGTGTGACCACCCTGTCAGATAGCTTGTAAAACGCTAGCGTTCTGCAAGCTAATTCCGCTTGCAAAACACTAGTGTTTAGCGGGAATACGCATACCTATAATATGCGGATTTCCCGCGGCAGGGAGGTGCGGAATTGCCGCGGAAATTTCCATGGCAATTCCGCAACGTGTGCACATAGCCTAACAGTAAAATCTGGTGCTCCTTCCCTTCTGAGCCTTGCACTGTGCCTGAAAGATATTTCCCGTACATGTAGGGTATTGGCGCCCTCAGGAAAAAAGGACCACCATTTGTTGTAAAAAACTTCCTATTAGCCCTTAGAAAAATTAAAAACTTGGGGCTAAAACAACATTTTACTTGTAAAAATGTAATTCATTCTTTCTTCACGGCTTAGTGGTATAAAATTCTGTGAGGCACATGTGGTTTCAATATGATCACTGCACCACTAGATGAATTCATTGGGGAGTGTAGTTTGTAAAATGAGTTCACATATAGGGAGTTTCTGTTGTTTTGGCACCTCAGGAGCACTGCCAATATGACATGGGACTCTCAAACCATTCCAGCAAAATCTGAACTCCAATATGGCACCTCTTCCCTTTCTGAGCTTTGCACTGTGTCTCAAAAGTAGTATTCCCCCACATATGGGGTATCGGTGTACTCAGGAGAAATTGCAAACTGTATGGTGCAATTTCTCCGGTTACCCTTATGAAAATGCAAAATTTGGGGCCAAAATAACATTTTTGTGAGGAAAATGTGATTTCTTTTATTTTAATGGCTCAATGTTATAAACTTCTGTGAGGCACCTGGGGGATCAAGGTGCTCACGATGCATCTAAGAACATTCCTTAAGGGCTCTAGTTTCCAAAATGGAGTCACTTGTGGGGGTTTAGGCACATCAGGGGCTCTCCAAATGCGACATGACGTCCACTAATGATTCCAGGAAATTTTACATTCAAAAAGTCAAATGATGCTCCTTCCCTTCCAAGCCCTGCCGTGCGCCTAAACAGTAGCTTTCTCCCTCATATTGGGTGTCAACATACTCAGGAGAAATTGCACAACAAATTGTATGGTGCAATTTCTCCTGTTACCCTTATCAAAATGCAATATTTTGTGTTAAAAACATATTTGTGGTGAAAATTTTATTTTTTTATTTTTACGGCTCAACGTTATAAACTTCTGCGAAGCACCTGAGGGTTCAATGTACTCACCATACATCTAGATCAGTTCCCTGAGGGGTCTATTTTCCAAAATAGTGTCGCTTGTGGGGATAGTCATTGTTTCGGCACATCAAGGGCTCTCCAAACGCAACATGGCATCCGCCAAATGTTCCAGCAAACTTTGCATTTAAAAAGTCAAATGGCACTCCTTCCCTTCCGAGCTCTGCTGTGCACCCAAACAGTGGTTTTCTCTCTCATATGGTGTAGCAGCATACTCAGGAGAAATTACACAACAAATTTTGGAGTCCATTTTTTCCTGTCAAAATAAAAAAAATTGGATCTGAAGTAAATTTTTCGTGAACAAAACTAAAATGTTAATTTATTTATTTATTTTGTAACTCCCATGAAGTACCTAAAGGGTTAATAAATGTCTTGAATGTGGTTTTGAACAGGGGTGCATTTTTTAGAATCGTGTTGTAGTGACATGGGGGCAGTGTCACCGGGGTTAAGCTTGGGGGCGCTAACAGGGGACGTGCGCCAATAGACAGGATGTGCGGAGACCAAGGAGTGCTGTGTGCACAGGACCTGAGCTTAGCCAGTCACGTGATCACAGGGGACTTAGCTAGCCGGTCACATGGCCACATGGGAGGAGCTAGCCGGTCACGTGACCACTGGGGTGGAACTACCCTGCGCGAGGACAGGGAGCTGCCCGAGGGCACAGAATACAAAGGACAAAACCAATAGCGTAGTCAGAGAGCAAAGCCAAGGGTCAGAAGCCTGACAGGAATGAGGTAACCAGGGACAAGACAGACGAGTAACCAGAGGCAAGCCAAAGAGTCAGATAACCAGGAGAAATGAATCAGTACCGAGCAGAAAGAGAGACAATAGTCAGGGGGCAAACCAGGTCATACACAGCAAACAAACACATACAGAGGAACAATGATAGAGAGTAACCTGGGTAAGCAACCTCAAACCAAGTAGACGGAAGTATGACCGACACTGGACCCAGGAACTACCAACATTAAATAGCCACCCCAGAACCAAAGAGAGTCAGACAGACTTAACCCTGACCTGACCAGTACGGAGCCAGAACCACCCCGTCCTGAGTCATGGCAGTACCCTCCTCTCAACGGGGGGCCACCGGACACCAAGGTTTCCCAGGAAATCGAGCATGAAAAGAACGCACCAGACGATTGGCGTGAACTGATCAGGCAGGAACCCCAGATCGGTCCTCTGGACCGTACCACTTCCAATGCACAAGATACTCAAGGGAACGACGGACCATCCGGGAATCCATGATGCGCTCCACCTCATACTCCTCCTTCCCATCTACCATGATGGGTGGCGAAGGATTCACTGATTCTTCCCCAACAGCCCCCAACGGTTTCAACAGGGACCTATGAAACACATTTGAGATCTTAAAAGACAAAGGAATACGCAACCGAAATGCCACCAGGTTAACCACTTCCGTGATCTCATAAGGACCGATAAACTTAGGCCCAAATTTCGCTGCTGGAACCTTAAGCTTAATGCTCCTAGTTGGCAGCCAAACTTTATCCCCAACCCGGAGCGTCGATCCCACAGCCGTCTCCTGTCCGCAAAAACCTTGAACTTCCTGTGATCCTCCCAATATTCCTCTGGACCTCCTGCCACAAGTCCCTCAACCGCTGTACAGCTACATCAGCCCCAGGGCAACCGGAGTCCAAAAGGGAGAACTCCCCGAAGTGTGGATTGAACTCGTAATTACAGAAGAACAGAGAAGTGCCTGTGGAGTGATTAAGACGGTTATTGAAGGCAAACTCCACTAAAGGTAATTCATCACACAAATCATCCTGTCTGGAAGTGGAGAGAGCGCAAAATTTGCTCCAATGACTGGTTGGTCCGGTCAGTCTGGCTGTTGGTCTTCGGATGATATGCAGACGAAAAGGACAACTCAACACCCAGCCTTTTGCAAAACGTTCTCCAAAACCTGGACACAAACTGCACTCCACAATCAGACACCACATTCAAGGGAACACCATGCAAATGAACCACATGCTGTACAAACAACCTGGACAAAGTTTCCACAGAAGGCAAAGCCACCAAGGGTAAGAAGTGTGCTTGTTTAGAAAATCAGTCCACAACTACCCATATGACGGTATTGCCCTTGGAAGGGGGACAATTAGTGATAAAATATATGGACAAATGTGTCCATGGTCTATCAGGAACTGGCAAAGGCACCAATTCCCCGGCTGGCCGGTTATGAGAGCTCTTAGCGCAGGCACAAATTTTACAAGCAGACACAAACTTCTTAACATCAGACGAAACGAGGACCACCAAAATACCCTTGTGATGGCCCCCTGCGAGGCTGAGATCCCAGGATGACCACTTAGAGCTGAATCATGGAACTCTCGAAGAACCCTGAGGCGAAACTGAATTGGAACAAACAGTTTATCAAACGGTTTGGATGAGGGAGCTTGAGACTGAGCTTCTCGAATCTCCCGTTCCAACCCCGACGAGACATCAGCCACCAGCAACCCTAGTTGAAGAAAAGAGGATGGAGGCTCAGGAGGAGAAACCGGATCCACACTCTAGAACAAGGCATCAGCCTTCACATTCTTGGATCCTGGATGAAAAGTGATTGAAAACAGGAACCGGGAAAAAAAAAAGTGACCATCGGGCCTGCCTCGGGGTCAATTTTTTAACAGACTCAATGTACGCCTGGTTCTTGTGATCAGCAATCACCGTAATGGGATGAGCAGCCCCCTCCAAAAAATGCCTCCATTCCTCAAAAGCCAACTTCACCGCTAGCCATTCCCGATTGCCCACATCGTAATTTCTTTCTGTTGGGGAGAATTTTTTAGAAAATAAGGCGCAAGGTCTCAGATTGGTCAATGTGGTGGGCCCTTGGGACAACACCGCCCTCACCCCCAACTCCGAGGCGTCAACCTCCACCACAAAGGGTTCAGATAGATATGGCTGAACCAGAACTGGGGCAGTCATAAAACAATTTTTCAGAGTCAGGAACGCCGTTATCGCTGAGGCAGACCAGTTCTCCACATCAGCCCCCTTTTGTGTCAAGTCACTGAGGGGTTTGACCACCTGTGAAAACCCTTTAATAAACCTCCGGTAGTAATTGGTGAATCCCAAAAAGCGCTGAAGACACTTAAGGTCCCAGGGCTGCACCCAATCCATAATGGCCTGAACTTTTTTGGTATCCATGCGGAAACCCTCACTAGAGACAATGAACCCCAATAATGACAGTTCTTGAGCAAAAAATGAGCATTTCTCTAATTTACTGAAGAGCTGATTCTCCCTGAGTATCTGTAGAACAGCCTGAAGATGACAAATGTGGGCTTGTTTATCGGATGAATAGATTAAAATATCATCTAAGTATATGACCACAGACCGCCAAATAAAATCAGAGAACACATAATTCATGACGTTTTGGAAGACCGCAGGAGCACTGGTCAAACCAAACGGCATAAAAAGATTTTCAAACAACCCTTCAGAGGTAAAAAACGCAGTCTTCCACTCATCCCACTCCCATACCCGGATAAGGTTATAAGCCCCACGCAAGTCCAAATTAGAAGACCACTTGGCCCCGGTCAATTGGTTACACAAATCGGGAATAAGTGGAAGGGGATATGTGTTTCTTATTGTGATTTTATTAAGTTCCCGAAAGTCAAGGCATGGGCGAAGACCACCGTCTTTTTTTTTTTTTTTTTTTTACAAAAAAGAACCCTGCAGCAACAGGAGACACAGAAGGGCGAATATGTCCCTTGCGGAGGTTCTCCGATATACACTTCTCAAAAAAGGGAACACTTAAACAACAGAATATAACTCCAAGTAAATCAAACTTCTGTGAAATCAAACAGTCCACTTAGGAAGCAACACTGATTGACAATTAATTTCACATGCTGTTGTGCAAATGGAATAGACAACAGATGGAAATTATTGGCAATTATCAAGACACACTCAATAAAGGAGTGGTTCTGCAGGTGGGGACCACAGACCACATCTCACTACCAATTCTTTCTGGCTGATGTTTTGGTCACTTTTGAAAGTTGGTTGTGCTTTCACACTCGCGGTAGCATGAGACGGACTCTACAGCCCACACAAGTGGCTCAGGTAGTGCAGCTCATCCAGGATGGCACATCAATGCGAGCTGTGGCAAAAAGATTTGCTGTGTCTGTCAGCGTAGTGTCCAGAGCCTGGAGGCGCTACCAGGAGACAGGCCAGTACACCAGGGGACGTGGAGGGGGCCGTAGGAGGGCAACAACCCAGCAGCAGGACCACTACCTCCGCCTTTGTGCAAGGAGAAACAGGAGGAGCACTGCCAGAGCCCTGCAAAATGACCTCCAGCAGGCCACAAATGTGCATGTGTCTGCCCAAACGGTTAAAACTGACTCCATGAGGATGGTCTGAGTGCCCAATGCCCACAGATGGGGGTTGTGCTCACAGCCCAACACCATGCAGGACGCTTGGCATTTGCCACAGAACACCAGGATTGGCAAATTCGCCACTGGCGCCCTGTGCTCTTCACAGATGAAAGCAGGTTCACACTGAGCACATGTAACAGATGTGGCAGAGTCTGGAGACGCCGTGGAGAGCGATCATCTGCCTGCAACATCCTTCAGCATGACCGGTTTGGCAGTGGGTCAGTAATGGTGTGGGGTGGCATTTCTTTGGAGAGCCGCACAGCCCTCCATGTGCTTGCCAGAGGTAGCCTGACTGCCGTTAGGTACCGAGATGAGATCCTCAGACCCCTTGTGAGACCATATGCTGGTGTGGTTGAGTTCCTCCTAATGAAGGACAATGCTAGACCTCAGGAGGCTGGAGTGTGTCAGCAGTTCCTGCAAGATGAAGGCATTGAAGCTATGGACTGGCCCGCCTGTTCCCCAGACCTGAATCTGATTGAGCACATCTGGGACATCATGTCTCGCTCCATCCACCAACGTCACATTGCACCTCAGACCGTCCAGGACTGGGAGGAGATCTCTCAGGAGACCATCTGCCGCCTCATCAGGAGCATGCCCAGGCATTGTATGGAGGTCATACAGGTACGTGGAGGCCACACACACTACTGAGCATAATTTTGACTTGTTTTAAGGACATTACATTCCATGCTATACATCACATATATTAGCGTATATTAGCGACTGTAAATTGAAAAAACGGTGGTAAGGCAATATAAATTTTGCTGAATTACCCACCAAGTGCAAGAGCACTAGCATTTATGTGAGGGAAAATAGCTCTGACCAAGGATAATAAGGAAATGCATCAGACATAAAGTTGCATCATGTGGGAAAGAATATATGGAACCATAGAGTAAATATCTTGATATCACAGGGAGTTGAAAAATGTCACAAAGGCAGTGCACAGAGTAAAGGCTGGAAGGCTCCCCACCCAGCCCGACGAGCGCCGTTTCGCAAACTTGCTTCATCCTGGGGCATGTGTTCCATAACTGATTATGTGTATTATGTAAATTGAAGTGACTATGGCCATTGTCACAATAAGGACTTTGGGAATACATAAAGATAACACAAGAACACAAAATGAGGTTTTAAATGAAGGTCTTTATAGTAAGGGAAAAAGAAATCCAAACCTACAGGACCCTGTGTGAAAAAGTGATTGCCCCCTAAACCTAATTAATGGGTGGGCCACCCTTAGCAGCTACAACTGCAATCAAACATTTGCGATAACTGGCAATGAGTTTTTTACAACGCTCTGGAAGAATTTTGACCCACTCATTTTTTCAGAATTGATATAATTCAGTCACATTGGAGGGTTTCCGAGCATGAATCACCTTGTAAGGTCATGCCACAGCATCTCTGTAGGATAAAGGGCCGGACTTTGACTACCCACTCCAAAGTCTTAATTTGATTTTTCATAAGCCATTCAGAGGTGGATCACTGGTGTGTTTTGGATCATTGTCCTGCTGCATAACACAAGAGCTTTTCTTCTTGAGATCACAAACAGATGGCCAGACATTCTCCTTCAGGATTATTTGTTAGACAGCAGAATTCATGGTTCCAGTTACCACCGCAAGTCTTTCAGGTCCGGATGCAGCAAAACAGCCCCAGACCATCACACTACCATCACTTTATTTTACTGCTGGTATGCTGTTCTTTTCTGAAATGCTGTGTTACTTCTACTCCAGATGTAAAGGGACATACCGTATATACTCGTGTATAAGCCGAGATTTTCAGCCCATTTTTTAGGGCTGAAAGTCCCCCTCTCGGCTTATACGCGGGTCATATACGGGGGTTGGCGGGGAGGGGGAGCGGGGGTGTCAGATCATACTCACCCCTCTGCAGCCCCCCTGCTTCTCCCACGATCTCCGGCTCCTTCCTGCAGCGGTCACATGGTACCGCTCATTAAAGTCATGAGTATGCACAAATTCATGACTTTAATGAGCGGTGTGACCGCTGTAGGAAGAAAGAGCTGCGGAGACCGCCGGGAGAAGAGGAGACGCTGCAGAGAGAGATCGGCCGACGGAGGGGTGAGTACAGCGATATTCACCTGTCCCGTTCCACCACTGCGCGCTGCTCAGACCTCCTCGTCCGACTCTGAATGTTCAGGTAGAGGGCGCGATGACGTCGTTAGTGCGCGCCGTGCCCCCAGCCTGATCATTCACTGCCGAGGACCCGGAAGCGGGAGCAGTGCAGCGGTGGAGCAGTCCGGTGACAGGTAAATATCTCAGGTGCCGGGGTCCTGAACGAGCGCTGACACCGGCACCTGTCCCCCATAGCGAGCCAGTGTCATCGCCTGCTCAGGACACCGGCACCTGGCCCCCAGCGACAAGAGGTGAGTATGTCATTTTTTTGCAGCAGCAGCGCAGCAGCATAAGGGACATACTATGGGGCATAATCTGTGGAGCATATGGGGCCTAATCTGTGGAACATATGGGGGCCTAATCTGAGGAGCATATGGGGGCCTAATCTGTGGAACATATGGGGCATAATCTGAGGAGCATATGGGGGCCTAATCTGAGGAGCATATGGGGCCTAATCTGTGGAACATATGGGGGCATAATCTGAGGAGCATATGGGGGCCTAATCTGTGGAACATATGGGGGCATAATCTGAGGAGCATATGGGGGCCTAATCTCAGGAGCATATGGGGCCTAATCTGTGGAACATATGGGGGCATAATCTGAGGAGCATATGGGGGCCTAATCTGTGGAACATATGGGGGCATAATCTGAGGAGCATATGGGGGCCTAAACTAAGGAGCATATGGGGGCCTAATCTGTGGAACATATGGGGGCATAATCTGTGGAACATATGGGGGCCTAATCTGTGCAGCATATTGGGCATAATTTATGCAGCATATGGGGTCATAATCTGTGGAACATATGGGGGCCTAATCTGTGGAACATATGGGGGCATAATCTGTGGAACATATGGGGGCCTAATCTGTGCAGCATATTGGGCATAATTTATGCAGCATATGGGGTCATAATCTGTGGAACATATGGGGGCCTAATCTGTGCAGCATATGGGGGCATAATCTGTGGAACATATGGGGGCCTAATCTGTGGAACATATGGTGGCATAATCTATGCAGCATATGGGGGCCTAATCTGTGGAGCATATTGGGCATAATCTGTGCAGCATATGGGGGCATAATCTGTGGATCATACGGGGGCATAATCTGTGCAGTTTATGGGGGCCTAATCTATGGAGCATATGGGGGCCTAATCAGTGGAGCATATTGGGCATAATCTGTGCAGCATATGGGGGCATAATCTGTGGATCAAACGGGGGCATAATCTGTGCAGTTTATGGGGGCCTAATCTATGGAGCATATGGGGGCATAATCATTTTTCACCCAAGGCTTATACACGAGTCAATACGTTTTCCCAGTTTTTTGTGGCAAAATTATGGGGGTCGGCTTATATACGGGTCGGCTTATACATGAGTATATACAGTACATCTTCTAAAAAGTTCGATTTTTGTCTTGTTAGGCCACAGAGTATTCTCCCAAAAGTCTTGGGGAACATCAAGATGTTTTCTGGAAAAATTGAGACAAGCCTTTATGTTCTTATTGCTCAGCAGTGGTTTTTGTCTTGGAACTCGGCCATGCAAGGAATATTTGCCCAATCTCTTTCTTATGGTGGGGTCATGAACACTGACCTTAACTTAGGCTTGAGAGGCCTGCAGTTATTTGGATGTTGTTGTGGGTTTTTTGTGACCTCTTGGAAGAGTCGTTGCTGCATTCTTGGGGTAATTTCAGTTGTCCAGCCACTCCTAGAAAGGTTCACTACTGTTCCATGTTTTTGCCATTTGTGGATAATAGCTCTCACTGTGGCTGGCTGGAGGCCCAGTACTTGAGAAATGTTTTTTTACCCTTTACAGATTGATAGATCTCAATCACTTTGTTATTTGCTCCAGAATTTCTTTGGATCGTGGCATAATGTCTAGCTTTTGAGGACCTTTTGGTCTATTCACTTTGTCAGGCTGGTCCTATTTAAGTGATTTCTTGATTGAGAACAGGTGTGGCAGTAATCACAATCCCTTGAGAAAAAGCAGGACAGCGAAATGCGCGTCCGGGGTGCCACGGCCTTTCAGGTATGACTACAATACACCGGCAATGATCTTCTTTTTCTTAGGCTATTGATATTCTATTTTTATAGCGCTCTGATTTAGCATTTGCACTATGCACTTTTGTGATTTGCACATATATTTTTGCCAATATTAAATAAGGATTTCTTTGCTGCTGGTTCATTATTCTATGGGGGATATTTTTTATTAAGGAACAGATCTATATACTATAGCTTATCTATCAGAACCTCTCTTTATTATTAATTCTATTTTTGGCACTTGCCTTAATGAATTGATACTGTAAACTGATATTATCATTCATACATTCAGCTTCTTGGCACTTGCCTTAATGAAATGATATTGTGAATTTATACTGTTATTTATATATTTAGGTTCTGACTTTATGAATTATCTTTGTGATTTCCACATTTCCCTATTCTCTACACCTGTTATAGGCTTTTTTCTTTTTGCATTTTTTGTCCCCATATTTTATATGCATCAATTTGTTACATGTTTTTAATGAATTTATTTAATAAAATTTGATTTTATGGCATTAAGCTTCATGATTTTTGTAGGATTAAAGTGGCAGTAATCAAGCCTGTGTGTGGCTAGAGAATTTGATCTCAGCTTCCCACAGTTAATTTATGGTTTAGGTGGGTGGGGGTCACTTTTTCACACAGGGCCCTGTAGGTTTGGATTTCTTTTTCCCTTAATAATAAAGACCTTCATTTAAAAACTGCATTTTTTGTTTACTTGTGTTAAGTTTATCTAATATTTAATTTTGTCTGGTGATCTGAAAGACATAAGTGTAATATGCAAATATGCAAAAGAATAGGAAATCAGGAAGAGGGCAAATAATTTTTCACACAACTGTATTTGATACACTGCCGATTTTCAAAGTTTTTCCAACCATAAAGAATGGAGACATCCGTAATTTTTATCGTAAGTATACCTCAACTGTGGGAGACAGAATCTAAAAAAATCCAGAAAATCACATTGCATGATTTTTACATAATTAATTAGCATTTTATTGCATGAAATAAGTATTTGATACCATAGAAAAACAGAACTTAAAGTGAACCTGTCAGCAGGATTTTGCTACGTAAACTACAGACACTGTCATGTTGGCAGTGTTAAACTGATTAAAACAGTGTGTCTTTATGATGAGGAACATGTTTTTGCTTCGGGGCGGGTCTGTGGGCAGGTCTTTCCTTGGTTTCTGTGGCTTAGAGCAGGAACATAAGACTGCGAGCACGGGCATATCATTAACTGAAAACTTCTAACGGATTTCTTCAACCCAGGTATCATTTTAATCAGTATAACAGCGGAAACCTAATAGTGTCTATAGTCACTTTTATATTTGGTACAGAAACCTTTGTTTGCAATTACAGAGGTCAGATGTTTCCTGTAGTTCTTGACCAAGTTTGCACACATTGCAGCAGGAATTTTGGCCCACTCCTCCATACAGATTTTCTCCAAATCTTTCAGGTTTTGAGGCTGTCACTGGGCAACAATGAGTTTCAGCTCCCTCCAAAGATTTTCTATTGGGTTCGGGTTTGGAGACTGACTAGACCACACAAGGACCTTGAGATGCTTCTTTCAGAGCCACTCCTTAGTTGCCCTGGAAGACCCATCCACGACCCATCTTCAATGCTCTTACTGAGGTAAGAAGGTTGTTGGCCAAAATCTCGGGATACGTGACCCCATCCATCTTCCCTTCAATATGATGCAGTTGTCATGTCCCCTTTGCAGAAAAGCACTCCCAAAGTACGCTGTTTCCCCCAAAATGCTTAAAGGTTGGGACAGTGTTCTTAGGGTTGTACTCATCCTTCTTCTTTCACCAAACACGACTCTGGATTATCCAGATGGTAATTGGCAAACAAGTACTGGCGTGAGCAGGGGGACCTTGTATGCCCTGCAGGATTTTAATCCTTGACAATGTAGTGTTACTAATGGTAATGCTTGACACTGTGGTCCCAGCTCTCTTCAGGTCATTGACCAGGTCCTCCGGGGTAGTTCTGGGCTGATTTCTGACCATTTTCAGAATCATCCTTTCCCCAAGAGGCAAGATCTTGCATGGAGCTCCAGACTGAGGAAGATTGAAAGTCATCTTATGTTTCTTCCATTTTCTAATAATTGTGCCAAAAGTTATTGCCTTCTCACCAAGATGCTTATCTATTGTCCTGTAGCCCAACCCAGGCTTGTGCAGGTCTACAATTTTGTTCCTGGTGGACAGCTCTTTGGTCTTTGCCATAGTGAAGAGTCTGGAGTGTGATGGATTGAGTTTGTGAACAGGTGTCTTTTACGGTGTCTTTTGTCTCGTATACAGGTAATGAGTTCAAAGAGGTGCAATTAATACAGGTAATGAGTGCAGAGTAGGAGGGCTTCTAAAAGAAAACCAGGTCTGTGAGAGCCAGAATTCTTGCTAGTTGGTAGGTGATCAAGTACTTTTTTCATGCAATAAAATGCAATTTAATTCTTTAAAAATCATACAATGTGATTTTTGGGTTTTTATTTTTAGTCTGTCTCTCACAGTTGAAGTGAACCAACAATAAAAATTACAGACCTCTCTATTCTTTGCAGGTGGGAAAACTTGCTAAATTGGCAGTATATCAAATACTTATTTTCCCCACTGTATCTAGTTCTGGAAATGTACAGACATGTGCCCTGACAGTCAGAGACCACTTACACAATAATAAAGATCTTTCACTTTCACGTAACATTTTACTTCTGGCTTTCTAATTTGCATATTAGATAAAAAAGTTACTTGTTTGACAGTAAAAGGAGCTACAATTTTCTTTATGAAGCACACATTTACCATAAGTGGTTTGCTTGACTCTGGAAGTCCAGTTCACATGGTAAACTGAAAGTACAGCAGACTAGTGTTGAGCGATACGATACTGCAAATATCGGGTATCGGCCGATATTAGCTGTATCGGGCTTTCGATTCCGAGTACCGATATTTTCGTCATATCGGATACCGGAATCGGATTTGTCACTGTCACTGTGAGTGTCCGTCGGTCGGGTCTGTCAGGAGTCAGCGGCACTTACCTGGCAGAAGATCTCCGGCAGTCACGTCCTGGACTGCTTGATGGCCGCCATTATCTTCTCCCTGGCGGTCACATGCAGTTTTTCGCGATAACTGCAGTGACTGCAGGGTAATCCCGGCCGTAAACCAGTCCGATGACGTCACCGCCGGGGAAGCAGGTAATCAGCTGTGCTGCGCCGGGATGACAGGCTCTGCCTGTCATTCTGATGTAGCAGAGCTGGATCGTCGTGGGACACTCGTTACTATGGACTGCGTCGGACAGGTGGTATACTGCTGTTTTTTTTTTCATTTTTTTACAGGAGATCGATGGCGTCGTAGGATGAGACTGTAATAAAAGTAATGAAAACTGTGTTGTGTTTTTTATTAAATTAAAAAAATTTTTTATGAACATTCACCCGTCCGGGTACATCAACAATTTAACTATTTACATACAGGGACCCTGTCCGGGTTATTTATAATTCTTTGGCAGGGGTGTTCCAGGTACCACCTGGTACTCTTCTGATGCTTGCCAAACATCCGAGACACCAAGGACCACCAGGACCTGATGACGTCGTGTGGCCTGTACAGTCAAGTCGTGACCCGCTATCTGTGTCTGTGTGGCCACCTCTTTCATCTCCCTCCGGGTCTGGAGCCCTATGTCCCGGACTGAACGAACCCCAGGGGGCCTAACAGGCGCCGGGTACGGGCCAGCTATAGTTATCATGTCCATAGCTGGGGCTGCTGAGGAGACCACTGAGGGAGGCTGGGGAGATTTACGGCGTGGGGTGGGCACTTGTGCAGAGGCCTGGATATGGGAGGCTGAAGGCTCCGAGGCCTGACACTCTGGGGAGTAGGGGTCGCACCTGGTAACATTTAGGGCGTACCATCCATTGTAACCCCAGTGTCGGGTGTAAGTCACCAAGTCTCCTGGCAACAGGTCCCTCCCCGGGTGTCCTTCTGGGAGGTGAGTCTCCACGTCCCGCCGGGTCACAAACACTTCTAAATAAAGTCCAGGCTCCTGGATGAAGACCCAACCACCTTTCAATTTAAAGCTCCGTACTGCACCCTTACGCCGCGGCTCCCACAGGGTTCCTTTATCTTTTCTCATCCGGTCCTTATCTGCCCGGTCCTTCTCCAGGTTACGTTGCCGAAGCTTTTGGGATTCTCGCTGCTCCCTTTGTCGCTCTGCTTCCCGCTCCCAACGTCTCCACTCTTCCTCCTGACGCCGGTTGTAATTCTCCTCCACCAGCATCTCCATGTCTCCACCATCAAACTGCAGCTTACGATGTCCGGTTTGCGGCAGCTCTCCTGGCGCCCGACAGTCCTGGCGGCGCTCACCTGCGGAGGAAGCAGCCGGCTCTGGAACAGATGACAGTCGGGGCTCCGGTACAGACAGGTAGACCTCTGGTGCCTGCGCGGCCTCCTCCATGAGGACGGGTGTCGCTTCTTCTGTCTCAGCGACGGGGGCAGACAGCGGGATCTGGGGTGCTGCCGGTGCAGAGTTTTTTGCAGGAACGGGTGCCTCCACTGCGACAACGTCAACCGGATCACATTGCAAGGGCTGGGATGCCCGCACGGACTCCTCTACTAGAACGGGTGCCTCACCTTCCGGTACAGACACTTCAGGTAAGAGGGATTGGCGCCGCTCCAAGTTTAGTTTTAGGGCACGCCAGCTGGCTTCCATCCTGGCGACCTCCTCCCGGTGCCGGGCCAGGCCTCTTAGGGTATCCTCCGCTTCTTGCAGCGTAGGAGGGTTTCCAGGCCGGGTGCCCAACGGTGGTTCCGTGGCGATCGGGTCGCTTCCGGGGGGGGAGAGCTCTGACTGCTCCATCCCTTCACACTTCTGCTCGTGTCCATTAGCCATCTCTGCCAAGTCACATGTGTCATTAGCATCTGGAGAGGGCCCCTCTTTTGTAGGGAGGCGGGACCTTCGTGTTAGTTTCCGCACACTGAGGAGGATGAGGAGGCGGAACTGAAGAGCTGTGGGGCACGATCTTACATTGCAGTACCATTTAGAGTGGTCGGCCATCGTTTTCGCGCCACTGAGTGAGTGTACACCCACGATGAGCACGCCCTTCTTCTTCACCAGTGCCTCGTCGTGACGCAGATATGGCGGAAAAATGGCAAATACATTCTCTGATGATTTTAGCAATTCTCAAGCACAAAACCAGTTCAATTCAGGCACACAGGACTCGCTTATAGCGAGCTACAGAATCCTGTTCGTGACGCGCAAGTTGAGTCGCACAGAGCCAGAGGTTTTGGGGGTACTCGGCACCGAGCCCGTCGACTTCTATGGGGTATGTCACAGCTTTACCCGGCAATTGAATCAGAGTCTATTTTACTATGTAGAAGTGTATAAACTATAAATATATGTATATATATATATGTCACAATGACATGTATATATATATATATGTATTCTATGTGTGTATGTTTTGTTTTTACAACGAAAGAAAGGGTTTTTTTTGGTGCGATATTTTGTTCCCATAGACTTACATGGGACTTCCGGTATCGGAATCGGATATCGACGATATTTAGTGATATCGGCGATACCATTCCGATACGATATTTTTAGATATTGAGCAGTATCGCTCAACACTACAGCAGACCTGAAACAAGTACAGAAATTTGACACAGGCTACTACCATCTGTCTACTGGATCACAAGAAGGCTGTATTGTTTTCTCAAAGCACAATTGTCAATGGGTTCCCACATTTTCCCCTGTAACTGTACATGTTTCAGAAAAGTTTTTTATTGGCATTCCTGCTAACCCGGGCTTAAATAATTATATACTGTGAGCAGCATAAATGAGTACACCCCCCTTTGAAAAGTAAGATTTTAATAAATATCTCACTGAACACAAGAACAATTTCCAAAACCCTTGTAGCTTTTTAATGCAAATACAGTATTAATATTGTCAAAATTACCTCAACAAAGAAAGGGATGGCAACCTATATTAACCACTTAAAGAAGCACTCCCATTAACTTTTTCCCTAAACGTGTATATATGTATCTACTGTACTGTCAGTGTGCTAATATACTCACCTACCACCGTCTTCTTTGGTATTCAGCGCTAACACCTCTTATAGTTCTCCACCCTCTCAGTTTAATCTCTGTATTGCTCACAGAGTGGTACTTTCATCCTTTTCAATGCAGATATTCAACATATTATTGTCTGGAGTATTTTACCAATGTTTTAGGGCTTTCTCGTCTTATCTCTATTCCTAAACTATGAGCTCTGACAAACTCTCACTATCCTAAAATGACCCTAAAACAGCTGCTGCTTTCCCTACTTAGGCTTTTATACCAGTTAAGATAGTCCCTCTGTTAGAATAATGCTTATTATTGTACATATTGAATCAACCACTATTTACTACTGTTTTACAATGCATGAGTTTCTGTCTCTAGTAATAGAGTTATATTGCCAATAATGCATTGCTAAAAAAAACAGGAAGTTCCTGTTCACTGGAGCACATTTTATTTTCATTTTGCAAGCAGAGAGACAAACTGCTAAAAGCTGAAACTATAAGAAATACCAGTTGTTCCTGAATAAATATATATTCACTGTTGAATGTCTGAACAGTACAGAGATTAATTCGCTGCCAACAGCCTCCCAATTGGGTGTGCTATATCATGTGATGTGACAGCTGCAAGGCATTATGGGTAATCATCTGCAGTCATTCCTGAGGTCATATCAGCCTCCTGTGTCTCATTCAACCTTTTGCAATGTGGCACAAAGAAAAAATGGAGTAAATCCAGCTCACCAGGAGGATTAATAAAACAAGAATACTTTACTGATACAAACATAAAAACATCAGATAAGATAGAAGACAAGTTGCGGCTAGAATGGTAACCTTATTGAATAATAGGTATAAATAGCTATGACACGCATGGCTGATAGAAAGCTATAAATAACGAATTAAATGACTCCAATCTATTGCAGACAAATATCAGTGTATATGCATAATCTTAGATATAATGTGGAATAAAAGATATAGCGTCAAGATCATTCATAAGTTATAGTAATGTATGTAAATAAAGTGCAAGTGCAAAGGGGACAGAGGGAACTTACTCTCTATGTTAGAGTTATTTTACATGATCATTATCACAGGAACATAGGAAAAGCCGTTTCTGTGTCTCAATAGCAGTATTAGCATAATATGATAATATGAGTTCACTTAGAGAGCTTAACCATGCTGGTGAGGGAGAAGGGACACCTGCCGCCGAAGCCCCGATGCGCGTTTCGCTATCCCTTTTACTAGGCATCAATGTATAGAAATGCAGCACACACTTTTTGGCAATTTGTACAAATGAAATCACAAACTGTTTGAGTTTGCCACAGCCTGTGAATTTCATAAAGTTCAAACAGAGATTAATTTGCATCAAATTGATTTGATTATCTATAATTGTATCCAATTCACACAAGCACACATAAATATTCAAGTTAAAAAAAATGGAGTTGAGGGTCCACACTCCATCTATAAAGAACATATACATGTTCACTTTGATTTGACCATAAACCTTGTTATCATGGTATACACTGGATACATCAGCATAATTTAATAGATGGTTTGAACAGCAGATGAATATCTTCAAATTTGGTTATTTCTGTTGCATCTCTTAGGTCTTTGCTATCTAAGGAATCCACTACTGTGTAAATGTCTGAGCCCTTCAGAGCATCTTCTGGTACTTTGAAGGACTGCTGGACAATGCTTGAATGCCATGGAAGCCTTTCTATTGTCTTAGCCAGAGGCGGACATACCACCGGTGCAGCCGGTGCAACTGCACCGGGGCCCAGAGGTGGAGGGGGCCTTTGCAGGCAGGAGCGGCTGCATCGTCTGCCGCTATTGGGTCACTAAGTCACGATTACGAGCGAGAGTGAGAGGATCCCGGTGTCATGCAGCACTGGGCCCCTCTCACTCCCTCCTGTAATCTAGTGAATACCCAGGGTCGGGGAGAGAGCGGTGCACAGAGTGCAAGAATTTAAAAAGGGGGGATAGTCATACAGGGAGAGAGACGCTTACCAATGAATGCTTTTTCCACCAAACTAGTGAGAGCACTCACTGGCTGCCGCCTCTGTCCTCCTGCATGGCACACTACAATGATAAGTGTTCACCTGTAGTCAGAGGCCTGGGGCCGCACAGCACACAGGGGACAACAGTGAAGTTTCCTGTTTCCTTTGCGCAGGAAAAGGCTGTCTTTTCTATCCAGAGCAGTTTATGAAGTTTTAATAAACTTGTTTGGACATTTAAGCAATAGCGCTTCCTATGCCTGCCTCAACCGCAGCTGAGTGAGTACATATCTCTACAATGTATATAAGTGTGTGTATGTATGTACGGTATATATGTGTATGCATGTATGTACATTATATGTGTATGCATGTATGTGCAGTATATGTGTGCGTATATATGTATGTGTGTATGTACGTATATGTGTGTACGGTGTATGTGTGATCCATCGGATTGTAGATAACTTGCTGATCACTAGGGATTTGACCACTGGGTCCCCTAGAGATTCTGAGAACAGGACTTTGCAGTCTCATCCTGGATGGAGCAGTGTTGTGCATGCTTGGGCCTTTGCTCTCTTCATTATCTATAGAGCTGCTGAGCACTTCGCTCGGCTATTTCCATCAGTTCCATAAAGAATGAATAGAGTAGATACCAGATGATACAGATGCCAGACATATAATTTAATATAGTATATACATGGTTGGGCTCCAGCAGTTATCACATAACGACGACGTGGAGCTTTGCACACTTGCTTTCATGTGCCAACTAGATTATCAGCCATGTCTGCAGTGTTCTATTCACTGACATAATGGACACTAGTTGCCACCTGACACACAGACGTATCCAGGACATAGGCTACAAGTGTAGCATTCCTTGTGTAAGCCACTTATGACCAATAGACAACGCCAGAAGTGTCTTACCTGGGCCAAGGAGAAAAAGAACTGGACTGTTGCTCAGTGGTCCAAGGTGTGGTTTTCAGATGAAAGTAAATTTTGCATTTCATTTGGAAATCAAGGTCATTGACTGTAAGCCATAATCATCAACATTAACAGAAATAAACACTTGAAATAGATCACTCTGTTTGTAATTATATAATATATGTTTCACTTTTTGTATTGAAGAACTAAAAAAAATGAACTTTTTGATGATATTCTAATTTTGTAAGAAGCACCTGTAGTTGGGATCCTGATAAGAAGTGTGTGGCCGACTTTATACATTCGCATTTCATGGACTGTATAAGGACTATGAATCTAGTGATCTGAACTAACAGCATCATAGACGTATTGAGTCTGTCAATTCAGGTCAAGAGACCTGCAGATGATCCATAAATGGTGGTCTGTACACGGAACATTAAATGCAAACATATAAAGCTGGCCTAAAACACATCAGGCAGAAACATACATTACTTTGCTGGTGAATTCTTTTTTTCTACAGCATAGATCTTTAACCCTTTATGAACGTGCCAATTTGGGGCCTTTAGGACACTTGTTTTTTGTCTTTTAGAGTTGACAGGTTTCCTTTCAGCTGATTTCCAGTTTATAGTTTGTATACTCCTGTTTCGCCTCTCATTTCCCAATGTTTTCATTTTTTCATTTCCTTCCTTTTTCATGTTACTGAATTCAGGGTTTTTATACATTTTCAACATCCATGGGTCATTTTATGTTTAACTGTACAACACTGTTTTTTTAGCAATTTATTTCCTGTCTGAAGTCAGGAGGTTGATAAACCACTCATGATTCCATTTCTTGAGAGGACAAAATGTTCCTACAATTTGTACCAATAACCCTGCTTCATCATTGCCCTGTTAACAGACTCCAATGTAGCCAAGGGCTAAGGCCAAATGTAGACATTTGGCAGACCTGAACTAAACAGTATCATAGGCATGTATGAGACTGTTGTGTTTAGGTCGGTAGACCCACTGCCCGTCAGTACATCAATCCATTCACGGACGTCTAAATTCGGCCTAAGTCCCTTTCTCTGAACTTGAAGTTTTCAGCTATAATCTTTTCAAGATTTACTGTTCCTTTAGAAAAAATCGCATTGCACTCGGACCAATGTTAATCTATGGGGCAGCTCCCATCAGCCGATTTTTTCTCGTCCATTTTATACATGCAAGTGAAATCGCAGCATGCTGCAATTTGCAGCGTATTACGGCCGAGACTCCGCCAATGCAAGTCTATGGGTGCGTGAAAAAAAACGCATTGCACACGGACCAGACGTGTGACTTGCAAGACTTCTCCTGGTAACAGGAAATTCAATCATGCTTTCTCAGGAAGTTTTGACATGCAAATTAGCCTGGCACGCTACACTCCAAACCAGGAAGCACGCCTCCACGGAGTAATCATGGCCAGACAAATAAATGTTGAAATGCTCCTAGTGCAGGTGCAGGAAAGGCCTGTTTTGTGGGACCAACGCGACCCCCATTATGCGAACCGCTCCCGGAAGGAGGCGGCATGGAGGACAATATGTGGCCACATGGTCCCTGGTTTTGAAGATCGACCTCGTGCGGAGCAGCAAGAAATTAGTAAGTAGATTGATGGAACAATTGTGTTAACTGTTAAATCAAAAGCTTGAATGCAGGATATCTTATGTGTGTCCTATATGACCCATATTTTAAAGGATACACATTTGCTACAGCACAGGCCACATTACACTGAGGCCTATATGTTGACACACACACAATGTGATTCATAATTTGTTTTATCTCTTTAAATTTTCAGTGAAAGATGTCACTAGACGGTGGCAGAGTTGCCGAGACCAGTACCGGCGGGAACACCAGCAATTAGGCCGAAGTGGGGATGCAGCCCCAAAAAAAAGAAAATACCTCTATTATGACCGGTTGACTTTTCTGGCCCCAGCATGGATCTTAGACCGTAAGTGCATGCATTAAGGTACACCTTGTACACATGTAGTACTGTCACCAGTACTTATTTATTGTAATGTTCAATGTTTTCTATCCAACAGAACGGAGTCAAACCTTACTGAAAGAGAGACTGCATCAGACTCCGAGGTCATCATTGACCCTGTCGGTGAAGGTGACGAAGTGGCTTGCACATCTTCGGCACCCCCCAGCAGCAATCAGCCAGCAGCAGCACCACCAACAGCATCTGCAGCAGCATCAGCATCCACACAGGAGGCTAATCCCGAGGAGGAAGATGTGGGCCACAGCAGCAGTCCTACATTGCCGCTTGAAAGGTCACCCCTGCCTTCTGCCTTACCACTTCGTGGATGCCGCAGAAGAGTTGTTTCCACATTTACCACAAGGAGGCAAGTGGATACAGGTGTTCTGAACTATCTAGCCAGGGCTGCCCATGATGATGGGGACGAGGCCTTCTTTCGTAGCCTTGCGCAATACTTGCGCCCGATGCGTGCCTGAGGTGCTCTACAGATTGTACTGGACGCTTGTGCCCCACCCAACAATCCTCTGCCCATTTTTAGTTTTTTGGAAAGGTGGCAGTTGTCTCACACCAACCTCCTGCCGCTGCAAGACCTTCCCCACCAGCAGTCAGGGGAATTAGAGTTGGTACCCCCTACATTCCAGTCACAGGCCACCCAAACCGAAGTCAAAACAACCTATGGACACTTTCCTGAGTTCAGTGCACCTGCCCAATATGGCCACTTGAGCAGACACAATGTTGGAGGCTGGTCCCAACATGTGTCTGCTCGACATGGGCATATTGGGAGGTATGAAGCCATGGGTTACTCCCATAGCCAGGATGTCAGGCATCCATACCACTCTCAACAGTATTATGTTACGCAACCACAGGAACAAACCTTGGGCCTGAATACTGCCTGGCCATCTTCCCTTGCCCAGGGTGATACTCAGGTTGCCCAACAGAGCAGACCAAATTCTGCCCAAGGTGACCGTCCCCCTTGACCCCCACCCCCAACTTACCACAACCTATAATGAGGCTATGTGGTGTCCTGTTGTTTGTTATTTTTTATTATCTTGTATTTTATTTATTATTTTTGTATTTTAATTTTTTCTTAATATTTGTCCGTTGTACGACAGTTGTATATTATGAGGCCTGAATGGTAGGCCCTTACAGCCATATGATGGTAATATGGCACAATCAATTTTGATGCAAAGAAAAGCTAAATTTGCACAACAAAAAAACCCATGCATCTGATGTTTTCTTTAAGCATTATTTTATTATCAACCTAGATTTAAGGGTATCTTCTAAAGACTTAGAGGCTTCAAAGGGTCAAACATTATAAAACCACTGTGACAAACTGCCATAACTACTACATAGACAGCATATTCTGTTACCAGGGAGAAGATCCCTCAGGGGAAACAAAATAATTCGTTAAAACACGCACTCTTAGGCCAGAGGGCTGACGACGTTGAGGATGGACAGGTCTTCCATTAGTACGATCAGGACTTACATCCTCCACCTGATCATCAACATTGGATGGGCAATCATGGTATCTTGTGAAATTATGCAGTACAACACACGCCTGTATTACCACATTAACATTGGCTTCACCAAATTAAATAGCGGACTGGAGAACCCGCCATTTGGCACACAGAATACCAAACGCACACTCAACAAGACGGCGTGCATGAGAAAGTCTAAAGTTAAATATAGTGCGCCTGTGGTTGAGGGCTCTCCATGGATACGGCCTCATGATGTTCCGCGTCAACTGAAAAGCCTCATCTGCAACCATGACATAAGGCAAGGCTTCAATATTATTCCCTGGTAGGTAACGTGGGGGTGGGATGTTCAACTCATTGTTGCGCAGCCGCCGACCCATAATGGAAGAATTGAAGACTCTTGAGTCTCCAGTTCTTCCATAGGCCCCAATATCGACAATATTACAAACCTGTAGCTAGTGTCAACCAGGGTCAACAGAACTACTGAAAAATATTGTTTATAATTGTAATATTGGGACCCTGAGTTCGGCGGCTTACGCACACGGATGTGCTTCCCATCCAGGGCTCCTAGACAGTTTGGAAACTGGCAGGTCTCCTGAAAACCACGAGCTATACGCATCCAATCTTCCATTTGCAGCTGAGGCATGACCAGGTGATGGAGTCGGGACCAGATTTCTGCGCATGTTGACCTCACAATCTCAGAGATGGTTGACTTTCCAAGTAAAAATTCTAAATGCAATACTGCATATGACATCCCCATGGAAAGAAATCTAAAGGGAAAACAGCAAAAAAAACATGATAAGCCATCCAGTTAAGTACATGGTTATACATTGATGACACTTTAAGTCCATAAATAACAAACCTTGCCACAAAAACATACAAATGCAAGCTCTGTGTTTGTTGGGTCATATAATAGCTTATATCGTATCTGAAACCTTGTGGGGGGTGATACATAGATCAATAGAGGTATAAATAACAAAGGTATAAGGGCAGGTAATACATAAATATATAAAAGAGATCATCAATATATTGGTTGCATACATACCGTAACGTAAGGATTAGGCGCTCCTCGGCAGAAATTGCTTTACGCATCCTTGTGTCCTGAAACGTTATCCCAGGGCGCACAATCTCCAACAATATATCAAATGTGCGAAGGGACATCCGACAATAAGCAAAAAAAACTTGTCGAGATTGCTACGCAGAGATGCGTACAGACAGTGGAAATGACCTTCACTGACACGTCGCCTCAAAAGGGGATGGACCCAAAATCTTCTACGCCTCCTGGGATCCACAATCACTGGGTATGGCTGACCAAAACGTCGTGACAATACCCAGTTATACAACACACGCTCAATTGTGTTAAAAGTAAGTGTGTCTCCCATATTTAGGACAAAGCACAACTCCCACAACACAACCACGGAGTGAAAGGCAAAGATTGGAGGGTGCCACCTGTTGAAGAGGCAATAAATAGGGTTGATCATGATGATTTTAATGGGTTTCAGGCCTAAAAACCGTTATTTGTCAGTTTTGCAAGCTGCCAAGAAAATCTCGCGGTACGGATTGCATACGGATGCCATATGGATGCCTGCAACCATCCTTCAGCATGACCGGTTTGGCAGTGGGTCAGTAGCGGTGTGGGGTGGCATTTTTTTGGAGGGCCACACAGCCCTCCATGTGCACACCAGAGGTAGCCTGACTGCCATTAGGTACAGAGATGATATCCTCAGACCCCTTGTGAGACCATATGCTGGTGCGGTTCGCCCTGGGTTCCTCCTAATGCAGGGCAATGCCAGACCTCATGTGGCTGGAGTGTGTCAGCAGTTCCTGCAAGATGAAGGCATTGAAGTTATGGACTGGCCCGCCAGTTCCCCAGACCTGAATCCGATTGAGCACATCTGGAACAACATGTCTCGCTCCATCCACCAACGTCATGTTGCACCACAGACTGTCCAGGAGTTGGTGGATGCTTTAGTCCAGGTCTGGGAGGAGATCCCTCAGGAGACCATCCGTCGCCTCATCAGGAGCATGCCCAGGCATTGTAGGGAGGTCATACAGGCAAAGTGAGGTCAGACAGGCATGTGGAGGCCACACACACTACTAAGCATCATTTTGACTTGTTTTAAGGACATTACATTCCACTTTAATTTTGTGGGTGACTCCAAATCCGGGCCTCCATTGGTTAATAAATTTGATTTCCATTGATTTTTGTGTGATTATGTTGACAGCACATTCAACTTTGTACAGAACACAGTATTCAATGAAAATATTTCATTCATTCAGATCTAGGATGTGTTATTTGAGTGTTCCCTTTATTTTTTTGAGCAGTGTACTATAACAAAAGTGAAACAAAATTTTTACAAAGATGGAACAGCAACCATCTCAAATCGACATACAGGCTTACAGTGGAAGTGAACACCTAAACATAAGAATCTTCTAATGAAAAGAGTTGAAGAAAATTGACATGCAACTTCTTTGTAGTTACTAAAGAAGTAAAAAGCCAAACCGGGGTGAGTGTTTCCTGTGACACTATATGGCGTACACTGCAGAGGAATGGCATGCATGGGTATCTAGAATGGAAGCGCGTCCTAAAACCTATGCAGAAAAAAGGCTGGTGGGAAGTATGCTATTTCAGAGCTCTGTTCTTGGGATGAGTGGGAGTCCTTGTGATTACATGATTATGAATGATGAGTTGTGCTTACTTTTTCAAAGAGCAGTGAATTATAGGAGTTCAGATGACAAAGTTAAAGAAGTACTCCCATTCATTTTTTATTAGCTAAATCTGTGTAAATGTGTGTACAGTGTACTGTAACTATGGTAATATACTCACAGATCGCCATCTGCTTCAGTTTCCAGCTCCGCTCTGGTCCTCTTCTCCACTCACGTGACTTGCCAGTTCTGACTGGGCTCTATGTGTGAGCCATGTCAACCAGAAGCAGCTTTTACAATGTAAGTCTATGGAGCATCAGAGTATTTTGACATGAGGTAGGATGCATTATGCCTATGGCAGTCTCTGGGTGCGTTAACGGATGCATTACTGCCGCTTTGTAACGCATCCATTAAACGGACTGCCATAACGCGATGTGAACCCACCCTAAGGCTACATAGGCTTACATTGTAAAAATGATTTCTAGCTCACTCATAGGGCATAGAGTAATCCGGCAAGCCGGAACACAAGTCAGGAGAGTGTAGAAGAGGACCAGAGGGGAGCTGGAAACCAGGGAAGACGTAGAACGGTGAGTATATTATCGCATTTACACTACACTACACACATTTACACTGGTTTAAAGAATACAAAAATTAATGGCAGTTCCTCTTTAAGCAGAATGTTTGCACAGTGAAGATAAACAGTTTCCCGGTAAATGAAGACCCAGCAGTTTTTTTACTTTCAGTTTGATGTACCGTTAGGTGGAGAAAAGATGGGAATATATAAAAATAATTACAAGATAAGCAATGAAGTTTAGTAGATTTTAAAGAGGATTTTTTTCCCCTAAAAACCTATTGGGTGCTCTCCCCTCTTCAGGTTGACATTAGTGCTTGATGTGTTAGTGTCACATCATGTGTCTGCGGCAGCTAACTGCTGTGAAGTGCTGGTGTCTCATCCATTATAACGTCACCGCTGCACCCAGAAATTAACTTTCAAAGACATTCATCCACAACAGTGACAACAGGGAAGGCTGGGGAGTTCCTAAGTGTGATATCTCTCTGGGCCATAATGCACGTTGTAATTACAAATGTTTTACAATAATTGCAAAAATTCAACACTCGCTGTTTTGCATTTCCATGTGAGGTCATGTGTTCTGGAACAAAGGCGCTGCTAATGATTGGCCATGAAATATATCACTGGTGCCCCAAATTAAAAGGCAAGCTGTCAGGTCCCCCCGAATCACCACTATTATCTATCAGAACCCTATTCTTGTATCTATTCCAGTGCATGTGGAGCCAAAAAACTCTTTATATGCATAGCAAAATCACTTTTATAGCAACGCCAGGATATGTCTTGTAAAACATCTATTCCCCCCAGGCTACTCCAACCTCAGGACTTGTAATCACACCCCTTTCAGGGAGATGATTGACATGTTCTTCCATCATATTTTCAGTGCAGTAAAACTTACACATGTGCACAAGATATAACATGAAAAAGGGAGTGATTGCAGGACCTTAGGCAGGACTAGTCTGAGAAATAGACGACCCGCCAGACTAGTCTGAGAAATAGACGACCCGCCAGACTAGTCCTGGCTAATTTGTGTATACCGAACAGCACTACAAGTGATTTTTCCATACATATTTAGAGTGTTTAGGGACAGCAAGATCAGGTCACTAATGGTCAATAACGTCATTGCTTCCTGCAGCGGTGGAGTAGTGAGCGGAGTGGAGGGGTTAGAATGTATTCTTTTACCACCTTGGGCCCTTTCTGGTAAATTTAACAATTGAGCAATGTACCCCTTTAACTCATTCAGCACCACAATATGCATGGAAACTAGGACACTGTAAAAAAAACAAACGATGTAAAACTTTTAATGCAAAAAAAAAAAAAATATATATATATATACTGTATTTTTTTGTTTAACCCAAAAGAAATAGGTATACTTATCCCGTAAGACCTTACTGTACAGGCCAATTTGCATTTTTCTTCTCTTGTTTTTTCTTTGTGTTGTTCCAAAAGCCATAACTTTTTTCTCCGCTGATATACTTGTAGTCAGATGACGGCTTGTTGTTTTGCAGGATAAGTTATAGTTTTCAATAACACCATTCACTTTAGCATTCAATGCGCTGGAAAATGAAGAAAAAAATCCAAGTGATCAAAATGGTAAAAAATATGCAATTTTAGCATTATTTTTTGGATTTTGTTTTGAAAATGATCGTTGTTCAGTAAAACTGACCAGGCCACATGATCACTGAAATACAAAGTCTTATGATTTATGATTTTCCAGTACGATTTACAGCGATATCAAACTTGTATTATTTTTTTTCACCATTTCAAAAAAATACTTTGATGCCATTTTCAGAGACAAATCTTATTTTTCCTTCGATGGAGCTGTGACGTGTGGGCTTGTTTTTTGCGTGGTGATACTGGTGAACTCATGTTTTTGCAATGGTACCAATTTGGAAATGCACCATTTTTTGTTCCCTTTTATTATTTTCATAGGGTCTCACTAGCATGCTGATTTATACGGGTCCGTCTGTGGCCCGTTGGGCACACTGCAACCATACCAACACTATATTTGCCTGAAAATAAGAAACATGTCCTTTAGCAACCTTTGGAAACGTGGACATCAGTCTTTCTACAAAGTGAAAGTCATTTTCTGTTTACGTGCTACAGAATGCTAATCAGCTTCACTTTAAAGGGAACCTTTCCTCTGATTCATGCTGCAGGGGATGCAATGGCACTCGGGCCCTGGAGCCTAGAGGACCCCAAAAGTCCCTTCTGCCTGTATAAAAAGACCAATGCTATTAAAGACTTGCAGTAATTGGGGGCCCGTTGGAGCTTTTACATTGGTTCCCACGAGCTTCAAGTTATGCCACTAGTTTCTGGGAAGGGTCAAAAGCAGTTTTCAGCATTCTAGCCATAAAACCTCCACTACAAAAGACGCCACAAATGCTCAAATTTACTGATAGCAGTCAAAAACATCAAAAAAGTGCTCAGCAAACAACAACAAAAAATGCTGAGGCATCTTTTAAAGTGTTTTTTGGTTATTTCCTGAGCGCTTTTTTGATCTGTTTGACCGCCAGCGGTTATTTTGAGTGTTTTTCCAGCATCTTTTTCCTTCATGAAAAACTCAACAGATTCACCAGCCCGACACAGACGATGCTTTTTTCAAGCTAATCATAAACTATTAGTTTTCTAGTGGATATCATATCAGGAGATGTGGGGATTTTCGATCCCAGAAGAGGTTTTGATGAGTTTTTCAATAGTTTGAATCCTTAAGTTTTTTTTGCAGCGTTTTGATTGGCCAGTGCCTAGTTCGGAGAGATTTTCATCACAAGAAGTGACATGCAGTTTCTTGTTTTCTGTCAGGCGCTATTCAAAACCTGGAGCAAAAGCAAAAACGCTCAAAAGGCTGAGCAAAGGAACAGCAAAATGGCTTCACAATAGAAATAGGAAGAGTCAAGTTTTCAGTAGGGACAGTTTTCTTAGTGACTTTATTCAGATGTTTTTTGGGTCTAAGGCTACTTTCACACTTGCGTTTTATCGCGCAACGCATCGTGCGCTATCGGTTGCATGCGCAATGTTCCCCTATCTTTAACATGGCGGGCGCAGGGTCTAGCGCTTGCACGCGTTCATCTGCGTTAGTCGTGCGCTGCACATTTTTCAGGTGTGCGCCCATACGCGCTAGACGCTACATGCTGCATTTTTTTTCCATCCAACCACTTTAAAAAAGCGTGTGCGCACGCTATGCGCAGAAAAATAACATTATAGTCTATGGATGCGCTGGCGTGCGCATGTCTGTGCGCTTGTCAGCGCTTTTGCGAGCACGCGATTTTTGAGTAAATAATGTCTACACACTTGTTTAAACCACCCCCTACACAAGCAACATTGTGAGGAGTGTAGATATAAAGAAGGTGATAGAGACAGAGATGATAGAGACAGATGATAGAAATAGAGATGATAGAGACAGATGATAGAGACAGATGATAGAGACAGAGATGATAGAGACAGATATGATAGAGATGATAGAGACAGATGATAGAGACAGATGATAGAGACAGAGATGATAGAGACAGATATGATAGAGATGATAGAGACAGAGATGATAGAGACAGAGATGATAGAGACAGATATGATAGAGACAGAGATGATAGAGATAGATGATAGAGACAGAGATGATAGATGATAGAGACAGATGATAGAGACAAAGATGATACAGACAGAGATGATAGAGACAGAGATGATAGAGATGATAGAGACAGAGATGAGATAGAGACAGATGATAGAGACAGAGATGATAGAGAGAGATGATAGAGGTGATAGAGACAGAGATGAGATAGAGACAGATGATAGAGACAGATATGATAGAGATGATAGAGACAGATGATAGAGACAGAGATAATAGAGACAGAGATGATAGAGACATAGATGAGATAGAGACAGATGATAGAGACAGAGATGATTGAGATGATAGAGACAGAATGATAGAGACAGATATGATAGAGACAGATATGATAGAGACAGAGATGATAGAGACAGATATGATAGAGATGATAGAGACAGATGATAGAGACAGAGATGATAGAGATGATAGAGACAGATGATAGAGACAGAGATGATAGAGACAGAGATGAGATAGAGACAGATGATAGAGACAGAGATGATAGAGATAGAGATGAGATAGAGACAGATGATAGAGACAGAGATGAGATAGAGATGATAGAGATGATAGAGACAGAGATGATAGAGACAAACTGATAGAGACAGATATGATAGAGACAGATGAAAGAGACAGAGATGATAGAGACAGATATGATAGAGACAGAGATGATAGAGACAGATATGATAGAGATGATAGAGACAGAGATGATAGAGACAGATATGATAGAGATGATAGAGATAGATGATAGAGACAGAGATGATAGATGATAGAGACAGATGATAGAGACAAAGATGATAGAGACAGAGATGATAGAGACAGAGATGATAGAGACAGATGATAGAGACAGAGATGATAGAGACAGAGATGAGATAGAGACAGATCATAGAGACAGAGATGATAGAGACAGAGATGAGATAGAGACAGATAATAGAGACAGAGATGATAGAGACAGAGATGAGATAGAGACAGATGATAGAGACAGATGATAGAGACAGAGATGATAGAGACAGAGATGAGATAGAGACAGATGATAGAGACAGAGATGATTGAGATGATAGAGACAGAATGATAGAGACAGATATGATAGAGATAGAGACAGATATGATAGAGACAGAGATGATAGAGATGATAGAGACAGTTGATAGAGACAGAGATGATAGAGACAGAGATGAGATAAATGAGAGACAGAGTGATAGAGACAGAGATGATAGAGACAGAGATGAGATGAAGAGAATAGACAGAGATGAGATAGAGTGAACAGATGATAGAGACAAGAGATGAGATGAGAGAAGAGATAGGAGATGAAGAGACAGAGATGATAGAGACAGATGATAGAGATAGAGACAGATGAGAAGAGATGAGATAAGAGAATGATAAGATAGAGATGATAGAGACAGAATGATAGAGACAGATATGATACAGATGATAGAGACAGATGAAAGAGACAGAGAGATGATAGAGACAGATAGGAAGATAGAGACAGAGATGATAGAGACAGATATGATAGAGACGGATAGAAGACAGATGATAGAGACAGAGATGATAGAGACAGAGATGATAGAGCATGATAGAGATAGATGATAGAGACAGAGATGATAGAAGATCAGGAAGAATGATAGAGACAGAGATGATAGAGACAGAGATGAGATAGAGACAGATGATAGAGACAGAGATGATAGAGACAGAGAGAGATAGAGACAGATAATAGATGACAGAGATGATAGAGACAGAGATGAGATAGAGACAGATGATACAGATGATAGTGACAGATGATAGAGACAGAGATGATAGAGACAGAGATGAGATAGAGACAGATGATAGAGACAGAGATGATAGAGACAGATGATGATAGACAGAATGATAGAGATGATAGAGACAGAGATGATAGAGACAGATGATAGAGAATGATAGAGACAGATGAGACAGAGATGATAGAGATGATAGAGACAGATGATAGAGACAGATGATAAGAGATAGAGACAGATGATAGAGACAGAGATGATAGAGACAGAGATGAGATAGAGACAGAGATGAGAATAGAGACAGATGATAGAGATGAGAGAGACAGATGATAGAGACAAAGATGATAGAGACAGAGATGAGATAGAGATGATAGAGACAGATATGATAGAATGATAGAAACAGATGAAAGAGACAGAGATGAGAGACAGATATGATAGAGACAGAGATGAGAGACAGATATAGATAGAGATGATAGAGACAGAATGATAGAGATGATAGATAGCTGATAGAGACAGAGATGATAGATGATAGAGACAGATGATAGAGACAGAGATGATAGAGAGATGATAGAGACAGAGATGAGATAGAGACAGATGATAGAGACAGAGATGATAGAGAGATGATAGAGACAGAGATGAGATAGAGACAGATGATAGAGACAGAGATGATAGAGAGATGATAGAGACAGAGATGAGATAGAGACAGATGATAGAGACAGAGATGATAGAGACAGAGATGATAGAGATTATATAGACAGATGATAGAGACAGAGATGATAGAGTTGATAGACAGAGATAGAGAAGTGACACGTAGACAACCCATGCGTCGAAAAAAACGCAAACGCATGCAAAAACGCTTGAAATCGCATACAAATGCTGTTTTTTTTGTCGGAATGCGCACGCTTATGCGACTAAATATCGCAGCATTTACAAGCGTTTTTTTAATGCGTTTGATGTGCAATCGAAACGCATCGCAAAAAAACGCAAGTGTGAAAGTAGCCTAACAGACCCACTACCAAAGACTTTGGAAAAAGCTCTGTGTGCACATAGCTTTATTGAGTGGAGGAGCTGTGCATCACTCATACTACATCATGACACAATTATATTATGTGTGTGTGTGTGGTATATATATATCTCTCAAGCACGTGTGCATATGTGAGTACATAGAACATGAATAACACATATAGACTTTGCTATTTCCATCCACAGTGATCGTTGCCTGGCGCGCCCTCTGCTGGTCAGCAGTACTGGAAAGTCCCGGGCCTGGGAAATCCCCAACGGGAGGCGGAGCGGGACTTCGAGTCTAACCCCGAATTGCAAGGGTTATTCCAGTGCAAACTCTTTGGTTGTGAGGTGACAGGGCGCAGTGTCGGCGCAGTGTCGGCGCGGGGAGCAGACTGCTCTGTGTGCTGGTGTCCTCCATGGACCTGAGTACTCGCTGCTCCCTCTCCTGGAAGTAATGTGAGCCCTGCCGGCCTCCTGACAGCTGTTTACCCGCCAGTGACCCGCTCGTTTACACTTGTCCAGGTAAGACGGCGCCCGTGTACAATGCTGCGTATGAAATGCATGATAAATAGGTGTTGTTTACGGCGGTGTGTGCGCATGCGCAGCCGGGGCTGCCTCTAGATGATGCTTGTTACTGCACGGTCGTGACTGAGGGCGGCGCAGCTGAGGCTGTACCCGTAGTTATCATTTGTTACAGATCATGGTGGGTGTTCCAAGGAGCCTGTGGGCTACTTTGTGCTGTCCAGCCCGTGCCCACCAGCATGGCATCCAGTGTGGCCCCTCATTACACAGAGCTGGGGCTGCTCTGACATGCCAGTGTTTTCTACCTTGCTGGACAGCTCCTTGTGGCTCCTCCCCCAGCATGCCTTGATTGACAGGTTTGCCCCATGTGTAGGGAAGCAGGTGAGCTGTTCTCCATAGTCCATAGCGTTATGCCCTGGACTTCACGCTGCCAGTGGTTCCGGCAATGTGAAACTGCTGACATTTTCCCTTAAAGGGGTTGTCCTCTTTCAGAAAATCTGGGTCCATGGGTGCAGTTTGTTATTAAAAAAAAGCAAAAAAGAAAACTGGGCTTTGCTCACTGTCCCCAGGTCCCGTCTTGAGTCTCTGCTGTTGCTCCCAGGATTGGCTGTGGTGCGGACATCACATCAACAGAGCAGCAGCCAATCAGTGAGCTCAGCAGCTCAGTCCGTGTAGACGGGAAGCCCCCCTTACAGCATCTGAGTGCACTGATTGGCTGGCACCACAGCTAATGCTGGACACCGAGAACAACCATGGATCCTCGGTGCCGGAGGTGGTAAGTAGAGCGCGGTATACTGCACTCGGGGACATCCTCTTTTGCTGCTATATAGGCTGCATGGGCAGAGATGGATGTATGCTGCCTCTGTATCACCGTACAGTGCAAGTGAATGGGCCGGATTAGGGCTCACAAGGTTCCGCGAGAAGCAAGTCACACAATCCAGCTAGTTCTGACCTTTGTGGCTTGCTGGTCGTGGTACCGCTGCGAGTCGCAGACAGCCCATTCACTTCCACTGTACTGTCACACAGCTGTGCTATGCAGTGATCTCTGTGTGACCAGCTGCTGTTTCTCCATGGCAGATACAGAAATAACCTTTAGGGCTATAGAAATAATGAAGGCCAGGTTTATACATAGCGTAAATACATCACTGTTACACCAGCCTGCAAATCCAGACCAAAGTCTGCAACAAAGACAATGTGTTACATGTGGATTTTCATATGGATCCTGTGCTGATATTGCCGCGGGTTTCACACATGCCCCGAATGAAAGCCATGGTGAAAATCTCAGGCATTTTCACTACAGACAGGACATGTGGCATATTTGTAAGATTCACACAATCGGAATCTGCTGCCAATTTCTGCCACAAAAAGTTAATAGGGTTTGTTAAAATTCAGTTCCTTTACATTGGACTGTAGTTTGATGAATAATTTAGTTGCCGCTGGAAGTATTCAACAAATATGAAACGTTTGAACCTGATCTAAAGCGAACTTCAAAAACCTGACAATTCATTAAAGCACCACGCCAGTGTTTTGTTTGTTTTTTTTTGCATTGCAGCGCTGGAGTGGTGCAAGTAATCTAAGTTCCGTGCCCCTAGTATTATACTCGCCAGACGCCATCTTCATCTTTTATTGGCACCACTCTGGTCGGTCTTCTGCAGGTTGTGACCTGCTGGATCTCGCCAGTGTTTACTGGATCCAGTCAGAAGCCACAAGTCAGTGTAAAGCCGGAGTCACACTAGAGATGAAAACGGATGAGTGCTATGTGGTAAAACATCACATAGCATTCGGACCAGTATTCTATGGGGCAGCTCCCATCAGCGTATTTTTTTTCAGCCGTTTTCAACGTGCGAGTGAAATTGCAGAATGCTGTGATTGTCACTGACACTCAGCCGAGTCTCGGCGCACTCGTACCCATATAAGCCTATGGGTGCGAGTGAGACAACTCACATCACTCAGATTTTATCCGAGTGCGGTGCGATATATCTTGACCCCGGCAATGGAGGAGATGGAGAAATTAGTTTCTCTGTCTCCTCCTCAGCTGTGCTCCGATCCGCTCTGAGCGAGAGGCTCAGAGCACAGTCACATGACACTCGGCTCCCGCACGCAGCAGAGCCGGAGCCGAGGATCATTAGCATATTGCATCCGATGGTCTCATATCCAATGCCAAACGCCAGTCTGACCCCGGCCTTAGGGTACATACCCATTTGCGAGAAAAAAAAACGGTCCATTTTCTGGATGGAAAAAACGGTCCGAATATATGCAATTGTCATGCGATTTGTATGCGATTTTTAATCGCACCATCCGTTTTCCATCTGTATGCAATGCGATTTTAACATGACGTTTTACATAGAGCCGTTCTCTCTATGTAAAAACTCATGTTAAAATCACATTGTAGAAAAAAAATTGCTGACTTTTGTGAAATTACAGACCCAACATGAAATGACACATGGTTTACATATAGTTAACCATGTCATTTCATGTAGTTTGATATATGGTTTTCACTAACAATGACATGAGTGTATGTGTGCAAAATTTCATACATGTAGGGGTTAATTAAAGGTGTAAATTCGTTGAAAAAAAATGCGTGGGCTCCCGCGCTATTTTCTCCACCAGACAGGCAAAGCCGGCGAGTGGGGGCAGATAATAATAGCCTAGGGAGGGTGCATTTATTTTGTGAGCTTCACCGGACTTCACCGCGCACGTCTCTCATATGATCACAGCATAAATCCCCTTGATGAAGGCCATTAGGCCGAAACGTTGGGGCTGTGAATTCCTAATTTTCTAATTCTGGAGCTTTATTGGATTGCTTAAATAAAGACTTTCTACGTATACCACATATCCTCTGATTTTTTTCTTGGTTTTGAGTGTGCTCGAGGTATCTTTTCAATAATACTAATATCTGCCCCCAGCCACCCCAGAAAAGGAAAATCTGTAATTAGATGCGCCCTTTCTGGCACTTAGCCCGTCTATTCCCATTGCCCTGTAGCGGTGGCTAATGGGTTAATAATGGGTTAAAGCCACCTTGCTATTGGAAGGTGACTTTAAGCCAGGTTAATAATTGAGAGTTGTCAATTAGACAACTCTCAATTATTAATCCTATTGTATGAAATAAAAATAAAACACACACACTTTAATTAAAAATCATTTTAATTAAATAAACACACAGTTTTTGACCATCTTTTATTTTACTGGTATTCCTTCGATTCCCTTGTTCTCCTGTAATAAAAATAAAATAATAAAGCAACATTATTCTTACCTATCCGGAGCTCAGTCAGGTCCAACGCTGTAATCCTTCACAAAGGGTTAACTGGTTTACAGCAAGCAGCGCAACTAATGCTGGCAGCTCCGCTGTAAGCCCCTGAATGAATGAACTCCTCTCCCGGCTGTCAGGAGAGGAAGTGATTAGTGTGGGAAGCTTAATTGATTGCTTCCCAGGCTAATCAGTTCACTTCAGGTCAGCCAGGGACTCCCTCTGACGTCACTGATGCTGTGCGGTGTCCCCGGCTGACAGGAGAGGAAGTGATTAACTGGGAAGCTTAATTGATTGTTTCCCACGGTAATCAGTTCACTTCAGGTCAGCCGGGGACTCCCTCTGACGTCACTGATGCTGTGCGGTGTCCCCGGCTGATCTGAACTGAACTGATTAGCCTGGGAAACAATTAAGCTTCCCAGCTAATCACTTCCTCTCCTGTCGGCCGGGACTTACAGCTGAGCTGCCAGCATTAGCTGCGCTGCTTGCTGTAAACCAGGTAACCCTTTGTGAAGGATTACAGCGTTGGACCTGACTGAGCTCCGGATAGGTAAGAATAATGTTGCTTTATTATTTTATTTTTATTATAGGGGAACAAGGGAATCGTTGGAATACCAGTACAATAAAAGATGGTCAAAAACTGTGTGTTTATTTCATTAAAATGATTTTTAATTAAAGTGTGTGTGTTTTATTTTTATTTCATACAATAGGATTAATAATTGATAGTTGTCTAATTGCACTCTCAATTATTAACCTGGCTTAAAATCACCTTCCAATAGCAAGGTGGCTTTAACCCATTATTAACCCATTAGCCACCGCTACAGGGCAATGGGAATAGACGGGCAATTGAATTAGCGCCTATTATACTATGTAGAAGTGTATGAACTATAAATATATATGTGTCACAATGACATATATATATGTATTCTATGTGTATATATCTAGTGTTTTGTGAGCTGTCAGTGTGATTTTACAGTAGCCGGGGATGAATTTCCGTCTTTTCAAAGGACGGTTATTTCTTGCATGCATTGACTTGTATTGGCGAGTCTCATCCGAGAATCGCAACATGCAGCAATTTTTTTCTCAGTTCGATTTCGGCTGAGAAAAAAATCGCAAATGATATTTCACCTATTAAATAACATTGGTCCGAGTACAATCCGATTTTTAATCGGATTGCACTCGTCCGTTTTTCTCTCCAGTGAGTATGTACCCTCAGTCTGAGAGCTTGAACGAGGCTTGTATAGACTAAGGGCAGACACAGCCATATTTCTCGGATCGCATTGCAGTCCTTGGACTGACCGTGGGCTTTCCTGACCTGAGCTTGACAGGTGTATAGAAATACATCACGCTGTCATGCTCAGATCATGACAGGTGCAGGGCTAGTCCGTGCACTGCAATGTGATTCTCACAGAGAAATACGGATGTCTGTCTGCGCCCTTATATTGAGAGCTTGTGACCGTTACCTCTGACTTCTAGTCAGTCAGAAGTTGAGATCACAAGATGGCGGTGCGGGACCTGAAGGGCGCTGATAATAGATTCCAGCTGGTAAGTATAATAGGATCAGGGAACTTAGATTAGTAGCACCACCCCAGCGCTGAAATTAAAAAAAAAAACTGGAGTGGTGCTTTAAAGAGAAAATGTAGTATTGCGTGGTGACCTTTCAGATTAATGGGCACCTACGCCATACATGGACATACGGAGTTCACAAGAGTGATATTTCCATAATGTCACCAACTCTTCGTTCTACTTCATGGGGGACCTGTGCCTTAGTAGAGCTTGTGGGAAAAGGTTATCATCATGAAACATGTCTTGTAACTTCTTTTTATTTGGACTTTTAGAATATTTAATGACCCCGAATAGTTGTACTATTGTGTTTATGTTTAATTTTCTGTTTTTGAGATATACTGTGAAACACAAGCCAGGGCTATGAGCAGAATTTATTTTTATTAGCATTTTACATCTGTTTTTTATTGTCTGTTTACTTTTTAACACATTGTTAGACTGGACCTTTTGGTGAGCACTCAATTCTTTATTATTTCAGTCTTTCTGTTCCCCATTGGCTTTTTGCACTACTGTGCTATTTGTCGCTGTGAGCGCGGTCTTGTGTCTGGTTCTGAGTGTGCACAGTCCTGTGATCAGCGGGGGTGAGACAGGATGTGGCCCCTCCATGTGTCATTCTTTCTGTGTAGCATTCAGGTGACTGAGGAGGCAGAAGACATAAAGAACTGACAGTGAGGTGCAGACACCAATGTGAAACTCCATTTATGGCGGTTTTATGTTGGATAGAAAAAGTTGTTGCTCCCATGTCATGCTATGCATATGGCTCATATTTAGGCCGTACACACATTCTCTATTAGTTGAAGGTATGTTTTACTTCTTCCTTTTAATAGTGGAGAGTTGATATTTTTACACAAGCTCTGAATTCCCTGACTTCAGTCCATGCAGTCAGTGTAAAGGAAACACATTGTGCCATGATTATTGCATTATCATGGGAACGGCGTGTACTAGTATTATCATTTATCAGTGTTCTTACATGGGCTGCATTACGTCAGTTCATGTATATAATAAATGAACAATCGTTATAAGATGCCAATTTTGGCACTTACAGGGTCTTTTATTGTATATTAGTTTAGGTAGCTCCAAGGATAATAAATAATACACCCTTCGTAATATATTGTACCTATTTTTAAAATGCTCCTCCATCCCCCCTCCGCCCAATATAATGACATCATGTGACCACAGTTTGCCATACGGGAAACTTTTCTGCTTTGGGAGAGTTTTAGGGGTTCTCCGATTGTCAGAAAACCCCCTCAAGTAGCTATCATTATTTATAAAGCACCATCATATTCTGTGGCGCAGTACAATATTATATCAATAAGATACTACTACAAATACAACATATAAACACAGATAAGCAAATAGATATCATAGTGATGGCCAGAAGCTTTCTGGTCAAACTCATTTTCCTGTATGTCTGATTTGTCGAGATGTGCTTGTTAGTCCGTATGGGGGCTAAATAAGTAGGGAGCTGCCAGACACCTTTGGTCCAGGTTATTTTAGTGGAAAAGCATAGTAATCCGCTAGGAGAATCCATCCTTGGCTATCTAAAAACAGCAGTGTATTATAAATCACACCCATCCCTCTCTCACACCTGATGAAATTCTGCAGTGTTGGTTTTCTCCTGTGGTATCTGCACTTGACAGCCAACATTATTTGTTTTTCAAGTATCAAACACTTCAGGACTCTCTTTTTTTTCTGGCGTTTTTTAAACAATTGTAGCATCTTTTTTGTAGTAATTTCCTAAACACTATTTTGACGACCATCGCTTTCATTAGTGTTTTTCTGGCTTTTTTGCAGTGTTATTTTTTCTTTCTTGACATCTTTATAGTTATAATCAACCACCGCTAGCGTTTTTTGAAGCAAAAACGCTCACAAAATGCTCAAAAAGCATTGTTTGAGCCTTCCCATTGACTTGATTCGTTAAGTATATAGCATCTTCAATTTGAAAGATGCCAGAAGAATGGTCAGCTCACTTCTTTTAGCCCATGAAATGAGAGGAAAGAAGAGAAGGTGGACCTCACCGGTCCTTTTAGGTCCTTCCAGGACTCGTTGAAATGCAGACAGACGCAAAACGGATGTTGTCCTTTCTATGTACCACACTCATCCCTGTCATCAGTTTTAATGCGATGTCCGAATAAAATTCAAAATAAATTTTTGCTCTGTGGGTATCCTCTATGGAAAGAACAAAAAATAGGCAGATGTATCCCGTATATTAGCAGGAATGTCATAAGGTAACAGGGGGTCACTTAGGATTTATGCAGAGTAGGATTTAAAATCGTGAAAACCTGAAATTGCAAGATCACATACAGACAAAAGGACGGTGGTAGAGTTTTTACCTCTCTAGTAGATGCAGGCAGCGTTCTGTAGGTTTGTGGATGATAGAAGAATCGTTGGTGGGTATTCCACATATCCACAGGGTACAAGCTTGCGGCAGCTGGATAAAGAACTCTTCCGAAGAGCTGTCCCGGCCGGTGACAGACGCTCCTCCTTTCTCTGACGGTGTGCGAGCGTGGATATCTCACGGTGAAGGACCTGCGGCCTCTTCGGAGCCAGCAGGAAATCCGTGACTTAGGCAGTCATGTGACGGAGTATGGACCAATTCCTTCCAACGCGTTTCGGAAATGCACGGTTTCCTTCATCAGGGATGTTCCAGTGCCAGCTTTTCTTTCCTCTCCTTTTGCGGACTAATTCTGGTTGAACACCCAGTTCCTACTATTTGGCAATCAGATGTCCACATTTGTTCATGGTGCCAATTTTTTTCCTCTTTTTCATTTCTTTTAGCCGCTTGGCATCTTTGGAAAGGAAACTTGAAGGTGGTAAATGACGCTCAGAAGCCTGAACATATGATTGTCTTTTTTACATAGACATGAATATGTTCGTTCTTCTGAGCTTTTTGTTAGCGCTTTTTCAGGCAAATTTTCAAGATGGTCCTACTCCAAATCCACCTGAAAAAAACATGGTGTGAACATACGCTTAGAAGTTAAAAGGACTCACATCAACAACAGAAAAGCAGCCTGTAATATAATAAGCACTAACAGAACTAATAAAAATGATGTTGTCTACCTGTTTTTATTACTAGCTCTTTCTAGCTGTGACAGTTGACTGCTCAGAAACATATTGCACTTCCGCCTGCCTATATACATGTATGAAATACACACAGCAGGATTCCGGTACGTGCAAAGGAAAAAACATAGTCATTCATAGTGTGATGATTCAGCTGTTTTTAGAGGTTTTATGTAGCTCAGGGTCTCACACGGGGTACATACATTATGTGCTGGATGGCCTTATTTAATATAATTTTTTTTTTTTCCAATTCGAGATTTATTTTTCAATATAAGAGCTAAACAAACAATGGATAAGTAAGAACTTACAATAGGTAATAAAAGGAGATTCAGTTGAAAACATATACATTATTGAGATGTGATCCCTGCATGAGTTATCATTAGAACTAAAATTCTACATCACTGCAAAGTTCCTGGCAGGTGGGGGACCGGAGCAGCTGGGTCAGTAGATGAAGAGGAGGGTGACTCTGGATGTAAAAGAGACTTCCTGTTTCTAAATAGAGCTTGGAAGGATTCAGCTACGGTAATCTGTTTTAATATAGTGATGTCATAGATCTAATGGAAAAGAGAAGAATTATCTGGGTAGAAAGGCAAAATGAGCAATTGTAACTATATAATATGATAGCAATATATTAAGAGAATAAAAACTTTGATATGTGTGCTTCTTTAACATCAGAAGATTGTTAAACTTATTGTATACCTATAAAAACAGGAGAAAAGAAACTACAGAGACCATGGAAACATATCCATTATTATTCTTATATTGATAATAAAAAAAAATTATTTTCCATGTGGTAAAAAAATGATTAAGTGAAGAGTTATTACATTTGGACTCACAGTGTATAGAAGTGTGACCATCCACCTAATGAGCTGGGTGCAGTGAGTTCTGGTGCTGGTGGAGGACACCAATGCTCAGTTGTAGTCTCTACTCACTACACAGTGGCCAATTGAAATAGCTTCCTGTCCTACTTGTCAGATAAGGAGCAAAGTCTCTATAAACTGAAAGATCTGCTGAAAAGGAAGTAGAAACAGACTATATTGTCAGCTGCCAGGGAGGGATGGAGATGCGTTTTTTCCGGAGCCCATCCCCAACAGCAAAGACAGGCAGCATCACTAAGGAGCTTGTGTGAATAAACAGATTTTTTCCCCCTTTGCCTATACTTGAGAATTATTGTTCTCTTGATATTTGTTAATAGGGCTGGTTTACTGTGGTCTTTGCGGCTTGTAGGCTGTCTTTTATTGTAATCTTACTCTGCTTGGGTCTTCAGTCTCATATTTACCTGACAGCTGATTTGATTTATGCTACTCCTGGTTCAGGCACCGTCAATCAGCTTTCAGGTTCCCTTTACTGGGATTAACCAACAGTTGCAGTTATAAAATAAAGAAATACTACTCATCAGGAACACAGAGCTCTTTCTTCCCACCAGACATCCACTGCTGACATTCTAGTAGTCCTCCCAGTCATTGGTTACAACAAGCCAACATATGACTGCTCAGTTGTCATGGCCTTACTACTGGAATCATGGCTTCCATGGCTGTGTGCGCTTCCTAATTGTACAGCACTTGACTGATACAATTGGCAATGTATTGTAAGCAAAGACTGAGAGAAACACTGGAGTGTCATCTTTGGATTGTCGGAGAACGAAAAGGTGAGCATTGTTGTTTTGTTGTCTGAAAATAACGGAGCTCTACAAAAAATATATTTTTTTAAATTATTTCATTGAGGGTCAAGTACTTACCGTATATTGCTATACCACAACTTCCATATGTAAAATTTGTTCTTACAGGTTCCCTATAAGGGAGCTATAGCTGAGATATTTTCATTTAGTATACCTTTAATGCCTACCAACTAATGGAAGATTTTATGCTCAGACAGCCCTCCTTACAGAGCTGCTTGTGCTGCTATCAGAAGATCTCTACAGATTGCCCTTTATTTGAGTTGACCACAATTAGATGCATATTAACCACACACATACACAGGAAAATAAAGTGAAGATCTGTGATTTCTATGTACTTACAAATGCAAACACTTTACATAATGAAACATTTTTGCTTTAAGTAATTTTAGAAAATAAATAGGGAGGCTAATAATAATCACAAGATTTCCTCTGGCATGGTGCTCCATTTTTGTATTCTGTGGAGTTGAGCAAAAAGGCAAAAAGATTTGCAGGAACCTGGTCCAGAGTAGACTTGAGTAGTCTATGGACACTGGATAAGAGCTCTGCACACCTCCTCCTACCTACTGCCATCCTTAGTACCTCTTCTGATTACTAGGCCCAACGTGATGTTATTGTTGGAGTGTGACACATACATGACTTCGAGCCTGGAATACTAATTAAGAGAGATGCCACCAGACAGGAAGAGGCATATCTTCCACTCCTGTGCTCTATGAATTAAGACAGGGATATATAGGCTTTAGTAAATGTCCCCCTTACTGTTTAAATTAAAGACATTGAATTTAAAGAGAGCCTGTCATGGGCCCAAACACTATTAACCTGCAAACACAGGATTATTGTGCAGTTTAAGAGTATTCCAAAGCCATGCAGGCTCAATACTGACAGCATGGCTACAAGGTAGGAAACAAACTTTATTCCTCCAGCTTTCAGTCATAGACACGTGTCGGCGCGGCTGCAGTCACCGCTCAGTGAGTAGCAGTTGTAAGTGCGCCCTGGCACATTAACTTACAGCGCAAAGCCGTCGCTCACTCTGTACTGAGTAGTGCCTGAAGCCACGCTGGCACAACCCTATAACTGACAGCCGGAGGAATAAATTTCCTTCCAGTAGCCAGGCTTTCAGTTTGGAGGCCACACAGCTTTGAAATGCTATTAATACCATATCTGCAGGTTAAATGGCATTTGGGGAAATGACCGACTCCCTTTCATAAAATAAAATGTGTAATTTTTTTTCTGCAATATATTTTCATGTTTTGGAGATGCATAAGTGTTGAATACTGCACTGCTCAAAAAAATAAAGGGAACACTCAAATAACACATCCTAGCTCTGAATGAATGAAATATACTCATTGAATACTTTGTTGTGTACAAAGTTAAATGTGTTGACATCAAAATCACACAAAAATCATCAATTCAAATCATATTTATTAACCAATGGAGGCCTGGATTTGCAGTCACACACAAAGTTAAAGTGGAATGTAATGTCCTTAAAACAAGTCAAAATGATGCTCAGTAGTGTGTGTGGCCTCCATGTGCCTGTATGACCTCCCTGTGCCTGTATCACCTCCCTACAAGACCTGGGCATGCTCCTGATTAAGCGGCGGATGGTCTCCTGAGGGATCTCCTCCCAGACCTGGACTAAAGCATCCGCCAACTCCTGGACAGTCTGTGGTGCAACGTGACGTTGGTGAATGGAGCGAGACATGATGTCCCAAATGTGCTCAATTGGATTCAGGTCTGGGGAACGGACGGGCCAGTCCACAGCTTCAATGCCTTCATCTTGCAGGAACTGCTGACACACTCCAGCCACATGAGGTCCTGCATTAGGAGGAACCCAGGGCCATCCGCACCAGCATATGGTCTCACAAGGGGTCTGAGGATCTCATCTCGGTACCTAATGGCAGTCAGGCTACCTCTGACGAGCACATGGAGGGCTGTGCGGCCCTCCAAAGAAATTCCACCCCATACCGTTACTAACCCACTGCCAAACCGGTCATGCTGAAATATGTTGCAGGCAGCAGATCGCTCTCCACGGCATCTCCAGACTCTATCACGTCTGTCACATGTGCTCAGTGTGAACCAGCTTTCATCTGTGAAGAGCACAGGGCGCCAGTGGCGAATTTGCCAATCCTGGTGTTCTGTGGCAAATGCCAAGCGTCCTGCACGGTGTTGGGCTGTGAGCACAACCCCCATCTGTGGACGTCGGGCACTCAGACCATCCTCATGGAGTCGGTTTCTAACCGTTTGTGCAGACACATGCACATTTGTGGCTTGCTTGAGGTCATTTTGCAGGACTCTGGCAGTGCTCCTCCTGTTCCTCCTTGCATAAAGGTGGAGGTAGCGGTCCTGCTGCTGGGTTCTTGCTCTCCTACGGTCCCCTCAACATCTCCTGGTGTACTGGCCTGTCTCCTGGTAGCGTCTCCAGCCTCTGGACACTAGGCTGACACAGTAAACCTTCTTGCCACAGCTCACATTGATGTGCCATCCTGGATGAGCTGCACTACCTGAGCCACTTGTGTGAGTTTCAGAATCCGTCTCATCCTACCACGAGTGTGAAAGCACAACCAATGTTCAAAAGAGACCAAAACATCAGCCAGAAAACATTGGTAGTGAGATGTGGTCTGTGGTCCCCACCTGCAGAACCACTCCTTTATTGAGTGTGTCTTGATAATTGCCAATAATTTCTCATGCTGTTCCATTTGCACAACAGCATGTGAAATTGATTGTCAGTCAGTGTTGCTTCCTAAGTGGACAGTTTGATTTCACAGAAGTTTGATTTTCTTGTGTTGTTTAAGTGTTCCATTTATTTTTTTGAGCAGTGTATATGATGCTCCTACAAGCCAAGATGCTCAGTTAAGGCCCCCATATACATTAGACTGGCCAAAAATCATATACGCAAGGCTTGGACAGATGATTTTTGTGGAAGGAAGAATTAGGCTGTTGAATTTCATTGCCTATTGTGATAAGCCATCTCCAGAGATAACTGGCAATGTCTTGCTCCCATCTCCCTATTGGAAATACTTGTATGTTTGTGTATGAGGGAGTTGGGAGAAATCACTGTCGCACAACTGCTGTCCAAGGTGTTTGAGCACTTTAGCCGCACTTATAGAACCTGATAAGGAACTATGTTTTAATATGCATTTACATTTTGCATACACATTAACTTACTTTTTCAGATCAGAACTAGTTTCTTATTTTGTTCAGAGTACATCTTGTGCATATAAGGGTGTGACCGCCCTGTTTCTGAGCTGAGAAATCCATCCTGTCTGGCCTATGCTTTAACTGATGGGTTCAGTCCCTCTGCCCTTGTTCACATTTACGTCACTTAACAAGTGGAAAGGTTTTTAATACTAGAGTTAGGACTGTCCCACAAGGGTTGCCTTGACGTGGCGGGATGGCTTGTACATTCTTTTGATCAAAATTATGTTTACTAAATACCCTTATTATTATTACTACCTTCATGCATTTTTTGCAAAAAAAATATTTTATTTTATTTTAGGATATTTGTTTTTTGTGTCTGGTTTTCTCTACTTGTAGAACCAGTCAAACTAGATTTATTATTTTTTAAATTGTTCTGAAAAATGAACACTGCCTTGTGCTTGAGTGATTCCAGCCATACAGCAGCGTAAACCTGAATCAGAAATATCAGCAAGTAATATACTGTGTATCTTTGTGGGATGCTGCCATTGTAGAAAAGTAAAAGTACAAATGTAGGAAGTTATGAAACTAGAAGGTTTTGCTCTGAATCACAAATAAGTTTATATGCCCCCTTATAGATTTGTGCAGGCAAGGCGCTGGTTGTAGACTTGAAAAAAAAATAAAAAATAAAAAAAGCGTAAATTAGAAACACAACATTTAAAGGGCAGTTGGATACATCATTTACCTTATACCACAGGCTGTATTCACATGTGTAAGTCCTACAGAAGAGCAATCTCATGAGCCTCATGGACCCAATGCTTTCCTTTGGGGATGCAGTGTTTTACAGCAAGAATAACGTATGGTAACTGCAGAGCACAATATTCTTTAATAAAAAAAAAAACACCAAAAAGCTCATTGACCGCTATTACAGACAGCGTGAACAAAGCCCGGTCTCCGCATCTCACAGATAAGTAAAAGTATCAAGCAGCGCACCTTTTTATGACATGGGTTTATACTTTGCTTAGCGGGGAAGCCTAATAGGTGAAGGCACACTATCTTTTTTAGAGCTCGCCCACACTGCCATATAACACAGCCGAGTTCTATGTGATGTTACATCGGATAGCACTCCGCACAATGTTATACTATGGGGAAGTGCAGAACTCTCATGCTGATTCAGTATGCTGTGTGTGTCTCTGATATTCTGATCATGAGTACCCTTACAAGTCTGGGGGTGTGTGTGTGAAACATCGGACTGCACTCGGATGTCATCCCAGTGCAGTCTGATATACGCACACAGAAACAATTGAGAAGATAGAGAAATTACGTTCTCCATCTTCTCCGCAACTGCCACGATTCTCTCATGCTAGAGAATCAGATCACAGTCAGATGACTCTCTTGAATGAGTTTGATGCGACTGTCATTAGCATAATGGGCCCGATGCTATCTATAGGCATAGTAGTTTTGCAGCTATATGAGACTTTTGTGTAGTTCTATAGTCACATTTCACTGTGGGATTTTGGAGCCTGATTTTTAGTCAACCAGTTGGAACTTCCAAAGGTCACTAGACAAATAAACCCAGATGTTTAGGTGTATTGGCTACCTGGCTCTTGGGATTTTCCAGATGTGGACTTTCCTGCACCTGGGTGTACCTACATCTCCATGAATGGAAGCTGTCTCATTTTCTATAAACAGCCAATAGGCCATTTTTTTTTTCATTTTGCAGTGCTCTTTGTTACATGGGTTTTCCTCCTAATTTTGTTTTCAGAATCCCCCACACCCCTACCCTTTACTAATAATTTGAGAGAGTAAATGGCTAATTCCCAGGGAATGGACTGTAACACTGGTGCCTACGGCATGTAAAAACATGCTCGGCGACGGTGGAAAATCCCTGTATATAGTTCCAGCTTCATATACAGAGCTGTGCGGAATTATTCATTCGTTTTCTGTACATGTGAATGTGCATCTTCGCGGGGCCGCTTGTATCAGTGCTGAACTGACGGTCATCACTACAGGCAGTGAGGGTAACTTGTGACATCATGTATAATTATAGTCGTGGCAGACTATTAATGAACTGTGTGTAAAGCATGTAGTACTTTCCCTCTAGATTCTGTCTTATCTGAATGACCTCAGACCCCTATGACTAAGTCTCTTTTTTTTCTTTGTGAAATCTTGGAAACTTATTGTAACTCTTTTGTAACTATGGGGGATTTTTTTTAAGCTGTGCCTCATGTAAAAAAGTAACATTTACAGATTTCAGGGGATGATCGGTACAGAATTACAACTATTTTCTTTCCTTTTCACTATTCAACAGAAAGATGGCAACACAGCAGGTCCTTCCCCAAGACTTATACATGAGCAACATGCTGAAAGCTGTGAAAATCCGAGAGAGGATCCCACAGGACATAGTGAAGCCCAGCAATGGCATCATCCACCACTTTCGGACCATGCACCGATTCACTGTAGAACTGTTCATGATCTGTCAGTTTTGCACAAGATTTCGAGAGATTCTGCAAAAGACTCTTTTCAATAGATCAATGCAAGTTGCGTTGGAAAGTCACAAGAAGCTAAATGCTTGTAAAGAAGTGAAGAAACTTGCCCCCCTACGGACAAATGGTAGGAAGCGCTTTTTATTAATCTGCTCAGTAGATGTACCCACTGTCTCAGTATAGCTGTGGCATCTCGGTGGTCTTGGTGTGTGTAGTCACTATTAGATATACGGAATGGTGTGTTGTTCCGATTGTACTGTGATTTTCATGAATGATATAGGGGGGACTAGTACCCTAGAACGTCTTTTGCAAAGCTGACAGTGTGTTTGAGCCTCTGTTCAATATCCTATGTAATGGTAAATATGGTATACTATGTGTATAAAATATTTCGGGAAGTTTTTCCCCATTGCTACTAAATATTGAAGGCTAAACACAAATCCAGATGACAGACTGGGGGCTTTTTATATGCTTTTCTCATGATCTCCTGCTATCTCATCGGCTTTCCTACGTGTAACCAAGTCTTATGTTACAATTGTGCTTTCTGATGTTCTCTGTATTAACGACATTAACAAGATAACACACAGCATCTTCCTAACTCAGGGCTTGTCCACATCATGTTTAGCTACCCTATTAAGATGTCTGTGTGTTTGTTCTTTTAATGGACCCCTTTCAAATATCTGTCGGGATATATTTTAATCAACAATTTTGAACAACTTTTATGATTCTGCAGTATAGGGCTCCTGTTTGACAACCATTTTTTCTTTTCAAGACGAAAAAGCTTTTTAATCTGTTAAAACAATATGATGTGAATGTAGTCTTAGAATCTGAATACAAAGTGATCTTCATATGTTGTTGGAAAAATATTCTCTTGTGCATAGAAACACACATCCAGGGGTGTTTTCCAGTTTTATATCCAATACCTGTATATTGAGAAGTTCTACAACTCTCTACTTTCTGTTTCATTCTTCACAGTTTTCAAAATACGGTAAATCATTGCTGTCAATGGATAGAAACTTTCTAGATGACATCCAGACCTTTAACTCACAGTATTTTATTATCCACGCAGAGCATATTTCAGCTTTTTTTATTTAGTATGACTTCATTGCCAGGTGACTGGTGAGACAGTGGTTAGTCAGTCTGTGTCCCTTGTGACAATGATCCGTGTGTATGCAAGGTCTGTCTTGCGTACACCTACTGTGTCATCCAAAGCGTAGGGAATCTAGCTGCCCTCCTCAGGCTCTACATAGCAGCATGCTGGCTGTGTATAAGCACAAGTAATCTACAAATGAGAAAACTGTTATTTTGTATCTGCTGCATAAATACTTAGCCAAATGAGCCCATGGAAGGGAACCCTAAGGATCTGCTTTAGCTCGGGTCCGATGCTCGTATTTTACGTCCATTTACTTAACAGACAGAACGCTTACCCAATAATAGCCGGTGTGCTTGTGCACACCAGCAATTTTACAGACCCCTTACCACCCTGATAAAAGCCTAAAGGATACTGTTTTGGCCTCTTTCAGGTCCGTGAAGACCATTGAGTAAATTGAGCGTTGGTACTTGCTGTTTTCCCAGTGTATACATCGAACATGCCCACCCCGATAGAAAAGGTTACAAAGAGGATGCTATTAATTAGACAGTGTGCAGTTCCCATGTATAGGATCAAGTATAGAACAGTTTCTGACCTTTGCGTTTACGCTATTTTACATAATGTTTGCTGTTGGCAATGTAATCAGTGAAAACGGCATTGCCAAGTTAGAAAATGTGGGACTGTGCAATATTTCTAAAAGTCTCTGCAATTCTAAGGCGATTTTCCACTTTTTTAACAGTTCAAGCCAAGTATTTTTTTGGCTATATGCTTTTATGAAAAAATGCTTTTAAAAAAGCGCTATTGCATTTTTAAGTTCAGAATCGCAACATTTCTGCATTAAAAACGCGTTTAAAAAAAAAAAATTAAAGTGGCACATCAAATCTACACCAGAAACATATAAAAAAGGTGTAAACGTATTTAAAAAAATGCAATAATCAGAACAGATTGCTATTACGTATTTTGGGGCAGACACCTGCCGAAAAACCGCATTGCTTTTACAGTTGGGAACACTGTTTATCAATGCCTGAATACCTACCGTATAACTGACAGTTTTAAGGCTACGTTCCCATGATAAGATTTTGGTGATTTTTTTTTTTACGCTGCGTATTTAAAAAAAAAAAGCAAATTACCTATTTTAATTAATGGGCGCAGAAAATCTGCAATGTCAAAAACTCTCCAAAAACTCATCATGGGAACGTAGGCCAAGAGCTGCAGTGTCAGAATACCCTGCAGTAAAGTCTGAGTGATTCACCTATATGTACTTCAGGATATAAGAATGACGGAAATGAGGAAGATGGTCATATCAGAATTGAAACTCGAGAAAAAGAGAGAAGAAAAACTCCGGCATGAATTGGCTGCACTGATTTCACTTGCCTGATGAATATGCAATCCTGCCAGGCTTGTCCCCACCCTTTTGGAAAGTCCTGTCTGCTACAATGTCGAAAGAACAAAAAAAGTACAATAGACTTCAGCCAATTGCTTCTCGCAGAACCTCTCGCTGGGAAATTCCAAGTGACACGGAATTTTATGCTGCTGGTTCTGTGTGCGCAGAACAACTCGTAGCTTTGTTCTTCTTTTGACAATAGGAGGGAAATTTCCCAGTTTGTGAACAGTGGGATTTTGCTGAATTTACCATCTATAGTGGTACAAAGGTATAGATTTTCCTGTACCATCTACAGCGGGGAAGACTTATGCATATCGAGAAATCATGTTGCCCTGTGATTTGTAGACTTATGTCCCATTGTATGAAAACACTCACATGTTCATAACATGGTGCTAATAATTAGAGCACTAATACTAATATCAGCATTAACCACTCATTTATGCTAGATAATTCCTACCACTTACAAATGGAAAATCTGGATCTGTCACTTCACAATATTATTTTTTATATAGACTGCCATTTAACAGACTTGAAATAACGGAGCATAGGTAACACACCAATGAAGAAAAAAAAAAGTGCAGTAATTGCCCATTGTGATCAGATTTTCCCCTCGCTTTTCACAGCCCCATAGTAAACGAGCACAAGCACCTGTGGTTTGTTGCATAACTGTTCTTAGCTCTCCCCCACATGACAATCTCAGCTCTGCTGCCCCTATAAATGTATAGAGAAACCCCTGCTCCAAGCATTATAAGGCTGTGTTTCCACTGGGCGCATTACATCAGGATTTGCTGCGGATTGGACGCTGCGTCCAGATGTTACAGCATAGAGGAGGGGATTTTATGAAATCCCGTCTCCACTATGCGTGCACGGCCGCATCTGGCGGCCCTGCGTATCCGGACATGTGGCGCATATTTATAGAATGCAGCATGTCTATTTATCTTGTGGAGACGCTCTGTCTCTGCAAGATAAGTAACCCAGTCTATGGATAGGATGCGGTATCACCACGCGTACAAAAGGGGGCGGTGCTTTGGGTGGAGCGGGGTTTCCGCTGCGTCCAAAGCGCTGCCAATTTCCCCGATGGAAACAAAGCCTAAAAGATCTCCAGGGTGGCGATCTCCAGCACTCAGTACTGCAGTGTACTTTATTTTTGGTGGAGTCACTGCACCTTACTGTTCTCTTTACTATAGAGTATAATAGAATTTTTTTTTAGTTTTATAGTATAATAGTTTATATTTCGCAATTCTAACTTTATTTTGTTTCATACAATTTATATCTTATTTATCTTTACCTCTGTGTAGGGGATGGCAACTGTTTAATGCATTCTGCGTCCATGTATATGTGGGGTGTACAGGACACGGATTTAGTGCTCCGGAAAACATTGCACAATGTCCTGAAGACAACAGATACGCGCAACTTTAAATTCCGCTGGCAGCTGGACTGCGTAAAATCCACGGTGTTTCAACAGACAGAACTGCGATATGACACACGGGTAAGATGTTCCCTCAGATTTTATTGAGACAAGTTAGCTTCCAGAAGTCAGACGCTGCTGATTATGGCAGTGTAAATGCCAGTGTAAACAGCAGTTTTTAGCTTTAAATCCCCCAGCAATCCCCACACTGTGCACTTCGGGGATTTGCTGAGTTTTGAGGCGAGACCGAAAGGTATGTATGAGTTATACATACTCCTGGCCTGTGGGTGTGGTCTCTCTTTCATACACTTGTATGGGGCGGGCTGCGCCCTCCAGTCTACCACGCCCACTGGACGGACCATCACTATATGGGGTGTGGCCTTGCTCAATGCAAGTGGCCAGGAATATGTATAACTCATACATTCCCTCCGCTCCCGGCTTAGAAACCGGCGAATTGCAATCACACAGAGTGACCGTAGACTTATCGATTTATACCAGACAACTCCTTTAAGGATAAATCTAGTTAAAGGGGTATTCCCATCTTAAGCATTTATGGAATACTTACAGAATATGCCATAAATATATAATAGATGCAAGTCTGGCAGTGGCACAGACCAGAACCCTATTCTCGAGTGGGACTCTCATTTACTGTACATTTTTACCGTATTCCATGGATATAGAATAAATGTATGAGATGGCAATACCCCTTTAAAACTGAATTTCTGATCTGTGATTGTAAATTGGTCTGTACCTCGGACCATTACGATTGCCAGAATAAAAGGTCTATATAGAAAGATCAACCCCCATTTGAACTGATCATAAATTTGTTTGACAGATTTCTCCGATCATTGCCATAGGTTCAGCGTTCTATAGAGGTCTAAGATCACAGACTTTCACACATGTCTCTATCATTTTGACTGGGGTTTTTTTTTTAATGTTTGTCATTTTAAAAAGATTGTACAAATAAGAAATTTTTTTCCAAAAATGAAATATAATTAATCGTACATGTTTTTGAACTATAGAACTGGGATGACGAATGGGAGCATCTTGTCAATATGGCATCCACGGATACCTCGGTAGGCCAGAGTGGCCTCCAGTACAATTGCCTTGAAGAGATTCACATATTTGTGTTGGCCAACATCCTTCGGAGGTCAATTATTGTTATTGCAGGTAACAAAACAAAAATTACAGACTTAAAGATTCATACATTACAAATAGTAGGCTAAAGAAAGTAAATGGCATATAAAGCAAATGTGCTGTGGCCAATATTTGAGAATTCTGGAAAAATAGTTCTTAGGGTGAGTTTCCACGGTCAGGAAACGCTGCGTGTTTGGCGCTGTGCGCTGGCGCAGCGCCAAACACGCAGCGTCCAGATGTTACAGCATAGTGGAGGGGATTTCAAGAAATCCCGTCTCCACTATGCGTAACAATACGCAGGTGGCAGACCTGCGTAAACGGACATGCGGCGCGTCTTTTCAGACCGCAGCATGTCCTCGCGTATTGCGGCGACGGTGCGTCGCCGCAACAGAATTAACACAGGGCTATGTAGCCCTGCGCTCTTTCCGGAGGTGTTCCGGAGGTGTCCTGAACACCTCCGGAAAGAGCGCGCGTCAGAAAGGGGGCGGGGCTTAGACGGAGCGGAATTTCCGCTCCGTCCAAAGCGCTATGGTTCCGGACCGATGGAACCATAGCCTTAAAGGTGTTGTCCAGCATTAGGAGAATCTGCTTTATTCCCAAAAACAGTGCCACCTCTGCTCAAAGGCTGAAATTGCACTCATCCCCATTGAGTGATCGACACTGAAGTGCAATGCCAGATACAACCCATCTTACACGTGGCGCTGTTTGTTTCTGGATATGAAGCAGAGCCCTAGTCCTTTACAAGTATATTATATTTTCTGAAAGCATGTTAGTAATTATTCTAAATTGTTGCCCAACAGATAACGTGTTCAGAAGTATGGAGTCAGGCTCCAGTTTTTCACCTCTCAGTGTTGCTGGAATCTACCTACCTCTTCATTGGCCTGCACAGGAATGTTATAGATACCCCGTTATCCTTGGCTATGACAGCCAGCACTTTGCACCTCTTGTCACTGTGAAAGACACAGGACCAGGTACGTCCAGCTCTGCTGAACAATGAGAAAGATTTGTTTCTTACATTTTGTTTCACTTTGTAGTATTATTACATGAATACTATTTAACTTCCCATAGTGATGATAATAATAATTCTTGTTATCCACACAGAAATCCGAGCTGTCCCATTGGTGCTCAATGAAAAAGGCAGATTTGAAGATATGAAAGTGCACTTTTTAACGGACCATGAAGAGCAATCCAGGGAGAAGCTGATTAAGGAGTACTTGCATGTGCTGGAGGTGCCGGTGCAGTCCTGGGAGCGTGGCACCACTCACCTAGTAAACACTGCCAGGTTGGTTCTTCTCTGTAATTCATGCACATTGCTTTATACAGTCAGTGACATACAGCGTTTCTAGCAACCATTGTGTACTGGAGCTACGAAATATGCCACCAACACTTTGTTTTACAAATATCTGTTAAATGAAAAGGCATGTAAAAGGAACTTGTCATGTCTTCAAACGTTTTTAACTTGCAGATATACGTGCTATTCTACATTGCTGTCCGGTTGTCTTTCTGAATGTGTTGCTATTGGGAGAAAATAAACTTTACTTATTCTCTTTGGCTTTCAATCATAGAGGCGTGCCCAGATCGGCTACAGTCACCGCTCACAGTATTATGAGCAGCAGTTGTAAGCATGTCCGGAGGCTGTAATTGACAGCTCACTTTGCACAGAGCGGGCTGTCCATCAACGTACCGGGGTGTGCTAACAGCTGCCGCTCACTGTGTACTGAGCGATGGCTGAAGCCAGCGGCTCCTAAGAGGAATGAAGTTAATTTCCTCCTGATAGCTGCGCTTTTGGTAAGGCGACCCGATAGCATTATAAGGCCGGCGTCACACTTGCGAGTGTGATGCGAGTAAGTCGCACGACTTTCTCGCATCAACACCCGGCACGGCCGCCTGCTCTCGGACCCGAGTGTGCTGCTGCATGTATTTCTATGCAGCCGCATACTTGGGTCCGAGAGCGGGCGGCCATGCCGGGTGTTGATGCGAGAAAGTCGTGCGACTTACTTGCATCACACTCGCAAGCGTGACGCCGGCCTAATTCTATTAACCTGCAGATTAATAATACTGCTGCAGGTTATTAGAATTTGCCAACATGACAGGTTCCCTTTAATGTTGGTTTTGTCATGTGCTGACAACTGCCCTTGGCCCATAGAATTATAGGGAAAACCGCCTTCAATAGTTTTAAGTTGTCTGAAAATATTTAATAGGTTAATTTAATTTTTTACAGGCTTGATGAAAGCAATTTACCAAGGAAATCAATTTGGTAGAAGACTATTTTCAGCTGGTCCAGCATGAACATAAGAGGTGGCAAGAGACCAAAGGTGGAAGAAGCCGATTTGAGATTTCCCTTCCTCAGCTGTCTCTGGTTGAAGTGAAATGTGAAACATTAAACTGTCCTTTCTTCATGTCAGTCAGCACGCAGCCCTACTGCCATGAGTGCTTTGATAAGAAACAGAAATCTTCTGACAGGACTAAAGCGCAAATACAGATGGGTGAACCCATACATCTCAAACCTGAATATCATGATCCGTCATGTGAAAGAACAGACGAGTCGTTGTCAGACCCTGCCGCGGCACTGGCAACAGCACCCAGCATTTTCATTTTCAGCGAAACGAATGCAATGAAATGTAAAACAGCCGAATGCCCATTTACATTGAATGTGGAGCTGAATGGACTATGTGAACGCTGTCACAATGCCAGGCATCATCAGCTAGGTAACGGCACTGATAAGGTTAGGACTGCTGACATAATTAGGTGCAATATATGTTTTCAGCATGCCACTAGAACTTTTAACGGTATTTGCAGTTCTTGCTTTAAACGGACTACAGAACGCTCCCACAGCTCCAGCATCCCCCCTTTGCTACATCAGAGGTCTGACTCTGATCCTGTCAATTTGTCAAGGAGCCTTGTGAATTTATCAGGTCAAGAGGCCATTAGCAATGAGAGGCAGACATCAAGCCCTGGGTCACAGTCTGGGACAAATTACAATGTAGAAGAGAGGACGGCTTTCCACAAATGTAGAAAACCTGGTTGCCAATATTTTGGTACACTACAAAATGAAGGATTTTGCACTCTATGCTTCTTTGAGTATAAAGAAAACAGTGGTAGGTAATTTCTCTGCTTTTTTGATCATTTTCTTAATAAAAGAAATGTCACATATTTATTAGTAGTAAAGGTGCAGGTTTATACATTGGGGTCCAGAAATGTTTTGACAGTGACAGAATTGTGATTCGGGATCTGCAAGCCACTATTTTTTATTTAAAATGAAATAACCAAAATGCAATTGAAGTATGGACTTTACGGTTTAATAAAAGGGGTTGAACAAAAATAATCCTGCAAAACTTTTATGAATTGCAACCATATACCTGCAAAGCCTTTTCATTTCAGGGTCTCAAAAGCGCAAACGTACTTGGACAAAGTAACTTTATTATAAATATAATGTCCATTTTTGATTCTTTGAAGAGAATCCTTTGCAGGTTTCCTACTTTAGGATACTTTTATCATGGCTTTACTGCAGCTGACTGATGGGGTGTATTCCCATCTTAAAGATCCTATACCAATATGTAGTTGGTATAATAATATTGGCAAATATCTACAATTAGAAGTGTAGTATAGTTCTTCTGATTTGCTATGTTGCTTACCTCATGTGCAGGGCATTGCAGTAGCTTGGGTATCCATACAATGACAGTTAGTGGCTGTAATCATGGAGACGTGCAGACCTTTTTGATTTCCCAAGCTCACCAGTACGCTCTTTTTTTGTAGAATGAACCAAACTGTTGATTTGGCCACTTCTAACCTTTCTGCTATCTCTATGATGGATTTCTTCTATTTGAAACAGAGCATCATTTCTTCTAATGATGGTCTGTTTCTCATCCATTGTAAGCTTTTTTGACCATATGTTGTGGGTTCACATCAACAGCTCGCTAATGCAAACGCCACACCTGGAATCGGCTCCAATCTGCTTAATTGATGATGTATTAACAAAGGAATAGCCTAAGCAGCCCATTACAGAGCTTTTGAGATAATTGTCTAATTACTTTTGGCCCCTTTAATAAAAGGCAGCTACATATGAAAGAGCTGTAATCCCTAAACCCTTAGGGCCCTGTCACACCTAGCGACTCACCAGCGATCCCGACAACGATATGAACTTGTCAGGATCGCCGGTGTGTCGCTACATGATCGCTGGTGAGCTGCCAAACAGGCAGATCTCAGCAGCGATGAGGACAGCAACTACGCGATGCACGTCGCTTACTTACCCGCAGTGTACATTAGATACCAGCGCGCTGGTGCAGGGAGCAGGTAACCAAGTTATACATCGGGTTTCGAAGCGGCGCGCTGGTATCTAACGTACACATCGGGTTTCGAAGCGGCGCTTAGAAACCCGATGTTTACCTTGGTTACCAGCTCGCTGATCGCTGGTCTCCCGCCAGCCACATGCAGCGATGCGTGCTGGCCAGCGGGAGACCAACGATCAAAAAAGGTCCAGGCCATTCGAGCACGATCAGCGATACCCGACAGGGGGGCCGGTCACTGATAAGTGTCACACACAGCGATATCGCTGGGGAGATCGCTGTTGCGTCACAAAACTTGTGACTCAGCAGCGATCTCGCTAGCGATCTCGCTTAGTGTGACGGGGGCTTTACTCTAATTAGGATGTGAATGCCCTTAAAGCCAATATTGATAACCCGATTATCTTGAATATATTTTGGTAAACAGCTAAAACACCAAAACTTGTATCACTGTCCAAATATTTCTAAACCTAACTGTATATACAAAGAAGTATTATGCTTTAAAACTATAGAAAATCAGTATATATTCCCACACTGCAATGTGGGGAGCTGCTAACTGAAACCACTAACTCAAACAGTTGGTCTTGAGAGTGATGAAGTACCAACATCATTCTTGCTCTCTGAAAATGATAAAAACGAACATGTGAAATGCTGATTTGCAGATCATGATATAATAGTTGTATATTCAGGTCTGCCAACTGCACTGTAACTAAGATGGAGTTATGAGAAATGGATAGAAAACGCAATAATGGAATATATTGTGTACCCTGTTGCCCTTTGACAATGGTTTGCCTGCACCTAAAGTTCAGGGTTGCCGTTTCTTAGATCCCCCTCCGTTCTCTAATATGCAGCCTAATATTGAGCATTCACATCTCACCCTGATTGGTATTTTTATAAATCACACAGCAGTCTATATGAAAATACTGGTACTCTTGCTTGTTACGGCAGGATTAGGCAGTGGCAGCGGATAGTTTTCACGAATCTTCTGAGCTAAGAAAGAATTCTAGGCAGATACTGAATTTTGCCTCCCTTCTAAAGCCACCTCCTTACATGGAACGAGCTGTAAGAGCTTTCCCGTTCTGCTTAGTCTGTGCAAGCTTTCCAGATATTATTTGTCCCACTAATGTTGATAATAATGTGACTTATATTTTCCAGGAGTTCAATTGAATAAATCCAACAAATCAGCACAAAGCAATGTCAGTGTGGCTGCCTTCAAGAACATGAATCGGTGCTTGGGCCCTGAGTGCAGCACGTTGGGCAGCACATTGTTTGAGGGATTCTGCCAGAAGTGCTACATTGAAGCTCAGAACCAAAGATACCAGGAAGCAAGAAATTCAGAGGAGCGACTACAAAGACAAACAGAGGTAGTTATTGATTTGCTGATGTATTAAAACATCTAGGTTCATGGTAATTTTATTATCCTTAAAAAGATTTATTACATGCATGATATTAGAGGAGTTATTCGGGTATTGGGCAGCTCTACTAATATCATGCATGTAAAAAAATCTTATATTACTATGCACAGCATCCCAATAGTGGCCACTAAGGCTGCAGGGCTCAGGTGACCTAACAATGTCGCTTGTACATCGTGCTGCTCTCAGATTACATGGCAAAAATCTGGTGACAGATTCCCTTCAAATAGGAGTAATTATTTTAAGAAATGTTTTGAAGCAGTCCATGTCTGAAATCAAAATAATTTTTATCCTCAGAGATCTGGACAAAATCGAACTGGCAATCACATAAGAATTTGTGCCAGAGATGTCTGCAGAAACCCAGTTACGGGCAAAAACGATGAACTTTGTGAGCAGTGCAAGCACAGAGGAAACCATCATAAGTTATCTGGAGAAGATACACCTAAGCTGCGGTGTCGGGCACCAGGGTGTGATCACTACGGCAATAACAAGTGCAATGGGTTTTGTAATGAATGCTACCAGTTCAAACAGATGTATGGATAACTTGGAAAAAATCTGGACACCCACAAATGGTGCTACCTTCTAAACACTCCATAAAAGACATTGCGGAAGAGACTGCTTTTACTAAAATATTTGGTTAAATATATTAATTTGATATTTATCTCATTAATATGTAATTACATAAATATACTCTGGAAAACAAAGCGAAATTGTGTTTTGTTGAATCACCATTCTTATGCTGCAAATACTACTGTCCCTTTAATAGATTTATTTTTTTATGCATGTCTGAAATTACTGGTTGTTTCTTTTTTAAATATTTATGCTCTTGCAGTATCGTAATAAATCAGAATAGTTAAGAATTCGATGAACCCAATGACAGTTGATATCAAGGTACACACTGTGTGTAAATTATATAATCTTCTGATGCCCAGTGCTTAAAGTATATGTTCATTTTTTAATGCTACTTTACAGCTGAAGCAAATGGCTGTATGTACTGTGCACTAATCCAGAGATACTGCTTTTCTTACAATCTATTATCATTCAGAGCTTTGTCCCTAATTCTAGTAATTGTCCCTAAGGCTGTGTGCACACGTTCAGGATTTTTCGCGTTTTTGCTGCGGTTTTCCGCAGCAAAAACGCTTAAAAAACGCACGCATTAAGCATCCTATGATTAGAATGCATTCTGCAATTTTTGTGCACATGGTGCATTTTTTTCGCCTAAAAAAACGCGTCGCGGTAAAAAACGCAGCATGTTCATTAATTTTGTGGTAAATTTGCATACTTCCCGATATATTATTGACCTAGAATGTTCAGGAAAAAAACGCAATAAAAACGCATCCGGATTTACTGGGAATCCTGAACTTGTGCACCTAGCCTAAAACGTAACATTTACCTGAACTCCTGCAATGCTGCACTGCATTCTGAGAGATATGGTTTTCCCACATTGCTGCATAGACTAAACTTCCCATATGGTAATTCACAAGCTTTGTGCACAAGCAGGAATTTTGAACATTTTTAGCTGCGAATACTTGTGAACGCTCCTGTAGATACAAATCGGCTATAACGTAGAGTCTTTTGATAGGTAAAGCAAGGTACCATATTTGCAAAGTTGATCTGCTTTTCTCTTTAGTGAAAGGCTGCAAATTTTACCTGCTACTCTTCATGCAAACCAATTTGTAGCTTTTGCAATATATTGGAAATGCATCAGTGTTTTTTGTTAGTTTTCAGACCTCCAAAATGCTCAAAGTTTGCACGTCGTTTTTGTATGAAAATTTGAGACTTACTGTGATATTATGTCACTTTCGACCACTTTTAACAAGTAGGTGGAAATGTGGTTATATTTGCCAATTGGACTACACCAGATTTATCAATTGCAGTTTTTTAAAGAAAAAGTCGCAATAAAGGTTTCAATTCTCACTCTGGTAGAGGGAATAGCTGAAAAAGTGGAAAAACAGCTTTATACAAAAGTGTTATATTTAAAGATGTGTCAACTTGATCAAAAACTGAGTAACACTTTGATCAATTTGGCACAAATGATGGCAACGCAACCCCAAACAGAACTGACCCCATGGTGTTTTACAGACAGGGAATTCTACTGATCCATGGTGTATGGGCAGGGGAAGTGGGACTAATAGGCTTTCTGCATGGGTCACACATACACTCTTAGAGGTCTGAGGCTAACATTTTTGGCTATGAAATTTGAGTTAACATTATAAGTTGGGAGGAGAAATTTCTACCATCCCATAGAATAACCCACAATATAAGGGCAGAGACACACTGCCGTATTTCACGTGCGAGAATCGCATGGTAAAACTCGTCCTGGCTGTCGGCTCTCCTGACCTGAGCTTGACCTCTGCATAGTAATCCATCACGCTGTCTTGCTCAGGTCAGGAGAGGTGTCAGGCCAGTCCGAGCAGTGCGATGCATTATCGCAGGAGTTTTACGGCCGTGTGACTCCAGCCTAACAAGTGTTCTTCCATGTGCTCCCTTTTTAACTATTTTTGCTTTTTAGAAGAGATTAAAGGGTTATTCTCAAGTTGACTTTTGAGCTGCTCATAACTTTGCAGTCTTCTTACTGCTTGGTATCTGGTTCGGTGGAAGGGGGATGGCTTCTTCTTGAGTGACAGTTCTGGTGAGTTGTAGAACTGCAGTATAAATAGAACTATAAAGCTCAGCACAAGTTCTGCTGAAACAATCTGCTATCAGTGGTTTGTTCTGAGTCATCATTGTTATCACTATATTTACACATCAAGATAACAGAAGAAGCCACCTCTCAGGAAAGTAAAAGCCATGATTTGTAGATTTAAGGGTATGCCACACTGAACAATATCGCTAACGGGATCGCTAAAAAACGTCACTATTTAGCGATCCCGTTAGCGATGTTGTTCAGTGCGGCAGCTGCCAGCGACGAGCTTCCTGCTGTGATCTCGCTCGTCGCTGGAATCGTTCCGGACCCTATTTTCTCGTCGGCGCTCCCGCTGGGTAAGTATATATCGCTAGTGTGGCACCTTTTCTTAGCGATTTAGCTGTACTTTTGTACCGCTAAAGTCGTTAAGAAGATCGCTAACGGCGATAGCGTCGATAACTATATCGCTAAATGTGGCCGCACTTAGCGATATAGAAACAATCCCGCTAGCGATCGCATTAGTATGCGTCGTTATTGTGATCGCTAGCGGGATTGTTTAGTGTGGCAGTACCTTTACTCTAGAAGTAGCTCATGGTGGGGGACTAGTGACTTTGCAAGATTTATAACTGCAGCTTGTCAGGAGCTAAGAGGGAGGAGGTGAGCAGCTCACTGTTGTGTAGAAATCAGTGGGCTGGAGACAGGTGGATGTGATATTAGGATTCAAGTGCTCCTGTGAATGTAACTACTGCATAAACTCAGCCATAGGCCAGGGTCCCATTAACGTATGGCATCCAATGATTCTCTCATGTGAGAGCATCGGATGCGATATGCTAATAGCACTCAGAGCCTGCTCTGCTGTGAGCGGGAGCCGAGTGTCAATGCTCCTGTGCTCTCTCTTAGAGGATCGGCGCAAAGCTGCGGAAGTGGCCGAGAAAGTAATTTCTCCATCTCCTCTGCTGCCGGCGTTGGCAGGAATCACATTGCACTCAAGTGATGTCCGAGTGCAGTGCGATATTTCACACGCACTCAGACTTGTATGGGTGCGTGCGATACGATTCTCGGGTGCAATCGCAGCATGCTGCATTTGTTTTCATATGCCGAATAGAGAAATATTGGGGCGATTGCAATCTGCTTTTTTTTAATCAGATTGCACTCGTCCGATTGCATCACAAGTGGGAATGAGCCCAAACTCTTGCCAATCCCCTTGGAAACTAGCTGTACATCATGGAAGAGAAAAGCTCTTACAGAAGGAGAATGACAGCTAATTGAAAAAACAAGTCAGTTGCAAACTGGCGTATTTTCGTTCTAACTAAAGCAATTTAATAAAAAGAATTAAACTCCATTCTACTGCAGATGACTAGCAATATCCTTACTTATTCAGAAACCCATGAGAGACAACAGTGACATCAAACTCAATGATCCCAGAGGGGAATTTGCATGGGAAACTATGGTTCTCACAGGAATTTCCCTATAATCAGATCTGCAGTGATTTTACTGTACTTCCCTAAAAGTCACATTTCATTAGATAAAATCCGAAAGCAAGGGAACATTATTTTTGATAAAGAATAGTCATTTGATATCATATCACATCATATTTGATTTGCAGCTTTTTATATGATCGTAGAAAACATCACGATTACTAATTGATGATATTCTGTGTAAAAGTTTTGTCATTTTCTAGTCTCTATGATCTTTCTTAAAAATAGTGTACAATGGCCGAAGAAAAAGATAAGTTTTGCTCCATTCTCCCAGATACTGTACCTTTAATAGTCCAATTATTTGGGCCAATTTAGGCTTTTTAATGAGAACAGAACAATCATTAACTCAGGCCAGTAATCTGGTGTATTGTAAGAGGGCTGAGCGGGATGACCCTCATAGGCCTTACTAAAACAGCATTTTGTGACAGATGCTTAGTTTATTTTCTTGTTTTCATCTTTCTTGCAAACTAAACAGCATGTGTTATAATGATATTATTTATTTGCCCACATTATGTACTGAAATTTTATTCTTGCACAATATTGTATATTAAACATTCACTTTAGATTAATAAATTATTTCATACAATAATGTTTATTTCTCTTGTAATAAATAACATAAAAACTCGAATATCAGGTTGTATTCACATATTCTACAATCTGGCCCTTATTACTTAGTTTATAGCCTTTTTTTAGCATAAAACAAGTCTCAAAAAGTTGCAATGTCCGGAAAAAATAATATAAAACATATTGGGTATACAAATAGAACATGTACAGTGGATATAAAAAATCTATGCGCCCCTGTTAAAATGCCATTTTTTGACGTGTAAAAAAATCTTACCAAGAAGATTCATTTCAGAACTGTGCACAGCACTCAAAAAGTAAAATTGAAATCTGATTTTTTTTCTAAAAAGAAAAAAAGACCTGATATAATGTTTGTTGAAGTACCCTTTGAATTTGATAGCTACCAGTCTTTTTGGGTAGGAGTCTATCAGCTTGGCACATCTAGAATTGGCAATCTTTGGCCACTCTTCCTTGCAGTAGCGTTCCAAATCTGGTAAACCCACAGATACAATAGGATCCAGGTCTGGGCTTTGGCTGAGCCATTCCAAAACTTTGATCTTCTGGCAAAGCATTAGTTTGTTGATTTCGAGGTACAGTGAGGAAAATAAGTATTTGATACACTGCCGATTTTGCAATTTTTTCCCCACCTACAAAGAATGTAGAGGTCTGTAATTTGTATCGTAGGAACACTTCAACTGTGAGAGACAGAATCTTAACAAAATCCAGAAAATCACATTGTATGATTTTTACATTATTTTACATGATTTTGACATTGCATTTTATTGCAAATTTAGTATTCGAGGTATGCTTATTCTGTAATGTCTTTATTGTTTGTAAAAGTCCTCTAAAATGTAAAGCGCTGTGGAATATGTTGGCCATATATAAGTAAAAAATATTATTTTTATTTACTATTATAAGCATCCTGAACTGGCTCTGGCTTTATAGGGCCAAAGAAGGGAGGCGATAGATGGAAACCAAGCAGGAGGGAAGGTGCAGTAAATAATTGGCCCCGCCATGATGCAGTGAGCACCTGAGCTTGGTTTGAACAGTCATTCTATGCTGACAGACTCCCTTTAAGTGTCACATAGTATGAAGTACAATTACATACTGTAACAAAGTATATGAACAAAATACATCTAATAGCATACCAGTAACAAAAATAATTAAAAATCCAGCATCAGGCAATAAAGTGTGTTACGAACTTTGCCCAATCACTGCATCCATGGCTCAGATGTGACTGTAAAGGGGGACTCCACTTCTCACACTCACTCATTCACTCACCTATTGCAGTAGCCTGACAATGGGCTAAGCTAAGTGCACCCCACAACCAGTTCACAGCTCCACAACACACTTATTGCTGCCTCCACTCCCTGTTTACATTAGGCGAAAAACCTGCTGTGGGAAACTCACTAGTACACACGCACACCCAGCTTTCCCAAGCACCTGTTAGTTATTCTTCTTGCACACTGGCATGCGCAGGGTAACACTACCAGGCTATATTTTCACTTCTCATGGTTGTGAGTAGGTTTAGAGCAGAAAGAAATAAACGTATTAGATTTAATGCACACAAAAAATAAAGTACTTACAAAGTTACAAATGAATAAATAAAAGTAATACATACTGGCAAAACAGTACAAAAATAAAAGGGCTAAATAGATAAATAAACTTCTTATGGATAGAATTTGTGAGACCTGACTGAGGAAATCGCAGCTGAAATTAGGAAGGACAGATCTACAACAAACATTGTACATCCTCGGTATGACCATCCCCACCCCTCAGCACCCTTCTTGGTCAGGTGAAAGGGGGATGGCTAATTGTATGCAAAGAAAGATAAGTGCAAGGACAGGATTCTAACTTACACATGTGGTCAAAATTGTTGGTACCCCTTCAGTTAATGACAAAAAAAACCCACAATGGTGACAGAAATAACTTGAATCTGACAAAAGTAATAAATCAAAAATCTATGAAAATGATCAAATGAAAGTCAGACATTGCTTTTCAACCATGCTTCCACAGAATTAAAAAAAATAAAACTCATGAAAAAGGCCTGGACAGAAATGATGGTACCCTTAATTTAATATTTTGTTGCACAACCTTTGGAGGCAATCAGTGCAATCAAACGATTCCTGCAACTGTCAATGAGACTTCTGCACCTCTCGACAGGTATTTTGGCCCACTCAAGAGCAAACTGCTCCAGTTGTCTCGTGTTTGTAGGTTGCCTTTTCCAGACGGCACATTTTTGCTCTTTCCAAAGATGCTCAATAGGATTTAGGTCAGGGCTCATAGAAGGCGACTTCAGAATAGTCCAGTGTTTTCCTCTTAGCCATTCTTGGGCGTTTTTAGCTGGTTGTTATATGATGATCCGGATCGAGTCACCACAGCTGAGACAGAGCTCAGATGGCTAAAACAGGGTTCTGGTGATGCTGAGAGGAATTGCACCCTGTTCAGACGATGGTCCGCAGAGGTCAAGTGGAATGTCCCAGCGCTCAAGAGTCCGTTTTTAGCAGGTTTGAGTGAAAGGGTTAAAGATTTGCTCATTGCTTATCCTGCACCTACTTTGGAATCTGCTATGTAGTTAGCTATCCGTGTGGATAGAAGATTGAGAGACAGGCAGAATAATGACAAGCCTCTTATAATGCAGGACCCAGTTTCTCAGGATAGCCCCGTCGACAGCAGGGAGCCAATGCAATTTGGGGCGATGTCTCGTTTTTATCAGAGATTCCCTGAGAAACCAGGTCCAGGATCGTCCTGAGGCCACTTCTAAGGAGGGAGTTATGTCAGGACTCTGAACATTTTTGATCACCTTTTGTGCATTACTGCCCTTTTCCAAGATGGCGTCTTTGGTCTCATGTGCACTGTGTCTTCCTGCTATATAACTCCACCCCGGCCTTTAGTCTGTGCTAGAGTATTCTGCCTTGCATCCAGCTTCTGACCTCTGGTGGCTCCTGGCTTTGTACTTGCTCCTGTGAACCTGTTTATGATCCTGCTACTCTGCTCTGAGTTCCTGCTGCATACACCGGTTTCCAGTAATCCTTCATCTGGCTGCTTGTGTTACTCTCTTCTGCATTTGCTGGACATGTAAGCTGTTGCATCTCTGCGCTGCTTAAACCCGAGACTATCACCCAGGCCTCCCTGGTTGAGCTAAAGATATCATTTGAACTGCCTACCTGTGCTTGGACTAAACTAAGACTTATTCGTGTCAAGTATCCTCAAGTTTAACTGTGCTTCATAGACTCTCTGCTTGATTGCATTTCTCTCTGAAGTTTCCTATAGACTGTTAAGCTGCATTTATTATCTACACCAAGTGTTGTGGACTTGAGCTTTGTTTTGCATCTGTTTGAATCACCATGTGATAATATAGACTTTACCACTTATAAGACTGTGTCCTGTAGTTGTCTTGTTCCACGCAAGAAGTCTCCTGAGTTATCCCCTATAATTATTACAGGATACTCTAGCCTCAAAAGAGGAGACTGCTGGAACAATGACTGCAGAAGGCAGATTAGAGCAGGTGTTCTCCATAATTAGATCACTGCAGAAAGATGTGGAAGGTCTGCAAAAGAAGTTTGGAAGCTTTGAATGCAATGAACAAGTGCTTGGACAAACTTTGCAGGACTTAAGCACCCGCATGGCAGCCCAGGAAAATAAACTCACTGGCATGAAGTCCCAGTATGGACAGGCTTTTCAGGACATAAGCACGCAAATAGCGGCACAACCTTCTGGGCAACCGCCACCAGCTAGCCCACCTAAGTTGCCACCATTCATATTTAATGGGGATCGCAACAAATTTCGTGGCTTTGTCAATCAATGTATGTTATATTTTGATGTGCATGCTGACCGTTTCCCTAATGATAGATCTAAAGTATTGTGTGTAATAATGCTGCTGACCGCACGAGCGCTCGCCTGGGCGAATCCGATAATTGAGTCTCGTGACCCGCGGTTAAATAATTTGGATGATTTCTTGGCCGCTATGGCATTAATGTTTGATGATCCTAATTGCCGTGCAACTGCTGAATCTGCTTTATTGTCTTTACGCCAGGCTAAAAGTTCTGTTATTGAGTATGCTACCGAATTCAGGAGATTAGCAGTAGATACAAATTGGGACAGTTATGCACAATTGCCTATTTTTAAAAGAGGTCTGTCTAGCATTGTAAAGGATGAATTAGCTCGCTCTGAATCACCACAAGAGCTAGAGACATTTATACAGCATTGTGTGCGCATTGACATTCGCCTTACTGAGCGTAGGCAGGAAAAGTTTGCTGCCTATAACCGTATCCCTAACTTTTCCCTTCCTTCCAGAGAGCCTGCAGGTAAAACATCTCGGGAGGTGGAGGAGGTGCCCATGCAAATTGATTCTGTTCAGAAGCGAGAGAAAAATGAGCGCCGGGAGCATCGACTTCGTGAAAGTCTATGTTTCTACTGCGGCCAGTCTGACCACTTTTTAATCAACTGTCCCAAGTGTCCCAAGCGGCCTAATAAGGTGCTAGCAGCTGTAGGAGAGTATGACTACTGTGATGATGAATCTGACATCTCTGAATGTAGCCTGCCAATAAACGCTGTATTCCATTCACTTTCTATGACTTCACCACCCAAGGAGCTGAAGGAAAAGAACGCTCACTGTTCTCTCCCTATTAAGATTCTGTGTTCTGGACAGTGAATTTCCAGTGCAGCTATGATTGACTCTGGTGCAGGTGGCAATTTTATGGATATCGCATTTGCCAAAGAACATGGTATTGAAATTCAGCAAAGAGCCTCTCCAATTACCTTGGAAACAGTGGATGGGTCACCTTTAATCTCCAGGCCTGAGGATCAGGAGACCGCACCCCTTGAGATTTTGTTGGAGCCTAATCATCATGAGCAACTCTCTTTCTTGCTAATTTCTTCTCATTTTCCTGTGATTTTAGGCATCCCTTAGCTGCGTTCTCAGAATCCAACTATCAACTAGGAGACCAAGGAGATTATCTTTCCAACAAGGAGCAACCCAGCTGTAATGTATGTAGTACAGTTCATATAGCGTCTTGTGCTTGGGTGCGATGAAAACACAGGAGTCACAGGTTTGATATAGAAAAGTCCTGTATTACTTCATACAAGTTGGCAGAAATAGTCACACAGTTTGCAGACACAGAAACAGGAGACACAGCAGGCCAGAGTAATCCAAGCTCAGCAATCACTCTCCAATACAGATTCAGGATCTTCTTCTCTGTTACCGTAAGTCCATGCAAACGTGGGTCTTTCAAAGAGCAGGGTTCAGAGTCCACAAGTGCTTCAGAGTTCCTCAGTAGGAATAGCTGGAGTACAAGGTCCAAGGCTTACAGGAGTCAAGTCACAGGTTCACTGCAGGCTAGATTCTGAAGCACTGATTGCTCAGCTGTGGCTGCTTAAGAAGCAAAGGAGAGAATCAGGGCGGGAACATGCAAGCTGGAAACTCCATTTTGACTGAGGGCAAGATAGCTGCAGCAAGACAGAAAGTAAAATGGCTGACGAACAAACTGAGTTTCAGGAATATATACATAGAACCTTACACCAGCATCAACTGAAGTTGTCCTTGAGTCCACTGCTACGGAACCACCTGTACAGGTATTTACTTTACCTTCAGCATATAAAGAGTTCTCTGACATCTGTGACAAGAAGAATGCAGATCAACTTCCTCCACACAGGCATTATGACTGTCCCATTGAGCTGCTTCCTGGGGCAGCTATTCCTTTTGGCAACGTACACCCTTTGGCGGCACCTGAGCTCCAAGCCTTAAAGGAGTATATTGATGAAAACCTGGCCAAAGGCTTCATACGTCCTTCTTCCTCACCAGCAGGGGCACTTATATTTTTTGTAAAGAAGAAGGATGGGACCCTGAGACCCTGTGTAGACTATTGGGAACTCAATAAGGTAACCATACGAAACCATTACCCTTTGCCTCTGATTCCCGAATTACTGGAAAAAGTCCGCCAAGCTAAGGTGTTCTCTAAACTGGATCTTCGTGGGGCTTATAATTTGGTGCGTATTCGTCCAGGTAATGAGTGGAAGACAGCATTCATATGCCGGTATGGACACTTTGAATATCTCGTGATGCCCTTTGGGCTTTGTAACGCCACTGCAACGTTTCAACACCTTGCTAATGACATCTTCAGAGATTTGTTGGACCAGTTTGTGGTTATCTATTTGGACGATATTTTAATCTTTTCTGACTCTCTACAGGAACATGAAGAACATGTCAAAGCGGTTTTAAGACGTCTGAAAGAGAACCATCTGTATATCAAGCCAGAGAAATGCGAGTTCCATCATTCTGAGATACAGTACTTAGGTTATATCATCTCTCCTCAGGGGCTGAACATGGAATCTGGTAAGATTCAGGCTATCCTTGACTGGCCGGTACCCAAGAACGTTAAGGAGGTCCAACGTTTTATTGGTTTTGCAAATTTCTACAGACGTTTCATTCGAAATTTTTCTGATATTGTCAGTCCCATTACTTCCTTGACAAAGAAGGAAAAGCCTTTTAAGTGGTCTTCACAGGCTCAAGAAGCTTTTGATCGGCTTAAGATCTGTTTCACCTCAGCACCGCTGTTGATACACTCAGATCCAACACTGTCTTTCATTGTGGAGGTGGATGCTTCTGATAATGCTTTGGGGGCTATTCTCTCCCAAAGAACTGGAGAGAAGGGGCTGCTACATCCTTGTGCTTTCTTTTCCCGTAGACTAATCTCAGCAGAGAAGAATTACGACGTGGGAGACAAGGAATTGCTGGCTATTATTGCGGCTTTCAAGGAATGGAGGCATCATCTGCAATGAGCTGCACAACAGATCGTAGTGCTAACTGACCATCGCAATTTAGAGTTCCTTAGATCCGCTAGATGTCTTTCTCCTCGTCAGGCTCGTTGGAATTTATTTTTAAATCAATTTAATTTTGTTATCTCGTACCGTCCAGGTTCTCGTAATGGGAAGGCTGATGCTTTATCCCGAATCCATGCTGCGGATTCCGTACCTGGAGCCCCATCCAAGACTATTCTATCTGATGCCAATTTCATCTGAGTTATCCATGATCAAGACTTGTGGAAGGAGTGCAGGGAGGCTTATGACGATGATGTATTTCCGGCCAACCCACCTGTTGATATTAATCTTGTCTTTAAGGGTGGCATGTGGTTCAGAGATCGACGTATCTACGTCCCTGAAGCCGTCCATCTGCAGATCCTCAAGTTGGTACATGACTCCAAGTTGGCTGGTCACAGGGGGGTACAGAAGACACAAGAGTTCCTAAGCCGATTTTTCTGGTGGCCAACTTGCCTGAAGGATACCAAGGACTACTGTATGTTCTCTCTTGCGAGGTATGTGCTCGTTACAAGACTCCTCATGTGGCACCTACGGGTCTTCTGCAACCATTACCTGTTCCGTCCCGCCCTTGGGGGTCTATATCAATGGACTTTATTGTGGAGCTGCCTACAACGGGGGGCATAAATACGATCTTGGTGGTAGTTGATCGCCTGACTAAAGCTGCTCATTTTGTTCCATGCACCGGCCTCACTTCAGCTAAGGATACAGTGAACTTGGCTATACAGAATGTCTTTCGGCTGCATGGGGTCCCGGATGAGATCATCTATGACTGTGGAGTACAGTTCACTTCAAGATTCTGGAAGGGGTTTTGCTCTGCACTCAATATTAATGTCTGTCTCTCTTCCGCTTACCATCCCCAGACAAATGGTCAGACTGAGCGTACCAACCAGACGCTGGAACAATATCTAAGATGCTATGTCAGCCATCTCCAGGATTGGTTGGAGTTGCTACCGTTAGCCGAATTTTCATACAATTCTCAGAGCGCCTCCACTAAGTTTACACCTTTCTTTGCCAATCTGGGTTATCATCCGTGTATCTTACCTAGGTCTCCGATTAATTCTCCGGTTCTGGCAGTGGAGGAAAGGTTGACTGCGATGAGGCAAAATTTGGAGGTTCTGAAGGAGTCCCTGACCACAGCTCAAGAATGTTATAAGAGATCGGCTGATAGATTCCGTAAACCTGCACCCATGTTCAAGGTAGGAGATTCCGTGTGGTTAGCAACTAAGAATCTGAAATTAAACGTTCCTTCACAAAAACTTGGACAGAAGTTCATTGGCCCTTTCAAGATCAACGGTATTGTGAGCTCCATGGCCTGCCGTCTGAAGCTGCCTAGGACTATGAAGGTACACCCAGTTTTCCATGTATCTTTACTAAAGCCTGTATCTCCTAATACCTTCCAGGGACGTGTTGTGCCACCTCCGCAGCTTGTGGTGATTGATGAGCAAGAAGAATTTGTGGTGGAGGAAATTATTGATTCCAGGATTCGCAGGAATCGACTCCAATATCTAATAAGATGGCAGGGATATCCCCCTGAGGAAGACTCTTGGGAACCGGTGGAAAACATCAATGTCCAGCAGAAGATTTCTCGTTTTTATCAGAGATTCCCTGAGAAACCAGGTCCAGGATCGTCCTGAGGCCACTTCTAAGGAGGGAGTTATGTCAGGACTCTGAACATTTTTGATCACCTTTTGTGCATTACTGCCCTTTTCCAAGATGGCGTCTTTGGTCTCATGTGCACTGTGTCTTTCTGCTATATAACTCCACCCCAGCCTTTAGTCTGTGCTAGAATATTCTGCCTTGCATCCAGCTTCTGATCTCTGGTGGCTCCCTGCCTTTGTACCTGCTCCTGTGAACCTGTTTACCTGCTACTCTGCTCTGAGTTCCTGCTGCATACACCGGTTTCCAGTAATCCTTCTTCATCTGGCTGCTTGTGTTACTCCCTTCTGCATTTGCTGGACATGTAAGCTGTTGCAGCTCTGCGCTGCTTAAACCTGAGACTATCACCCAGGCCTCCCTGGTTGAGCTAAAGATATCATTTGAACTGCCTACCTGTGCTTGGACTAAACTAAGACTTATTCATGTCAAGTATCCTCAAGTTTAACTGTGCTTCATAGACTCTCTGCTTGATTGCATTTCTCTCTGAAGTTTCCTATAGACTGTTAAGCTGCATTTATTATCTACACCAAGTGTTGTGGACTTGAGCTTTGCTTTGCATCTGTTTGAATCACCGTGTGATAATATAGTCTTAACCACTTATAAGACTGTGTCCTGTAGTTGTCTTGTTCCACGCAAGAAGACTTCTGAGTTATCCCCTATAATTATTACACATTGTCATCTCCTTTTCCTGTTGTGGCTATTGATAACACTCCCCTGGAGCATGGGTGCGTGTCTCTAAAGGTCACTGGGTTCCCTCTTATTGTCAATATGGAACAACAAAGTTCATCCCAGGTGCTGCACTCCCTAAGTGTCGTTTATTTAATCTGACGATTCCCGAGAGGGAGGCCTTAAATGAATACCTACAGACTAGTTTGGCTGCAGGTCATGTAAGACCCTCTAGTCTCCTGTGGCTGTAGGATTTTTTTTTTGTCAAAAAGAAGAATGGGGGCCTTAGACCGTGTCTGGATTTTTGGAAGATTAATAAGATCACTGTGCACAATCCTTACCGTTGCCGCTAATTCCCGATTTGTTTAACCAACTAACCGGAGCTAAGTGGTTCTCTAAAATTGACTTTCGTGGGGCATATAATTTGCTGCGGGTGAAAGAGGGCGATGAATGGAAGACAGCCTTTAATACCCCGGAGGGTGATGCCTTTTGGCCTAACTAATGCACCTGCATTTTTTCAAAATTTCATTAATGACATTCTGAGGTCGTTGATCGGTAGGAGTGATACTGTTTATTTGGACGATATTTTGATCTATTCAATTGATCTGAAGTTGCATTGACAGAGAGTCCGCAAAGTTCTACAGATTTTTTTTTTCCAACATGTTTTATTGATTTAACGAGTATTACAATACAATATAATCATACAAATCTTGAAGTAACAAGCTTATTTGACAGACTTACAACTCAAAATAGTGATTTAAGGAACAAAGCTAAGAAGCAAATCATACAGGTTTGAAAGTATTAAGCTTAATTAATGCTTATTTGATAGGTATAATACTCATAAATGTCCCCCCCACCACCCTCAACCCTCCCATCCCCCCAACATATAAACCCCTAAAACGTCCCTGCATTCGATTAACAATCAACAAGTTCATAGAATAGGATTATGTCCGCTAATTTTCTGAAGAAGATACCACTGGGTGTTTTCAAAACGTGTCCTTAATTTGTCCCTGGTGTCTTGAGATAGAGATGGGATGAATAATGACCATGTGCTTAGAAATTTCCCTGTCAATTTCTCTTTATTTGTCAGGGTATCTAGCCAGTCCATTCGAAAAATAGACATTATTTTGGAGTATATGAGAGATTTGGGTGGTGGCAATGGATCCAGCCAGTGCTGCAAGATACTTTTCCTGGTAGCTGAGGCCCATATTATCAACATGGCTTTAACATGTTTGGGGAATTTGTGTTGAGAACTGTCTAGAATATTAAATATTGCCCATTGTGGCGTCAAGGGAAACACTATCTCATCAAGATTCTGTAGTTCGGCGTGGATGGACTGCCATAATTTTTGCACTTTGGGGCATCCCCATGTGATGAAATATGTCTGTGTTTCCTGTCCCGCATTTGGAACATGTGAATGTGCCCCCTGGAGACATCCTAGACTTAATGTGTGGCGTAATATAAGCTTTATGAAGGAGTAATAAAGACATGTCTGTATAACTGCTGGAGGGGATCACCTTCCGTTGCAACAATGTGGCATCTAAGATTTCCCGACTGTGATGTTCTGTATATCATTAACCCATCGTGCTGAACCTGTCTTTTTGCCCTCCAAGACCAATGCTTACGCAACAGTGTGTAGATGGTACTTGTCGAGGCTATCTGCACCCTGGCGGTCCTAAGGAAGCCATCTAAAGCGTTCGTCCCTCTATCTCCACCCCTAGTAGCTATGCCTTTCAAAGTTAAGCTCCTTGCTTGAAGAAAAAGGAAAGGCTTATTTACATATGTTGGGAAACGTTGTGTTGCTATGTCAAATGTAAGCATGGAGAATCTATCATCTAATAGGTCAGCTGCCAAGATGCAACCCCGCCCACCTAGCTCAATGTAAGGTAAGGGTGGTTTACCTCCCATAAAGCCCGGGTTACCCAGAAAGGGCACAAAAGAAGAGACATTGCTTCTCAAATGACATAGTTTCCTACACTTTATTCTCATTTGCACAAGGAAAGACTAGAAGCAATGGGATGAAACTGAATGAGAGGAGACACAGATTAGATATTAGAAAAAACTTTTTGACAGTTAGGGTGATCAAGGAGTGGAACAAGCTGCCACGAGAGGTGGTAAGTTCTCCTTCAATGGAAGTCTTCAAACAGAGGCTGGACAGACATCTGTCTGGGATGATTTAGAGAATCCTGCTTTGAGCAGGGGGTTGGACCAGATGGCTCAGGAGGTCCCTTCCAACTCTACCATTCTATGATTCTATGATTCTATGACTTCCTCCACGTCTGTATCGTTTGCCATAAGGTGGGGTGGATTCTTATATCTGCAATAAGGTCCTCGTTGGTCATATGTAGTAAAGCTGGTAAGGAGATATGGGGACTTAATTGTTGGTCTAAAAGTACATTTGTGAAATGTGAGTTGCCTCTTAACCAATCAATAATATATCTGAAATTTGCTGCTAGATTGTACTTTGCAATGTCTGGAAAATTGATGCCACCCTCCTCCTTTGGGGCTTGTAGTTTGATTAGACCTATTCTTGTATGCTTTTTGTTTCCCCAAATGAAGTTCCTAAAAGCAGTGTTTAGAGTTTTAACATCAGCACGTATCAACAAAATAGGTAATGTTTGAAAAATATACAATAGTTTTGGAAATATTATCATCTTAATTAAATGACATTTTCCGGAAAAAGATAAAGTAAAGTGTTTTCAGGAGTTTAGAAGGTGAAGTATGGACGTAATTAGGGGTCTAATATTAATGTGGTATAAGGACGTCAAATCTGCCGGGAGATGGACACCCAAATATTTGATAGATGATGTGCTCCATTGGAAAGGAAGTGTCGAGTTATTTAATTTTCCTTGCTCAAACAGAGCCAGGGCCTCTGATTTATTATAATTTATTTTAAAGCCTGAGCATTTGCCAAAGTGATTTAGGGCCTCCATGATAACTGGTATTGCCGCATTGGGATTGGAGATGAATAGGAGTATATCGTCGGCAAATGCCGCAATTTTAAGTGATGTGGAGCCTACCTCTATGCCCCTATATATTGAAGAATTTTGGAGGGTTCTAAGTAAAGGATCTAAAGCAAGGTTAAAAAGCAAAGGCGACAAGGGGCAGCCCTGAGAAGAGAGTATACCATTTATGGCCAGCCTGGACACCGGGCTTTTATATAACAACTTTATCGCCTCACAGAACCATGGACCAAAGTTTCTAAACTCCAGGATGTCGAGGAGATAATCCCATGCAACCCTGTCAAACGCTTTGTCAGCATCCAGGCTGACCACAATAGACTCTAAACAGCCATGAGATTTTCCGTAAGAGATAGCTCCCAAAGCCGTCCGTATGTTGCATGTTATGGATTTACCGTGGACAAACCCAATTTGTTGCGGCAGTATCAGATTAGGGATTATTTTTTGCACTCTATTTTCTAGTATTTTAGTGAAAGTTTTAAAGTCGGAGTTTAAAAGTGAGATTGGTCTTTATCCTTCCACTAGTGAAGGATCTTTGCCCGGCTTGAGGAGCATTACAGTATTATGTCTGCTTCATTGAAACAGTCCGGGAGCTGCCCCGATCGAACCAACTGATTAAAGACTTCACAAAGATGTGTCCTTATACTGCCTCCCAATATTTTGTAAAATTTATTACTATACCCATCAGGGCCAGGAGATTTAGAGAGATTCAAGGAGCTGATAGTTTGGATAACTTCTGAAGGGGATATAGAAGCATTAAGGATTTCCCTGTGTTCCTCTGTTAGTAGGGGTGCCACCTCTGTTTGCATAAAATTTAGAATATCGTCCCTCTTTCTCTTCTCCGCTTTGTACAGGGAGCCAAAAAATTATCTAAATTCCTCTACAATCTCCTCATTCTCTGTCAACACTCTGCTCTCTTTGGTCCGAATTTTGTGAATCCTTGTGGCCTTTCAGTATGGTCTGTTAAGAGATGCAAGTAATTTGCCAGGTCTGTTGCCCCATTTAAAAAATTTGTGCTTTTGAAGATCAATACTATAAGTGGCCCATTCATGAGCTAGTGCATCCGCCGATTCCTTTGCCTCGATATATTGTTTTTTCGTGAGGGGTGAATTATTAAGTTTAAAATTTTTATATGCTAGGGTTAAAGCCCTCTGCGTTGCCAAGGTCCGCTCCCGCAACTGTTTTTTTTATGACATATACGCAATTATATGCCCTCTCAACACTGCTTTGGAGGTATCCCAGAAAAGAATTGGTGTTTCACAATGTATTTGGTTGTCTGATTTGTACATGCCCCATGAGAATTGTATGAATTTTTTGAAATCATCTGAGTGATATAGGTATGACGGGAACCTCCATTTTCTATGAGAATAGATTGGTTTAGTTAGTTTTAGGCTGAACGTTATCGGTGCATGATCTGAATGTGCACGTCCAGAATTTTGGTATGTGTGATTCTTGGCATGAGTGAGGGACTCAACAACCAGTAGTCAGTTCTAGCATGGGAATTATGAACATGTGAATAGTGAGAGTAGTCTCTCTCAACAGGGTGTTGCACTCTCCAGACATCCAACAATCCCAAGTGATCTAAAAAAGATTGTATTAGTTTCCCCTGCGTGGGTATAAGAGGAGATTGAGAGTTAGATCTATCCATTTCAATGTCATGTACCTCATTAAAATCGCCACCCACAATCATATGGGAGGTGTCCCATCCTGCGATTTGTTTTAGCACATTAGCCCGAAAAAGCGGATCCGACGAATTTGGCGCCTCCTTTAGATTGTTTGCCCACAAATTTATCCATACTCAACGACATTGGTGAGAAGATAGAAGGCGGTGATGTCTCAGTTAAGAAACGTTACATTAGAATCTGCTATGTAGCATGTATCTCCTATATAGAGCGTATAGCACAGCTGGCCCGTGGCCCGTATCACGCTGTACGGCGTCCCCCGCGCCCGGAGCCTCCCGAGGAGCCTGGAGAGGCAGGCCCGATAGACAAGCCCCCCGTCCAGGTATTCCCCCCGCTGATTGAAGCTACATCTCCTCTCACAAATTGAGGGATAGCCACAGATGATAGAAGGCCAGAGGGGAGCTCCGTTAAAAAGCGGCCAATCCTTGGCTCCGCCTTCCGGAAGTCTCTGCTTAGTACTTTTGAGAAAGCGTGGGGGGTAGGCCGTCCAGTCTAACAGACCAGGCCCATCATTTGCAGGCCCCTACCAGTCTGGGCGTCTATGAAGTAATACAGCCTGGGGGAGACGTCCACCCAGTCCAGAGAATCGCTTTTATAAATTATCGCAACCACAAACAGCACTCCTGAAGTAGTATAAGCAGTAATAAAGATCATAGCTGCGTAACGAAGTTCTGTGATTGCTGCAGCCAAGTCTGAGTGGAGGGACCCAGGTCGTGCAGGTAACAAAGGTATCTCCCGGTGAGATTGAGTGCTAGGTAGAAGGCCGTGATACAGCGCAAGCAAGGCTAGTGGAATGGTGATAGTCAGGTCTCCGTAGCAATATAGCAAGGCTGTGCGTCGCGGCCACGGAGCGAGGATACAGCGGCCTCCGCCGGGAGCGACCAGCCGCAAGCGAGCGACCGCCGCAAGTGCTGACGACTGTACCTCGCCACAGAGGGGACCTTTGCCACCGGAGCAGCTGGACTCGTGCAAAGGACTCCCGGCGGCGATCACCGGTCCGGTGTAGGCTGGAGCCGTTAGACGGCGGTGATGATGGTGATTGCAGCCGGCGGCGGTGGATCCTGTGGGCCGCGGTGAGCGTCGCCGAGACCAGGTAAGGTGGGTGCTGGTGTTCTGATGGAGGGTGGAAGACAGAAGCCTCAGGGCGACCCCCCGCTGCAGCGAGGGATGAGGATCGGTGCCGCTGCCAGGGAGCGCCGCACAGCAAGCAGGCGGGCGGTGTGAAGTGTCGCGCCGGCGTCTCCTCTGTGCGAGGCAACGCGGGCCTCCGCTCTGGAGCAGCCGGGCTCGTGCAAGAGGCTCCAGGCGAAGTCCGGACACCAGGCGCCGGCAAGGGCCGTCAGATGGACACCCGGGCAGCGACAGACAGAGGCAGGGAGTCGCGGCGGACCTCGGGTAAGGCCTATGAGCGCTGGAGGATGATTGGCGCACAGGAATAGCCGGTATTCGCTGTCAGATATGAGGCAACCGGCTTTTGGAAGGCACTTTCCTTGTGTCTGGGTGTCACGGATCCAGTCGGAGGAGACCGAGTATTGGAGCTTGAGGGCCGCAGGCCTATGGCCGCGTGGATAGGCCGCAATTAGGCCTCAGTAGGCCGCAAGTTGTAAAAGCTCCAGAAATGAGTCTTTTGTAGAGGTGAAGGGTACTTTGTGAGGCTTGAGGGGAGATAAAGCTGGTTCTTGCTAGAATAAACGATTCTGGCTTGAGATGTTGCTGATTTTGTAGCGATATAGGAATTACCTCAGGAGCTCTTAAGAATCACGTCCTGCTCACTATGAGACCCAAGCCACGCCCCAGTTCTACAGATTTTGAGCGAAAACAACCTCTTTGCTAAATTGGAGAAGTGCGAGTTTGCGGTACAGAAAATGAGTTTTTTGGGGGTACTTGGTCTTCAGTGATGGGTTTGAGATGGACCCGGTGAAGGGTCAGACAGTACTGGATTGGCCTAGGCCTGAATGTTTAAAGTCTGTCCAAAGATTTTTAGGGTTTGCCAATTATTATAGAAAATTCATAGGGAATTTTTCTGTTATCGCTAAACCCATAACTGATCTCACCAAGAAGGGTTCCAATACTGTCCAATGGTCCACTGAGGCAGTGAAGGCTTTTGAGCATCTCAAAGAGAGGTTTAGCTCTGCTCCTGCTTAGATCCAGATAGATGAGACCAAGCCTTTTCTGGTAGAGGTTGATGCCTCATCAGTAGAGATGGGGGCAGTTCTGTCCCAGGAGGGAGAGGATGGGGTGCATCCCTGTGCTTTCTTTTCTAAAAATTTTTCAAAGACTGAGCTCAACTATGATGTTGGGAGCAGAGAGTTACTGGCTATTAAGCTCGCGTTTGAGCATTGGCGACACTTTTTGGAGGGGGCAAGACATCCAATACAGGTTTTTACTGATCATAAAAATCTGATATATCTGGATGCTGCTAAACGTTTGAATGCCTGTCAAGCTAGGTGGGCACTGTTTTTTGCCCGGTTCCATTTCTCTGTAACATTTATCTCTGGCACCAAGAATGTTAAAGCAAATGCTTTGTCTCGTAGTTTCTCTCCGGCAGTCACTACTGAGATGAAGGAATGTATTTTGCAGAGAGGGTGTGGTGGTGGCAGCTTTGGGTTCTGAGTTGGAGAATAGTATCCTAGAAGCCCAGAATTCTGCACCAACAAACACTCCGTATGGTAAATTATTTGTGCCCAAAGCCTTGAGGAGAGCTTTGTTTGCTGAATATCATGAGTCTCGGTTGGCGGGTCATCCAGGGATTTTGGAAACTAGAAAGTCAATCGGTCGAAGTTTCTGGTGGCCAGGGTGGCATAGAGAAATCATCAAGTAAGTGCGTCAGTGTAAGGTGTGCGCTAGGTCGAAGGCCTCTCATGCCCCGGCTGCAGGATTGCTGTGCCCTTTGGAGATTCCTAGCTCGCCATGGACGCATCTTGCTATGGATTTTATCACCGATCTGCCAGTTTCTGAGGGTTTTTCTGTCATCTGGGTTGTTGTGGACCGGTTTAGTAAGATGTGTCATCTAGTCCCATTCAATAAATTACTCTGCTCCAAAACTCTAGCTAAGGCATTTGTGAAAGAGAATGTCAGGCTCCATGGTGTTCCCTTGGACATTGTTTCCGACAGAGGACCACAGTTTGTGGCTCGCTTCTAGCATGCTTTTTGTGACAGATTAAAGGTTCATTTGTCATTTTCGTCAGGTTATCATCCGTAGTCCAATGGACAGACCAAAAGGAAGAACCAGGACGTTGAGCAGTTTTTGAGATGTTTTGTAGCAGACAATCAGGAGATGTGGTCGGAATATCTACCACTAGCCGAATTTGCTCTTAATAATCATACATCTTCCTCGGCTGGGTGTTCTCCTTTTTTTGCTGTTCAGGGAGACATCCATCTTTCGGTCCATTTTCAAAGATTGGGGAAGCTGTGCCTGAGGAGGAGAGTTTTTCTGGAAGTTTGGAAAGGGTTTGGACCAATATACGCCATAATCTGAAAGAGGCGAATAGGAGGTCTAAGAAATATTTTGACAGGAAAAGAAGGGAGGAGTTGTTCGCAGTTGGGGACATGGTCTGGTTGTCCTCTAGTAATCTGCATTTGAAGATCCCTTCTAAAAAACTGGGGCCTAAATTTGTAGGACCCTTCAAAGTGATTCAGGTTGTCAACTCTGCAGCTGTGAGATCAGACATACCCTCGTCCTGGAGAATTAATTCAGTTTTTCATGTATCTTTACTGAAGAAAGTTGACACGCCAGATAAGGAGGTGATGCCGACTGTTCCTCCAATTGATGAGGATGGCGAGTTTGAGATTTTACGCATATTGGATTCCAGGTGGCACAGAGGAAGGTTGCATTATCTCGTGTCCTGGAAGGGTTTCGGTCCTGAGGATAATTCCTGGGTGAAAGCTGAGGATGCCTCGGTCTCAAGGCTGATTAAGGCTTTTCAGAGGAGATTTCCAAATAAGGCTCGGCCAAGAGGATCTGGAGGATCCTCGTAAAATGGGAGGTACTGTTAGAATCTACATAGATTCTAACAGTCGGTTACTGCAGGGCATAACAGCAGTTCGGAAGGGAGAGCAAGACATATAACCACACTGACCACGAGGATCACGGACAAAGGGCCCCTCTATATTCCCTAATATTCTTCAAGAGATTAGATCAAAATATTTTAGTGTTGTTTTTTTCAGCTGGAGGACCTTCATAATTCAGACCACAAATTCCCTCCCATTGGCAACCGACTTGTCTGTAATCACCCCCGTCTCACAATCAACAGAATTACCCTCTAAGGCCGGGGTCACAATGGCGAGAAACTCGCGCGAGTCTCTCGCCTCAATACCTGGCTCTACCGCCGGCACTCGGGACCGGAGTGTTCAGCTGCATAGAAATACATGCAGCCACACACACTGGTCCCGAGTGCCGGCGGCAGTGCCGGGTATTGAGATGCGAGACTCGTACGAGTTTCTCGCAAGTGTGTTCCCGGCCTAAGGCCATGTTTCCACAGTGATTATTTGGTGAGTTTGTGAGGCGGCACATTTTCTGCAGCATTTCATGCTTCAATCAGCTACATTAAGTTACTTGTGCTTTTTTAGTGCTTATTTTATGTGTTTGTATCGCTTTTTTTTTTTTTTTTTTTGCTTGTTTCTTTTTGCATATCGTGTTTTAAATAAAACTACTTTGTTTTGTAAACTGTCTGCTGAGCTTTGATAAATCTTTATTGATAATGTCGTATGGATTACATCCATTTTTGATGCAGAAATCCAATAGAAATTTACATGCATTTTTTATATGATGATTTTTTTGCATCTCAGTAGAGCCTATGGGTAAAACCCACAAATAAAACACATATTAATCGCAAGAGAAAGTGACAGCTGCAGATTTCAAAAACAATGCTTTTCATATTGTTTAGTGTTAAAAAAGACCCAGGGGCGTGAGATTTTCATACGTCAGAAGCAAAAATATGCAATGTAAGACAGTCGTCTGAAACGCGTTTGCATCATTTTTTTTTAGTGGTTTTTAGAGATGAGGCTGCAACTTCCTTTCTGTATTTTTGCACAATACAGTGTGGCTTCTAATAGATTCTGATGCTGATCACTGTTTTTTGCTTCTGCCGACCTCTCTCCGTATTACAAGTCTCCGTGCATTGATCTTCTTATAGGTGAGCTGACTGTTTTTTGCCTTATTGATTGTATATATGTCACCCACTTTGCTGGAACTATATCATGCTGTCATATGTTTTTTTTGCTTGAAATATGCAGCAAAACTTAAAGTAAATGAGTGCATGTCAAACTGAGATATACATGTGTGGCCCAGCTACGCCAGGCACACATATTCCAGGAAAATGCACAAGAAGGTAACCGTGAGGCTTGATATTCATTCACGTCACTCACATTTCCCAACACACCCACTAGGGGTATAAAAGGTAGTGACACGTAGCAGTCAGAGTCTTTCAAGCTTCCTGTCTTAGGACAGTGCAAGTCAGTCTGGACTTGGAGGGAGAGGAGTTCAGTTCAGTCAGTCTAGTCTTGGAGGAAGAGGAGTGCAGACTAGATCCTGACAGAGCAAGTTCATAAAGTGGAGTCTGGTTTGAGTGTAAGGAGTCACTCTAGCCCAGTCAGAACAGCAGGACCAGTACCTCAGCAAAAGCTACCTGTATTCTTTGGAAGGAGGAAAGTAACCCTCGAGAGCTACAGCGTGTACACAGTTGACAGAGTTCCTGTGCGCTGCTCTGGACAGGGTCTGAGAAAGGAAAGAAAGAAGGGAAACATAGGAGCTACAACAGTGAGTGTACTGAGAACTGCTCAGCGAGCTCCGGAGAAAAGCTGGCATTCACAACATCGCTACTTGTGCTTATGTTAAGAGCAAGAGCAGGACGAGAGGCACAGTGGAGAAGGATAGAGACAAGTGCATCAGGTACCGGATTACCCGCACTAATTCACCGGACACCGGGGTCCGAAGCGTTGCTAGTGCTTTATGCCTAGTAATAAGAAACACCGGAATCCTCCTGGACTTCAAGTCACAGTAGGTAGCCCTAAGTGCTGATACGTAAACGGAGTCAGGGAGAACAAGACGGGCAAGGCCTGATCAGCCCTAACGACTTAGTTCTTTCCGATATCTGGTCACCATAACTGGCCACCAGATTAAGCAAAAGGCTCTACCACAATGTCGGCCGGGCGTTGCAGCTATTGAACAAGCTGGAGATTAACAGAGTTAACTTGACTTCATGCAAGTTTGTACTCACACATATATAGAGTTAAAGGAGGCCTCTAACCTGCTCAGCGGTTATCCTGAATGTGCATTCTCCACCCCGACCAGCTTCCCGGGACCTGCCTGAAACATCAGCAAGTAAAGGTATGGAAAGAGATTGCCTTGTGTGAGACTGCTTCATTTACTACAGCCTGCACCACCATAGACTTCCAGGGACCAGTCTCACCTGTGGGAGACCTACCATCTAGCTGCCCCATAACATCCCCTGTGAAGATCCATATAGCAGCGCTGGTCCAATTGATCAGATACCACAGGTGGCGTCACGAACTATCTAATCTACAATTCCCCTGTAAATATCCCCCATTGTATGAGCGCCCAGGGCCACCGACCGAGTCCTGCTGCCAGTGACAAATCCCATAGACTTTCATGGGCTCGGTGCCGAGTACCCCATAGCCCTGGTACTATGTGCGACTCATCTTTGGCATCACGAACAGGATCGAAGCTTGCAAAATTGTGAGTCCTGTGTTGCCTATATTGACTGTTTTGTGCAGGAAAGACTGTTTGCTGTTTGTCACTTTTGGCGCCAAATACCGCCATTTTTACCGCCATATTCGCGCCCTGAGGCGCTGGTGAAGAAGGTGGGCGTGCATTCGTGGGCGTGTACCCCCCCTGTGGCGCGAAAGTTATGGCTGCCCTCTCAAAGTGTTATTACAACGTCCGCAATGGCCCCACTGCAAGGGAGATCCGCCTCCTCTTCATCTTCTATGCAAAAGGAGGAGACGCAAATCCCGCCTCCACGGAAGAGACCAGATTGCTCCTGATGGAAAACACAGTCTGGCCTGGAGTGAGATGGCGGAAGGACGGGATACGCTATGCGGAGGAGCAGTGGCAGGCAGGCCCTGTTCCCTAAGAGCCTCTGCCCGTGCCTGAGCCGTCCCCAGTACAGGACCTTCAGCAAACCATGCTGGAATTAAAAGAGGAGAATGCGGCGCTTAAAAGATTGATCCAGCGCCATGCAGACATGAAGGAGACCGAGGGACGCTGGCGTGCCCAGACACAGCGGCTGCTGTGGGACGCAGTGTTCTCTCCCACAGATATAACGCCATCACCTGCCTTTCCTAAGTCCCTGCTGAAGGAGGCTGAAGGACAACCGGAGGCTGCCCCCAAAAGTGCTGTACCTGATCCCACCGATGGAGAGGTGGAGGAGAAGGAGGCTGCGGAGGCCCTGCCCGTACCGGAGTGCCAGCCCGGCCAGGAGGCCGCAGCAGATTACAGTTCCCCGGTAGGAACACCGGAGGGGTCTCAACCATCACTGCCGGAAATAGACTGGGAGCAAATGGAGTACCTTGACGACATCACCTATGCTGCAAAAGTGGAGCACGAGGAGCTGTGTCGTGAGAAGGAGAGACAACGGCAGCAGGAGGAGAGAGAAATACAGCAGTTCCGTCAGCGGTACCTGGAAGAGTTCCTCGCCGACAAGGAGAGTGTTCGCCGTGATAAAGGTACACTCCGGGAACCGCGGCGCCAGGGGTGCGTAACGGACTTCAAACTCCGCAAAGGCTGGGGTTTTATCCGTGAGCCGGGCCTATATCCGGGAGTTTTTGTGAGTCGCCGGGATGTAGAGTCCCACCTGCCCATCGGTCATCCGGGGAGGGATCTGGTAAATGGGGACATCGTCAGTTACACTCGACACTGGGGTTTAAAGGGATGGTATGCCCTAAATGTCTCTATCGTCAGTGACCCCGTCCCCAACGCCGGTAACGTACACAATGCCGCAGCGTCCCAGTCCCGGGCCCCAACAGCATCAGGCCGTGCACCAGCATCGCCCCCTGCGTACGCATCTCTATCTATGTCTCATACCGCATCGCAACCTGCGCCCTCCTCTACACCAAGATCTTGTCCAGCATCGTACCCTGCGTACACCTCTGCACCGCAGTCTACGTCACGTTCTGAATCGCAAGTTACTGCGACACCTTCAACAACGCCACTTGCATCCTACATGACAGAAGCACCCGGTGGGACCATAGTAAGAATGAAGACTGTAGCGACCCAAACCTACATCGCAGGACATGATATCCTGGTAATGGGTACCCAAGGGCATCGTGTAATTCTGTCCCCAGGGATGGAAAAAGTAAACGTCACCCAAAGCAAAGATGAAAATCAGTAGGACCCAGACAGGGGTTTACTGCACCTGAAAATGTATAAAGTTTATTGAAGAAGAATTTGCACTTTATTGAAACGTTTTGATAATGTTTATTACTATACATATTTAAATAGAATACCCGGCTGGGTACAGAGTTAAAATATTAATGTGATTTCTTTTGATATGTCTTGATATGTGTTTTATCATGCTTGGACTGCGTGGCTGTGGACTGTGCCAGCCCAAGAACTTTTAATGTAAATAGTTTGCGCTTCGGTGCTACATCTTGGTTTTACACAAAACCATTACTACCTCTGAAAGAAAACCCGTATGGTGTGGCCTAGAGTGAGGTCTGCAGCAATGAAGTCCTGCAGCCCACCCAGGACCCACGTGGGAGGTTTGGTGCGGGTCCTCCACAAGAATATTGTCTTGTATTATGAAAGTGTTTTTGATACTTTTATATTTTTCTAATGTACAAATTGTAACGTTCAAGAATTCTTACCTCCCGCAAGGGATGTGTTAAAATGTTGATGTTATCTGCAAAACAAAATGTTTTCTTTTCTCTTTTACAGCCCGGGAGTGCTGTGTTTAACCAAGGGGGGATGTGTGGCCCAGCTACGCCAGGCACACATATTCCAGGAAAATGCACAAGAAGGTAACCGTGAGGCTTGATATTCATTCACGTCACTCACATTTCCCAACACACCCACTAGGGGTATAAAAGGTAGTGACACGTAGCAGTCAGAGTCTTTCAAGCTTCCTGTCTTAGGACAGTGCAAGTCAGTCTGGACTTGGAGGGAGAGGAGTTCAGTTCAGTCAGTCTAGTCTTGGAGGAAGAGGAGTGCAGACTAGATCCTGACAGAGCAAGTTCATAAAGTGGAGTCTGGTTTGAGTGTAAGGAGTCACTCTAGCCCAGTCAGAACAGCAGGACCAGTACCTCAGCACAAGCTACCTGTATTCTTTGGAAGGAGGAAAGTAACCCTCGGAGCTACAGCGTGTACACAGTTGACAGAGTTCCTGTGTGCTGCTCTGGACAGGGTCTGAGGAAGGTGACTCTCGGAGCTACAGCATTTACACAGTTGACAGAGTACCTGTGCGCTGCTCTGGACAGGGTCTGAGAAAGGAAAGAAAGAAGGGAAACACAGGAGCTACAACAGTGAGTGTACTGAGAACTGCTCAGCGAGCTCCGGAGAAAAGCTGGCATTCACAACATCGCTACTTGTGCTTATGTTAAGAGCAAGAGCAGGACGAGAGGCACAGTGGAGAAGGATAGATACAAGTGCATCAGGTACCGGATTACCCGCACTAATTCACCGGACACCGGGGTCCGAAGCGTTGCTAGTGCTTTATGCTTAGTAATAAGAAACACCGGAATCCTCCTGGACTTCAAGTCACAGTAGGTAGCCCTAAGTGCTGATACGTAAACGGAGTCAGGGAGAACAAGACGGGCAAGGCCTGATCAGCCCTAACGACTTAGTTCTTTCCGATATCTGGTCACCATAACTGGCCACCAGATTAAGCAAAAGGCTCTACCACAATGTCGGCCGGGCGTTGCAGCTATTGAACAAGCTGGAGATTAACAGAGTTAACTTGACTTCATGCAAGTTTGTACTCACACATATATAGAGTTAAAGGAGGCCTCTAACCTGCTCAGCGGTTATCCTGAATGTGCATTCTCCACCCCGACCAGCTTCCCGGGACCTGCCTGAAACATCAGCAAGTAAAGGTATGGAAAGAGATTGCCTTGTGTGAGACTGCTTCATTTACTACACCCTGCACCACCATAGACTTCCAGGGACCAGTCTCACCTGTGGGAGACCTACCATCTAGCTGCCCCATAACATCCCCTGTGAAGATCCATATAGCAGCGCTGGTCCAATTGATCAGATACCACAGGTGGCGTCACGAACTATCTAATCTACAATTCCCCTGTAAATATCCCCCATTGTATGAGCGCCCAGGGCCACCGACCGAGTCCTGCTGCCAGTGACAAATCCCATAGACTTTCATGGGCTCGGTGCCGAGTACCCCATAGCCCTGGTACTATGTGCGACTCATACACTATTTGTATAGTTAGGCTCTATTACTGAGCACTCCACCCATCAGCATTTTTAATCGCAGAAGGATTCCATCTACCCATATAAATGTGGGCTTCAGCCTAGGAGATGATTCACATTAGGATCGGTTCCAAGCAAAGAGAATCACCTTATCACGGCTGCTGGGTATACATGAATTGGCCAATTTATGTGCTAAGTATTCTCACTTTTCCTATTTTCTAGAGCAGTAATGCAATTGAAATTTCATATATTTAATGTTTGCATGCCATAGTGCCACAGAGTTCAACTTTATTTGTTGGTTATATATCGAAATGGCTACTCATAGTAAGCACCTGTTCACATCTGATTTCTGTTTGGATGTGCCGGTCAGTCTTTTGATAATTTTAAACTCAGATGTAGCAGTCAGTTGTAAGTGAGATGAGGATAGAGAGGCTGTTATCATAGAAGTGGTCATACAGTGCCTACAAGTAGTATTCAACCCCCTGCAGATCTAGCTGGTTGACACATGCGGAATTAACTTGGCATTGTGACATTTGTACTGTAGATCAGCCTGGAAGTGGGAAATGCACTGCAGCAAAAATTTTTGTTTTCATTTTTTTTTTTTTTTTAAAAATGTTAAAAGTTAATTCAGAGTGTCATTTATTATTCAACCCCTCAAACCACAAGAATTCTGTTTGGTCCCCCTAAAGTATTAAGAAGTAGTTCAGGCACCAAGAATAATGAGCTTCACATGTGTGGATTAATGATCTCTTTTGCCAGCCTTTTCTGACTATTTAAGACCCTCCCCAAACTTGTGAACAGCACTCATACATGGTCAACATGGGAAAGACAAAGGAGCATTCCAAGGCCATCAGAGACAAGATCATGGAGGGTCACAAGGCTGGCAAGGGGTACAAAACCCTTTCCAAGGAGTTGGCCCTACCTGTCTCCACTGTTGGGAGCATCATCCGTAAGTGGAAGGCTTATGGAACTACTGTTAGCCTTCCACGACCTGGACAGCCTTTGAAAGTTTCCTCCCGTGCCGAGGCCAGGCTTGTCCGAAGAGTCAAGGCTAACCCAAGGACAACAAGGAAGGAGCTCCGGGAAGATCTCATGGCAGTGGGGACATTGGTTTCAGTCAATACCATAAGTAACGTACTCCACCGCAATGGTCTCCGTTCCAGACGAGCCCGTAAGGTACCTTTACTTTCAAAGCGTCATGTCAAGGCTCGTCTACAGTTTGCTCATGATCACTTGGAGGACTCTGAGACAGACTGGTTCAAGGTTCTATGGTCTGATGAGACCAAGATCGAGATCTTTGGTGCCAACCACACACGTGACGTTTGGAGACTGGATGGCACTGCATACGACCCAAGAATACCATCCCTACAGTCAAGCATTGTGGTGGCAGCATCATGCTGTGGGGCTGTTTCTCAGCCAAGGGGCCTGACCATCTGGTCCGCATCCATGGGAGGATGGATAGCACGGACTACCTGGAGATTTTGGCCAAGAACCTCCGCTCCTCCATCAAGGATCTTAAGATGGGTCGTAATTTCATCTTCCAACAAGACAACGATCCAAAGCACACAGCCAAGAAAACCAAGGCCTGGTTCAAGAGGGGAAAAGTCAAAGTGTTGGAGTGGCCTAGTCAGTCTCCTGACCTTAACCCAATTGAAAACTTGTGGAAGGAGCTCAAGATTAAAGTCCACATGAGACACCCAAAGAACCTAGATAACTTGGAGAAGATCTGCATGGAGGAGTGGGCCAAGATAACTCCACAGACCTGTGCCGGCCTGATCAGGTCTTATAAAAGACGATTATTAGCTGTAATTGCAAACAAGGGTTATTCCACGAAATATTAAACATAGGGGTTGTATAATAATTGACCCACACTTTTATGTTTAAAATTTATTAAAATTCAACTGAGCAACATAACTTTTTGTTTTGTAAGATTTATGCTTCTGTTAATAATCCTACTCTCGTTTGCAGTTTGAAGGCTCTAACTTATTTGCATCTTATCAAACCAGCTAAATCTGCAGGGGGTTGAATACTACTTGTAGGCACTGTATGCTGCAGTCTGTCCTGGGGATGGTGAGGAAAGGACAGTTTGTTTCTTTTTTAAAACTGCATCTGGGGACAGGGGTTTTTAAATGCGGAAAACTCTTTTAATGCTTCCAACCTCCGTGGCTTCAAAAACATTGCAACTCACATTGTGAGATCAATCAGGAAGGATTTAGGGCACTCTTACATGGCGACATTTTATATCAGTATTTGTTATCAGATGCCAGGAGAGGATCCAAACCACAGAACAGGTGATAGTGGTTCCATTATTATTTTTTCTGCTTGTTCCCTCTGATTTTTAGCTGTCAAATACTGATGTAAATGACTGCACTAAATACTCATTGTGTGAACGAGGTGAGTAAGCTGCTGGTAATGCTATAATATACTGTACTGTAAGTCCTTACTCCGAGGCTGAGTGCACACTTGTAGGGGCTGCGGCCGGCAGATGTCCAGACTATTACTCAGTGATGTGTGATGGACCTGACTCCCAAGCAGAATGAATCAGACAGAAGCACAAAATAAAAACACGGAGCATTGTAATTAGGTGTCAAATAGTCTCAACCTTATTTAACCCCTTAATGACCAAGCCATTTTGTAGGTTAAAGACCAGGCCAATTTTTACAATTCTGACCACTGTCTCTTTATGAGGTTATAACTCTGGAACGCTTCTACGGATCTTGGCGATTCTGAGACTGTTTTCTCGTGACATATTGTACTTCATGATAGTGGTAAAATTTCTTCAATATAACTTGCGTTTTTTTTATGAAAAAAATGGAAATATGGCAAAAATTTTGAAAATTTTGCAATTTTCAAACTTTTAATTTTTATGCCATTAAATCAGAGAGATATGTCACAAAAATTAGTTAATAAATAACATTTCCCACATGTCTACTTTACATCAGCACAATTTTGGAACCAAAATTTTTTTTGGTTACGAAGTTATAAGTGTTAAAAGTTGACCAGCAATTTCTCATTTTTCCAACAAAATTTACAAAACCATTTTTTTAGGGACCACCTCACATTTGAAGTGAATTTGAGGGGTCAATATGACAGAAAATACCCAAAAGTGACACCATTCTAAAAACTGCACCCCTCAACGTGTTCAAAGCCACATTCAAGAAGTTTATTAACCCTTTAGGTACTTCACAAGAATTGAAGCAATGTGGAAGGAAAAAATGAACATTTAACTTTTTTTCCCAAAATTTTTCTTTCAACACAATTTTTTTTAAATTTTGTCAAGGGTATCAGGAGAAAATGAACCACAATATTTGTTGTACAATTTTTCCAGAGTACACCGATATACCATGTGTGGGGGTAAACCACTATTTGGGCGCATGGCAGAGCTCGGAATGGAAGCAGCGCCATTTGACTTTTTTGGCTGGAATTGAGATTCGACACCATGTCGCATTTGGAGAGTCCCTGTGTGCCTAAACAGTGGAAACCCCCCACAAGTGACCACATTTTGGAAACTGGACCCCTCAAGGAACTCATCTAAATGTGTTGTGAGAGCTTTTAACCCCAAGGGCTTCACAGAAGGTTATAACGTAGAGCCGTAAAATTAAAAAATCATATTTTTTCCACAAAAATGATCTTTTCATCCCAATTATTATTTTCCAAAGGATAAAAGGACCCCAAAAGTTATTGGGCAATTAGTCCTGAGTACGCTGATACCCCATATGTGGGGGTAAACCACTATTTGGGCGCATGGCAGAGCTCGGAAGGGAAGCAGCGCCATTTGACTTTTTTGGCTGGAATTGAGATTGGACGCCATGTCGCATTTGGAGAGTCCCTGTGTGCCTAAACAGTGGAAACCCCCCACAAGTGACCACATTTTGGAAACTAGACCCCCCAAGGAACTTATCTAAATGTGTTGTGAGAGATTTTAACCCCAAGCGCTTCACAGAAGGTTATAACGTAGAGCCGTAAATTAAAAAATCATATTTTTTCCACAAAAATGATCTTTTCATCCCAATTTTTATTTTCCAAAGGATAAAAGGACCCCAAAATTTATTGTGCAATTAGTCCTGAGTACGCTGATACCCCATAGGTGGGGGTAAACCACTATTTGGGCGCATGGCAGAGCTCGGAAGGGAAGCAGCGCCATTTGACTTTTTTGGCTGGAATTGGGATTGGATGCCATGTCGTATTTGGAGAGTCCCTGTGTGCCTAAACAGTGGAAACCCCCACAAGTGACCCCATTTTGGAAACTAGACCCCCCAAGGAACTTATCTAGATGTGTGGTGAGAGCTTTGAACCCCCAAGGGCTTCACAGAAGGTTATAACGTAGAGCAGTAAAATTAAAAAATCATATCTTTTCCACAAAAATGATCTTTCCACCCCCAATTGTTATTTTCCAAAGGGTAACAGGACCCCAAAAGTTATTGTGCAATTTGTCCTGAGTACGCTGATACCCCATATGTGGGGGGAAACCACTATTTTGACGCATGGCAGAGCTCGAAAGGGAAGTAGCGCCTTTTTCAAATGCAGACTTTGATGAAATGGTCTGTGGGTGTCATGTCACGTTTGGATAGCCCCTGATGTGCCTAAACAGTAGAAACCCCCCACAAGTGACTCCATTTTGGAAACTAGACCCCCAAGGAACTTTTCTAGATGTGTGGTGAGCACTTTGAACCCCCAAGTGCTTCACAGAAGTTTATAACGTAGAGCCGTGAAAATAAAAAAATCATATTTTTTTCCACAAAAATAATCTTTTTGCCCCAAATTTTTATTTTTATAATGGTAACAGGAGAAATAGGACCCCAAAAGCTATTGTGCAATTTGTCCTGAGTACGCGATATCCCATATGTGGGGGGGAACCACTATTTTGACGCATGGCAGAGCTCGAAAGGGAAGTAGCGCCTTTTTCAAATGCAGACTTTGATGGAATGGTCTGTGGGTGTCATGTCACGTTTGGATAGCCCCTGATGTGCCTAAACAGTAGAAACCCCCCACAAGTGACTCCATTTTGGAAACTAGACCCCCCAAGGAACTTTTCTAGATGTGTGGTGAGCACTTTGAACCCCCAAGTGCTTCACAGAAGTTTATAACGTAGAGCCGTGAAAATAAAAAAATCATATTTTTTTCCACAAAAATAATCTTTTTGCCCCAAATTTTTATTTTTATAATGGTAACAGGAGAAATAGGACCCCAAAAGCTATTGTGCAATTTGTCCTGAGTACGCTGATACCCCATATGTGGGGGTGAACCACTATTTTGACGCATGGCAGAGATCGGAAGGGAAGGAGCACCGTTTTTAAATGCAGACTTTGATGGAATGGTCTGCGGGTGTCATGTCGCGCTTGGAGAGCCCCTGATGTGCCTAAACAGTAGAAACCCCCACAAATTACCCCATTTTGCAAACTAGACCCCCCAAGGAACTTATCTAGATGTGTGGTCAGCACTTTGAACCCCCAAGGGCTTCACAGAAGTTTATAACGTAGAGCCGTGAAAATAAAAAAAATCATATTTTTTTCCACAAAAATGACCTTTTTGCCCCCAAATTTTTATTTTATAAGGGTAACAGGAGAAATAGGACCCCAAAAGCTATTGTGCATTTTGTCCTGAGTACGCTGATACCCCATATGCGGGGGGGAACCACTGTGATCGCCTTACTGCGATCTTTGGGAGGCACAATGAACAAATCTACCAAAGGTGAAGAATTGGTTTTCTTTTTTACGCCGTTCCTCATGCGATATTAGTGATTAGGCGACTTTATTCCTCGGATCGGTGCGATTACAGCGATACCAGATTTACACCCTTTTTTCATGTTTAGCTTCTGTCACACTCTAAAAGATGCTTTTTTTTGGAATAATTTTTTGTAAGAATTTTTTGCATCGCCGTATTTTGAGAGCTATAATTTTTCCATATTTCGGCCGACAGAGTTATCTGTGGGCTTATTTTTTGCGGGACGAGCTGACGTATTTATTGGTACCATATTCGGGCACATAACTTTTTTGATCGCTTCCTATTCCGATTTTTGTGGAAGCAGAATGAACAAAAACCAGCAATTCAGGAATTGGTTTTTTTTTTATTTTTTTTCCCCCGTTCCGCGTGTGGTAAAATTGATAAAGCAGCTTTATTCTTCGGGTCACTACGATTACAGCGATACCTCATTTATATATTTTTTTTATGTTTTGGCATTTTTTACACAATAAAGAATTTTATAGAAAAAATAATTATTTTTGCATCAGTTTATTCCGCGAGCTATAACTTTTTTATTTTTTCGCTGATGATGCTATATAGCGGCTTGTTTTTTGCGGGACAAGATGACGTTTTCAGCGGTACCATGATTATTTATATCTGACTTTTTGATCGCGTGTTATTGCACTTTTTCCAAGCGGTATAATGATACCGCTTGGAAAAAGTATAATTTACTACTTTTTTGTGTTTTTTTTTTACGGCTTTCACTGAAGGGGTTAACTAGGGTTATGCTTTTATAGATGGGATTTTTACGGACATGGCGATACCTAACATGTGTATTTTTTTTGTTTTTTATTTTTTTTATTACATAAAAATGTGTATTTTTTAGGGGATTTTTTTTAAATTATTTTTTAATATTTTTTTTACAATTTTTTAAAAAAATGATTTTTTTCAACTTGTCCCTTTATGGGACTTTCACTTTTTTTTACTTTTGATTGCAGTTACAATGCATTGCAATGCTCTGGCATTGCAATGCATTGCAACTATAGTGGAAGCTGCTGTGACATGATCACAGCAGCTTCCCGTAGCTAAATGACCCGGAGGTTGTCATGACAACCCCCGGGTCATCAAGGCAGAGATCGGGCCCTGCGATTACATCGCTGGGACGCTGATCTGAGGCAGAGGGAGCTCCCGACCCTCTGCCTCCCCCCCTGAGCTCTGCGATCGCGCTGGATCGCAGCAGTCAGGGGGTTAACAGCCAGGGGCGGTGGGGGCTCCGCTCCTGGCTGTCAGTGCAGGAAGCCTGGCCACTGCAGCGCCGGCTCCTGCACTGATCGCGCTGGGGAAGCTGAAATTTCAGCTTCTCCTGCGCGATCGCTGCTGTGTTTGGTCAGTCAGATTGACTGACCAAGCACAGCGCTGTGGGTGCGGGGACCAACGGCAAAGGTCCCCGCACCGCTTGCCGTGCCTGTCAGCTGTCTGTGACAGCTGTCGGCACTGATCTACCACTGCGTGTTTACACGCAGTGGTAGATCAAAGGCATGACGTGCAGAGTCCGTCCTGGTGCCGGAACTGGCACCTTGCCATGACGGACTCTGCACGTCAGTGGACATTAAGGGGTTAAATTCACATGACACCGAAAATAGCATAAACCCCGACTCACGAAGAGTCACCCCCAGCACTCAGGAGAGGAAAACCCCCTGTGGAGGAAACCTCTAGGGAACCATGGCTGGAGGATCGTCCTTCACTAGGGCTTAGAGAGTTAGTGCCGATATAACAGATGAAGAATTTTACAATTTGTACATTTTACCAGATTTACAACAACATAACAAATATAGACTATAAATGATATAACCGGATGTGGGAGAGATCTGGCTGTGGCTGCGATATCTGCCACCACATTGGCGGCTCGAACCAATTTGGTTGATCTGATTCCCAGGTAGATGAACAGGATCATTTCTCCCTTACAGATCCAGGTCCAAGTCTCAAGAAGTTGGACACTTGGTTATAAAGATTGTTCGTTATGGATGACCCCTAATAGGACAAACATCCCTCCCTTCCTCCTTCCATCCCAATTTATCACCCATGAAAGTCATAGATCCGTCCATGAACTCCCAATGGAGAGCAGCTCTTTGTAGAGGGTAACAGAAGGGGTTTCTGTTTTGGGACCCCCCCTCTGTCACCTTTACTTGCCCTGGCGGTGTCTAAAGCAAACAACCCCTTTCCCTGCTAGAACCTCCAAATTACCCCGAGGTGGGCACATTACATGGGGTGGTCAAGCTCAACGTCCTCAGACGCATCAGTGCTATGAATGTGCTAGAGATGGTTTCTGAGCAGAGGCTCCCTCTGGTGGTTACAGACAGTACTGAACCTTTCAGCGAGGAATGGCAATCTGGGATCATGGACTGGTCTGATATAAGGGAGGTTCCCTCCCATGATGGTTGCCGGTGATCAATTGTTCTTGTCTAAATTGTGGTTCCTGGTTCATTTGGAAGTTTGCTGAGTCTTGCCTGCATCTTCTGCTATCAGATAAGATATTTTCTGCTTTTATTTTTGTGCTTGCTTTTTGCATTGTTCCCTGCACTTCTGTGGAGGTCAGCCAGGTCCCCTCCGGGGGGCTTGTGCTCCTCTCAGTTTATCTGAAGCCACTATTATTTGTTCATTTGCTTTTTCCTGTTTTTTCAGTGGCTGCGGCTTAGTTTTGTTACACCAGAGATCTGATTTAGGTGGTAGAGATTGTATGATCTCAGGTGTTTTTGCAATCAGAAGAGTTGGTATTTTTTAGGGGTTTTTTTTGGATTGCAGTGAGTATCCTTTCCTGTACTTTTCTGTCTAGACAGATTGGGCCCCAGCGTTTGCTCATTCTATTTTCTGTCTGTGTCCGTGCTTCTTCTTGTCTAAACGCCATTACATGTTTGGGGGCTTCCTATTTTCTTTGGGGATCTGCTCCGGGGCAGATAGCTTTCATCTTTCTGCCTTTAGGTGTAGTTACCTCTCAGGCTGTGACGAGGCGTCTAGGATCAACGTAGGAATGCTCCACGGCTACCTCTAGTTGTGTGGTTAGTTCAGGTTACTGCAATCCAATAGGTTCCAGCCTCTCTGGTGTATTGCCGTTTTTGCTTATTCTCCTCAGCTACCGAAACACAACTAGAGGTAGCCGTGGAGCATTCCTACGTTGATCCTAGACGCCTCGTCACAGCCTGAGAGATAACTACACCTAAAGGCAGAAAGATGAAAGCTATCTGCCCCGGAGCAGATCCCCAAAGAAAATAGGAAGCCCCCAAACATGTAATGGCGGTTAGACAAGAAAAACACCTGAGATCATACGATCTCTACCACCTAAATCAGATCTCTGGTGTAACAAAACTAAGCCGCAGCCACTGAAAAAACAGGAAAAAGCAAATGAACAAATAACAATGGCTTCAGATAAACTGAGTAGCACAAGCCCCCGGAGGGGACCTGGCTGACCTCCACAGAAGTGCAGGGAACAATGCAAAAAGCAAGCACAAAAATAAAAGCAGAAAATATCTTATCTGATAGCAGAAGATGCAGGCAAGACTCAGCAAACTTCCAAATGAACCAGGAACCACAATTGAGACAAGAACAATTGATCACCGGCAACCATCATGGGAGGGAACCTCCCTTATATCAGACCAGTCCGTGATCCCAGATTGCCATTCCTCGCTGAAAGGTTCAGTACTGTCTGTAACCACCAGAGGGAGTCTCTGCTCAGAAACCATCTCTAGCACATTCATAACACATTAGTATTGGCACTGATCATGGCAGCGGGCCCTTCTTTTATGGAATCTTCTTTATCACACTTGTTTATGACCTCATAACAGTTGTCATGCTTACTACAGGGGCTACTACTGATACCGGACCCAAGTATTAACCCTTTCATCATTGGTAATTTGCTTTCATTATAGAGGCAAATAACTGCACTTGTTACCAGGAGGCACCTATCATTATGGCTTCCCTTAGGCACCATAAAAAATGCAGATTACAGATTAAATGTGCGAGTGTTTCAGGAGGGTTTTACACTTTTTAGATGCAGAGATTGGGCTTATAATCACTGGTCAACACAAGTGATAATATGTCTGTTATATGGAGTTTGATGTGCTGTCCCGGCCCTCAGCGGAAGCTGCCGGCAAGTTCCATTCCCAGGCGTGCTTAGCGAGAATGACCTTTGCGACTTCGCGGTCACTTGACTGAGGAGCGGGAGAACTCCAGGAGCCGACAGAGGGTAATTATATCCCTATTTTTATTATAAAGGGAATCTGTCACCCCATTTTTCGTATATAAGCTGCCGCCACCGCCATTAGGGGCTTATCTACAGCATTCTGGAATGCTCTAGATAAGCCCCCAATGTAACCTGAAAGATAAGAAAAACGAGTTATGTTATACTCACCCGGGGCTCCGGTCCGGTCCGATGGGCATCGCAGTCCGGGTCCGGTGCCTCCCATCTTCTAGAGATGATGTCCTCCTCCTTGCTTCTGTCGCGCTCCTGCGCAGGTGTACTTTATCTGCCCTGTTGAGGGCAGAGCAAAGTACTGCAGTGTGCAGACGCCGGGCCTCTCTGACCTTTCCCGGCGCCTTCGCACTGCAGTACTCTGCTCTGCCATCAACAGGGCAGATAAAGTATGCCTGCGCAGTAGCATCCACAGAATGCTGTAGATAAGCCCCTGATGGCGGTGGCTGCAGCTGATATATGAAAAATGGGGTGACAGATTCCCTTTAATTTTATTTTTTACAGGAATATGGTACCCAAGGCCTGGAGGAGAGTCTCCTCTCCTCCAGACCCTGGGTACCAACCGCACATGAAGCGCTCACTTGACGCATGGTGGGCATAGCCACATGTGTAAAGTGAGCGTTTCAATGCAATCCTATGGCGGCTTAATCGCTAAAATAATGAACATGCTCATTTTAACGCAATGCGATTATGCTCCAGAAAAATACGCAGCATGGGTACAGCAATTGCGTAATCCCATAGGATTGCATGGGATGCGTTTTGTTAACGTTTTTATAAGCGTTTACGCCGCATAAAAATGCGGCAAAAACGCTTAAAAAAATGCAACGTAGGCACATAGCCTAAAGGTTTTAGTGAGTTTTATGGGAAGGAGTATTGACAGTGCAGTCAACCAATGATTACTTCTCGGAAAGTCACATGTTATGGGGAGGAGCTAACTGTTATGAGGTGGTAAGATTTGAGTCAGTCAGAAAAGGATGGTGATGACAGCAAGGACGGGTATGTGAGACTCTGACAGGAGACAGGACTCTACAGGAATCTGAGCCCTGCCACAGGGAGATAGAAGGGAAGGCAGCAGACAGCCGCCATTGTGAGAGGATATTCACTGCATTTCTGGGAGGGCAAGTCGCCTCAGAGGGAAGAAAACAACTCAGCCACAGAGGTGTAACTGAGTGAGGGTCTCCACAGAGAGATTCTGAAAGCTGCCAATATCACACTGAGAAACTACCTGCCTGCAAATGTTCATCTGTAAGGAATAGGCTGACCTGTTTACCTCACAACTGTATATAGTTATCTACCAGATTACCTCCAGTAAAATCAGTTTAAATACAAGCTGCCTCTGTCATCTCTGGGGAAATATCTACATATAGTCAGTTGGCTCATTGCATTTTTTTTTAGTTTGTCACTACCATTGAACTGAACTTACTCTACTGTTTGATCTGATTTAAAGGAGAAAAATGCCCCGACAGTGTATCAATCATCCGAACAGATTCTGCTATGTGTGTGGTTCTTTTACATCAAAAGGCCATATATGTTCATGATATTAAAAAGATGTACCAGATGTACTTTAAGTGTGTGGATCGCCCGCCAGGGCAGTGGGGATACTCGGCACTGAGCCGCTTCTTAAAGGGGAAGTGTCACAGCAGCAGTGACCCGGTCCGTGGCCCTGGGCATCAAATAAAAGGGGAGATGATGAAAAGGGAAATAATAAAGAGTTTATAATAAAGTGTTTGTGATGCCACCCGTGGTATTCGGTCAGGGGACTGATGCTGCAATGCAGATCCTCTGGGATTATGATAGGGCATCAGAGATGGTTAAGCTCTCTATGGGTAGAGCGATGTCCCAGGGCAGTTAGGATATTAAAGGTGATGTTGGTGGTGAGTATGGTGCAGGGCAGGTGATGCAGGAAGGATTCAGAAGACACAGCAGAGTGCAGTTTCCTTTACCTTTTACTGAGCAGTGCAGATACAGTCCGAAGCTTAGGTTACAAATGGTTCTAGAGCCGATCAGCCTGGAAGCAATTTGGGTGGGCTGTGAGGCCTACTTTCTAGCGCTATTCTCTGAGGTACTTGCTGCTGTAAACTCTATTCAAGTTCCTCTTTCTATCTGAGGCTTAGGTAGAACTTCAATCGCATGACAGGCAGCTGGGGCCTGCTTCAGGGGTCGCTCCTGTCGGGCATCTCCAGGTTACATGTGCTGCTGTGTCGTCGATAATCAGTTGGGGACAGAGGATCTGCGGTCTTCTGCCCTCTGGATTCTGCTGCCAGGGCTTTAGTACCCACACAGCCTCGGGCTCCGATGCCCGGTCACTGACGCTCAAGTCTGGGGTGAGTGTTGTGAATGGGCTTGAGATGAGTTCTGAGCAGAGGCTCCCTCTGGTGGTTACAAGTAGTGTTGAGCATTCCGATACTGCAAATATCGGGTATCGGCCGATATTAGCTGTATCGGAATTCCGATTCCGAGTTCCGATATTTTCGTCTTATCGGATACCGGAATCGGGATTGTCACTGTCACTGTCAGTGTCCGTCGGTCGGGTCTGTCAGGAGTCAGCGGCACTTACCTGGCAGAAGATCTCCGGCGGTCACGTCCTGCACTGCTTCATGGCCGCCATCTTCTTTCCCCGGCGGTCACATGCAGTTTCTCGCGATAACTGCAGTGACTGCTGGGTAATCGCGGCCGTAAAGCAGTCAGTCCGATGACGTCACCGCCGGGGAAGCAGGTAATCAGCTGTGCTGCGTTGCAATGACAGGCTCTGCCTGTCATTGCGATGTAGCAGAGCTGGATCGTCGTGGGACTATCGTTATGGACTGCGTCGGACAGGTGGTATACTGTTGGTTTGTTTTTTTTCTTTTTTTACAGGAGATCGATGGCGTCGCAGGAATGAGAGAGTAATAAAATTAATGAAAACTGTGTTGTCTCTTTTATTTCATTAAAAGACTTTTTTCTTGCTGTGTCTTTTTTTTATACATTTAATAACTTTGGGATTAATAATGGATCGGTGTCTTATTGACGCCTATCCATTATTAACCGGGCTTATTGTCACCGTGCAATCAACGGTGACAATAACCCCTTATTACCCCGCTTGCCACCGCTACAGGGCAAGTGGGAAGAGCCGGGTAAAGTGCCACAATTGGCACATCTTTTGATGCGCCAAATGTGGGGCTGCTGTAGCCTGGTATTATCAGGCTGTTGAGGGCCAAAATCCATGGGCCTTGACAGTCTTTTAATACCAGGCCGCAGCAGTCTGCATTTTACTTGGCTGGTTAACAAAAATAGGGGGGATCCCCACGCCGTTTTTTTTTCGAGGGGATCCCCTATTTTTGTTAACCAGCCAAGCTAAGCAGACCGCTGTGGCCTGGTATTATCAGGCTTGCAAGGTCCATGGATATTGGATCCTTACCAGCCTGAAAAACCAGGCCTCAGCGGTCTGCTTCATCTGGCTGGTTAACAAAAATAGGGGGGACCCCACGCCAATTTTTTTCGAGGGGATCCCCTATTTTTGTTAATCAGCTAAGATATGCAGACTGCTGTGGCCTGGTATTATCAGGCTGGCAAGGTCCATGGATCTTGGCTCCTTAACAGCCTGAAAATCCAGGCCTCAGCGGTCTGCTTCATCTGGCTGGTTAACAAAAATAGGGGGGACCCCACGCCAATTTTTTTCGAGGGGATCCCCTATTTTTGTTAATCAGCCAAGATATGCAGACTGCTGTGGCCTGGTATTATCAGGCTGGCAAGGTCCATGGATCTTGACTCCTTAACAGCCTGAAAATCCAGGCCTCAGCGGTTTTCTTCATCTGGCTGGTTAACAAAAATAGGGGGGACCCCACGCCAATTTTTTTCGAGGGGATCCCCTATTTTTGTTAATCAGCCAAGATATACAGACTGCTGTGGCCTGGTATTATCAGGCTGGCAAGGTCCATGGATCTTGGCTCCTTAACAGCCTGAAAATCCAGGCCTCAGCGGTTTTCTTCAGCTGGCTGGTTAACAAAAATAGGGGGGACCCCACGCCAATTTTTTTCGAGGGGATCCCCTATTTTTGTTAATCAGCCAAGATATACAGACTGCTGTGGCCTGGTATTATCAGGCTGGCAAGGTCCATGGATCTTGGCTCCTTAACAGCCTGAAAATCCAGGCCTCAGCGGTCTGCTTCATCTGGCTGGTTAACAAAAATAGGGGGGACCCCACGCCATTTTTTTTTCGAAGGGAACCCCTATTTTTGTTAATCAGTTCCCTCTGACGTCACTGATTGTGTCCCTGGCTGACCTGAAGTGAAAGTGGAAAGCAATCAATTAAGCTTTCCACTTAAGGGCCCGTCTCACATAGCGATATCGCTACCGAGATCGCTGCTGAGTCACTAGTTTTGTGACGCAGCAGCAAGCTCACCGCGATATCGCTGTGTGTGACATTCAGCGACGATCAGCCCCCCTGCCGGGTATCGCTGATCGTCGCTGAAATGTCAGGACCTTTGATCGCTGGTTTCCCGCTGACAGGCACACATCGCTGCGTGTGACAGGCGGGAGACCAGCGATCCGCTGGTAACCAAGGTACACAGCGGGTTTCCAGGCGCGGGGCTGTGCCTAGAAACCCGCTGTGTACCTTGGATACCAGCGCCCTGATGCAGGGAGCTGGTATCCAAGGTACACAGCGGGTTTCCAAGCGCTGCGCGGTGCCTGGAAACCCGCTGTGTACCTTGGTTACCAGCGGATCGCTGGTCTCCCGCCTGTCACACGCAGCGATGCGTGCCTGTCAGAGGGAAACCAGCGATCAAAAAAAGGTCCTGACATTTCTGCGACGATCAGCGATACCCGGCAGGGGGCTGATCGTCGCTGAATGTCACACACAGCGATATCGCTGGTGAGCTCGCTGCTGCGTCACAAAACTAGTGACTCAGCAGCGATCTCGGTAGCGATATCGCTATGTGAGACGGGCCCTTAAGCGATGTTACCCGCAGTGTCGCTGTCCCAGATCGCTGCCTGAGCTGCCTGTTTGGCAGCTCAGCAGCGATCATGTAGCGATACACCAGCGATCCTGACAAGTGCATATCGTTGTCGGGATCGCTGGTGTATCGTTATGTGACACCCAGCCTTTACTCTCCTGTCAGGCAGGAGAGGAACTCATTCATTTGGGGTTTACTGTGAGGCTGCAGCATTAGCTGCGGTCCCTGCAGTAAACATTAACCCTTTCTGAAGGATTACACCGTGGGACCTGACTGTGCATGGGATAGGTAAGAATAATTTTGCTTTTTTATTTTATTTTTATTACAGGAAATGGTTTTTGCAGTAAAATAAAAGATGGTCAAAAACGTGTCTTTATTTCATTAAAATGATTTTTAATTAAAGTGTGTGTGTTTTATTTTTATTTCATGCAATAGGATTAATAATTGATAGTTGTCTAATTGACAGCTCTCAATTATTAACCTGGCTTAAGGTCACCTTTCAATAGCAAGGTGGCTTTAACCCCATATTAACCCATTCGCCACCGCTACAGGGCAATGGGAATAGACGGGCAAAGTGCCAGAAAGGGCGAATCTAATTATAGATTTGTCTTTCCTGGGGTGTCTGGGGGCAGATGTTAGTAGCCAGGGGGGGCAAAAATAATGGTCCCTCTCTGGGCTATTATTATCTGCCCCCACTCACTGGCTTTGTCTGTCTGGTTGCGAAAATAGGGCGGGAGCCCACGCATTTTTTTTCAGCAATTTTACACCTCATATATATATATACATGTCATTGAATTTGTGACACATATATATATATATTTATATTTGTAGTTCATACACTTCTACATAGTATAATAGCCGCTAATTCAATTGCCGGCTTTTGTGAAAATGCAGAACCCGACATGAAATGACACTTGGTGTACATAGGGTTAACCATGTCTTTTCATGTCCTTTGCTATCTAATTTGCACAAACAATTAAATCAGACTATGTGTGCAAAATTTCACACCTGTAGGGGTTAATTAAAGGTGTAAATTCGTAGCAAAAAAGTCCGTTTTTTTTACAACGAATTTACACCTTTAATTAACCCCTACAGGTGTGAAATTTTGCACACATAGTCTGATTTAATTGTTTGTGCAAATTAGATAGCAAAGGACATGAAAAGACATGGTTAACCCTATGTACACCAAGTGTCATTTCATGTCGGGTGACATGAAATGACACTTGGTGTACATAGGGTTAACCATGTCTTTTCATGTCCTTTGCTATCTAAGGCCGGAGTCACACTGGCGACAAAATCGGACGACTGCAATGCGATGAAATATCGCATTGCAGTCGGACCTATGTTAATCTATGGAGCAGCTCCCAGTATCAGATTTTTTGTGGTCCGTTTTAAACGTCCGTGTACAATCGCAGCATGCTGCGATTGTCACCGATTGTCGGTCGACAATCGCCAATGCAAGTCTATGGGAGCGATGAAAAATCTGATTACAAACGGACCACACTGTGTGACTTGCGATGAAATCGCATCGGTGTCCTTTAGAAAAGCCGGCAATTCATCCCGGCTATACTGTAAATCACACTGACAGCTTTAATAAAGACTAGAAAGAATAGATATATACACATAGAACACATACATATATATATACATGTCATTGTGACATGTATATATACATATATTTATAGTTCCTAGACTTCTACATACTGTAATAGCCGCTAATTCAATTGCCGGGTTTTGTGAAATCACAGAAGCCGACATGAAATGATACATTGTTTCCACACATTTAACCATGTAATTTCATGTATTTTTATATATGTTTGAAACATACAATTACATGAGTGTATTTGTGCAAAATTTCAGACATGTAGGGGTTAATTAAAGGTGTAATTTCGTTGAAAAAAAATGCGTGGGCTCCCGCTGTATTTTCTCCACCAGACAGACAAAGCAAAGCGAGTGGGGGCAGATAATAATAGCCCAGGGAGGGTGCATTTTTTTGTGCCCCCCTGGCTACTAACATCTGCCCCCAGACACCCCAGAAAGGGCAAATCTATAATTAGATTCGCCCTTTCTGGCACTTTGCCCGTCTATTCCCATTGCCCTGTAGCGGTGGCGAATGGGTTAATCTCACCTTACTGTCACCTTGCAATTGAAAGGTGACCTTAAGGCAGGTTAATGATTGATAGCTGTCAATTAGACAACTATCAATTATTAATCCTATTGAAGTAAATAAAAAAACACACACACTTTAAGAATAAATAATTTTAATGAAATAAAAACACATTTTTTTGACCATATTTTATTTTACACTAAATCCGTGCGAAGCCATTGATCTCCTAAAATAAAGAAAAAGAAATAAAACAACATTATTCTTACCTATTCCGCCGATCTGTCACGTCCCACGCTGTAATCCTTCACAAAGGGTTAACTAGCTTTGAGCCAAGCTGTGCAAGTAATCCTGCATGCTCAGCTCAAAGCTCATGAATGAATAAGTTCCTCTCCTGGCTACAGGAGAGGATGTGTTTCATGAATGAAGCTTAATTGATTGTGTCCACTTTCCCTTTAGGTCAGGTCACTACAGTTAAATTGGCAAGAAATCAATTAAGCTCCATTCATGAATCTATTCCTCTACTTTCGCTGGGAGAGGAACTTATTCATTCAGGGGAATACAGGTCTGAGACAGCATTATTAGCTCTCTGCGACCTGTAACCTGTTAACCCTTTCTGATGGATTACACCGTGGGACCTGACTGTACATCGGATTGGTAAGTATAATTTTGCTTTTTTATTTTATTTTTATTACAGGAAATGGTTTTAGCAGGAAAATAAAATATGGTCAAAAACTGTGTGATTATTTAATTAAACTTATTTTTTATTAAAGTGTGTGTGTTTGATTTTTCTTTCATACAATAGGATTAATAATTGATAGTTGCCTAATTGACAGCTATCAATTATTAACCTGGCTTAAAGTGACCTTTCAATTGCAAGGTCATTTTAACCCCTTATTAACCCATTCGCCACCGCTACAGGGCAATGGGAATAGACGGGCAAAGTGCCAGAAAGGGCGAATCTAATTATAGATTTGCCCTTTCTGGGGTGTCTGGGGGCAGATGTTAGTAGCCAGGGGGGGCACAAAAAAAATGTACCCTCCCTAGGCTATTATTATCTGCCCCCACTCGCTTGCTTTGTCTGTCTGGTGGAGAAAATACAGCGGGAGCCCACGCATTTTTTTTTTAACGAATTTACACCTTTAATTAACCCCTACATGTCTGAAATTTAGCACACATATACTCATGTAATTGTATGTTTCAAACATATATAAAAATACATGAAATTACATGGTTAAATGTGTGGAAACAATGTATCATTTCATGTCGGCTTCTGTGATTTCACTGAAGCCGGCAATTGAATTAGCGGCTATAACAGTATGTAGAAGTGTAAGAACTATAAATATATGTATATATATATATGTCACAATGACATATATATATATATATATATATATATATATATATATATATCTATTCTTTCTTTTGGCATTTAAATACTATTCTTTTGGATCCATTATATGTCAGTTTTGCAAGCCTGCGAGAAAATCTCGCAAGTCGGATGAAAATCGGATGTTACAAGGTACACACACATGCGATTAAATCGCATCTTTGAAGGAAAATCGGATGCCAGAAGGATGTGTGATGTTTTTATTTTGATCCGATTGTCGACCGTCTAAAACGGACCGATTTTTTGTGGTTGTGTGTGACTCCAGCCTAATTTGCACAAACAATTAAATCAGACTATGTGTGCAAAATTTCACACCTGTAGGGGTTAATTAAAGGTGTAAATTCGTAGCAAAAAAAGTCCGTTTTTTTTACAACGAATTTACACCTTTAATTAACCCCTACAGGTGTGAAATTTTGCACACATAGTCTGATTTAATTGTTTGTGCAAATCAGATAGCAAACGACATGAAAAGACATGGTTAACCCTATGTACACCAAGTGTCATTTCATGTCGGGTGCTTCTGTCTTTTCACTGAAGCCGGCTTTACCCGGCAATTGAATGAGAGGATATTTTACTATGTAGAAGTGTATAAACTATACATATATGTATATATATATGTCACAATGACATGTATATATATATATATGTATTCTATGTGTGTATATTTAGTGTTTACAAGGAAAGAATGGGTTTTTTTTAGTTGCGATATTTTGTTCCCATAGACTTACATGGGACTTCCGGTATCGGTATCGGGTATCGCCGATATTTTAGTGATATCGGCGATACCATTCCGATTCCGATACTTTAGGATATCGGAAAGTATCGCTCAACTCTAGTTACAAGCGGTAGTGTTTATTGCGGACTGGTCTCCCTCAGGTTGCTGAATTTTCAGATAGACCATTACTCTCCTATAGACGTGGACGTAATCTAAAAGATATACTTGTTAGATCGGACATTGGCCCAAGTAAACAGAGTAGACAAAGTACATTATGCCCACCTAGGCCTGGAAATTTTCCATGCCTGAGTTGTGCGTGTTGTAGCAACATGCAAAAGGGCGATAGCTTTAACCATCCTCGCACAGGGAAGAGATTCTATATTAAAAATCGGTACACATGTACATCTAGTTTTGTGATATATGTCCTCACCTGCCCGTGTGGGCTGATGTATGTAGGTGAAACCACCATGGAGGTGAAGTCACGCATCAGCAAACATAAAAGCACTATTAGGACTAAACTTCTCGAACTTCCAGTTTCAAACCATTTTGTCGAATGTAGACACTCAGTGAACCAACTCAGGTTTAGGGTGATTGATGGGGTTCCGATTCTGAGATGTGGTGGTGACAGGAACAAATTACTGAAACAAAAGGAGCTTCGCTGGATCTCTACTTTAGATACGCTCCAGCCGAAGGGCCTTAATTTGGATTATAATTTACAGATTTGTTTGTAGTCACACCCCTCAGGTACTATCACATTATTCTCTGTATTTTGCTTTTAGATGTGTTTTTAATCGTGTATATTTTTTTTAATTTTTTCTTTTTTCCTTTCCCCCTTTTCTACACAGGTTTGGTGGTCTGGAAAGATTGGACGATATGGTGCTCTCATGTGTCTTTCTATTTGAATATACTTTTCTGTATTGGATTTTTTTCTTGTTTATTGTCTTTAAGACCATGACTCTCCATGCCTCCATTTTTTTCTGTCCACCAAAGGTCTACTGGAATTTTGGCGTCTTTATGTGCGTTTTGCACTACTGCAATGTGATTATTTCTTTACCTGTTTTTGACAGGAGATTGGCATCCAAGATATCGCGGTGTTTGGGCCATGTATAATGTGAACCAGTATAGTAGAGAGATCTGCAGCGTGAGACTTCAGCGCCACATGTGATCTGCGCATGCGCGACCCGAGTGACGCTGCTGGTCACATGACTGCAGAGCGGTGAATACCGCTGATTGGTTATCGCCCTCCCCAGCTTGACACTGGTTGTAGACGTCATTTTCTGGCGCTGCGCCTGTGAGACGAAGGGGTATCCGGTGCCTGTATTTGTAACAACGCCGCCGATGGGACGGTGAGTTAGGCGCGAAGGGAGACTGCCACTATGATTGGTGAGACTCGGGGGTATGTGTCATATCAGGCGATATGTCCTTCGTTTCCATGGCTAAGAAATAGCTTGATATTGATTGGTGGGAGTGTATATTTATGTTTGCGTATATTTTTTTCTGATTTGTTTTTTGTATATAATTATGTTATATGATGACCCATATGGTATAACAGTATGTGATTCTATTGTCTGATCGTTGTTTTATTGATGTATTTATATGTCTATTAAGCAAAGGGGTGTAACCCTTGATGGTGATTGGCTTCTCCACACCATATAAGGGACACCTTTGTACCTGCTTGACTATACTTGAGAAAGGCCACAAGATGGCCGAAACGTTGCTACCTTTTATGGCAGAATAAAGATTTTGTACTTTATTCACCTGGACGGATGCTGCTCTTTTTCTTGATTTTGATTTTTGCATTTTGTCCTGCACTTCTGTGGGGGCCTTCAGGGTCCCCTCCGGGGGCTTTTGCCCTCTCAGTTTAGTTCAGCCACTGATGTTTGTACTTTTGCTTTTTCCAGTTTTTTCAGTGGCTGCTGTTTTGATTTTGTTACACCAGAGAACTAATTTAGGTGGTAGAGGTCGTGTGATCTCAGGTGTTTTTGAAATTAGTAGAGTTGGTGCTTTTCAGGGTTTTCTGGGATTGCAGTAAGTACCCTTCCTATCCTTTTCTATTTAGTTAGTTTGGGCCCCAACGTTTGCTCATACTATTTTCTGTCTGTGTCAGTATTTCTTCTTGTCTAACCGCCATTACATGTTTGGGGGCTTTCTATTACCTTTGGGGTTCTGCTCCGGGGCAGATAGCTTTCCTATATCTATCTTTAGGTTTTATTATCACATTAATGTCCAATTGATAAAATAACTCCCTACTTTCTGGGAGAAGGGCATCCCTCTAAATATAATAATATCACAACAAACAATTTACCTAACTCTTGGTAATAAGCAGGAATGCCAAAATATAGTAAATAATACTTTTTATTGACAAAATTCATAAAATCAGTATAGGTCTGAAACAACAATGCAACCAGGGATATGTACCATAGAATCCACGTTTTAAATGGAATCACCTGTAGCTAAATAATGAATAAAAGGAGATGCACAGAATATATAAATACAAATACTGGTCTGAGGCAAATAGAGTCTACTTCCTATATCATGCACTAACAAAAAAAACAGACATCTATAATATAAATTGCAACCTCCATTTAGAGCTATCAGAAAAGCAGCAGGTATAAACATATGTCACAAGAAAATCCTAAACAGGTATCTATGAAACACACACAATAGTGTGTATGATCATTGTTGAAAAGTGCCAAGTGCTTAGGTATGAAAACATATTCCTTAAATTGCACTATGCCCAATATCTTTTGGTTAACAATAAATGACAAAATATACCGACTGCCAAATGGTGAAAATTTAAATAGCTACCTGATGATGACACGTGGATTTCCTGGCGTCCCTGCTACCTCGACGCGCGTTTCGCAATCCTTCTTCGGGAGGCGTGTCAGGGTAGGGGATACGTCAGGTTTAAATACCCACAGTCAGCCTTTCAATTGGTTATGTAAATGCCTGTGCTGTTTTGATTGGTCAAGACATACCGATATACATGGACTAATAAAAGTCGACATCCAAACATCAGCTAGGTATTGAAAACATTAATTTCTAGACCTACAGATCTCAGCATCCCCAAATGGAGCTATTAGTACGACATTATTCAGGAAACCAACTGCTACTAATTCACTTCTACACGCTTCTTCGTCACATCCAAAAGCCACCATAGATGGTATACCTATTGGCCAATTTTTGCGGATTAAAAGAATTTGTTCAGACAACGATCAGTTTGAGGTACAGTCCAAAGAATTAAAAAGAAGATTTCAGGAACGAGGCTATAGCCGTAGGGTAATCAATCGTGGTTATAGTAGAGCTAAAAGTACCCCTAGAAATCAACTGCTGCAGAATAAAATAACTTCTGGTGATTCCACAATCTCGGACAATCAGGTAAGGTTTATCACAAATTTTTCCAGCAATTGGTATGACCTTAAGACCATTATTCAAAAACATTGGCCCATCCTTTTTACGGACCATTCACTCAAAAACATATTATCGACACAACCTTCTATGGTGGCAAAACGCTCACCAAACCTCAGGGGCTTGATGACGCTGAGTTATACTGTCAGAGATTCCGTAGGTGGGCAGTCCTGACCAAGTGGAATGACGACGCTTTGGCGGCCCTTTTTTGGAAGGGTCTGTCAGATAATGTAAAGGATGTTATGGTGGGATTCCCTGTCCCCTCTGGTCTCAATGATTCTATGTCATTAGCGATTCAAATTGACAGACGTTTGCGTGAGCGGAGAAGTATGCGTGGAATAGTGTTGCCTTGTGAACCTGCTTCTGAATCCATGCAGTGTGATAGAGTGGTGTCTGGGGCACAGCGTCATGAGTTTCGAAAGCGCAATGGGTTATGTTTCTACTGTGGTGATGCCTCTCATGCTATTTCAGTCTGCCCTAAGCGGGGAAGACGTTTTGCACGCTCAGTTGTCTTGGGTAGTGTTCAGACTAAGTTTTTATTAACTGTCACTCTGATATGCTCTCTGTCCTCATTTTCTGCTCAGGCATTCGTTGATTCTGGAGCAGCTATTAACCTGATGGATTATGATTTTGCTAAACGTTGTGGGTTTCCCTTGATACCCCTACAGAAGTCTATTCCCCTACTGGGGATCTATTCTACCCCTTTGGCTGAGAATAAACCTCAGTTCTCTACTCAGGTGATAATGAGGGTTGAACCTGATCATCAAGAGTGCTGCAAATTTTTGGTTCTGTATAATCTGCATGATATTATCGTACTGGGTTTCCCTTGGTTACAGTCTCATAATCCTGTTTTGGATTGGAAATCTGTGTCTGTAACCAGTTGGGGCTGCCAATGTGTTAATACCAACACTCCTGTTTTTTCTGCCTCCCCCCAGGCTCAGGATGTTCCTGACTTTTTGATTGATTTTTCTGATGTATTTAGCGAAAGTAAATCTGCATCCTTGCCTCCCCATAGGAGCTATGACTGCGCTATTGAATTAGTGCCTGGTAGTAAATTCCCTAAAGGTCGCCTTTTTAACTTGTCTGTACCTGAACATGACGCTATGCGGTCTTATATCAAGGAGTCATTGGAGAAGGGTCATATCAGACCATCCTCTTCACCCTTAGGTGCCGGTTTTTTCTTTGTGGCCAAAAAGGATGGTTCATTAAGGCCGTGTATTGATTATCGTCTTTTGAACAATATTGCTGTGAAATATCAATACCCGTTACCCTTGATTTCTGACCTGTTTTCCAGGGTGAAAAACGCTACTTGGTTTACCAAGCTTGACCTTAGGGGGGTATATAACCTTATTCGCATTAAGCACGGGGATGAATGGAAGACGGCATTCAATACCCCGGAGGGGCATTTTGAGTACCTTGTGATGCCCTTTGGGCTCACTAATGCTCCTTCTGTCTTCCAGTCCTTCATGAATGACATTTTCAGGGATTTTGTGGATAAATTTCTGATTGTTTATTTGGATGATATCTTGATTGTTTCTAATGACTGGGACTCTCATGTGAAACATGTTCGAACTGTATTCCAGATTTTGAGAGAGAATGCTCTGTATGTGAAGGGATCAAAGTGTCTTTTTGGCGTACAGAGGATCTCATTTCTGGGATTCATTTTGTCCCCATCTGTTATTGAAATGGACCCGGTCAAGGTTCAGGCCATCTGTGATTGGGTCCAACCTACTTCATTAAAGGCTCTTCAAAGATTTTTGGGTTTTGCCAATTTTTATCGTAAATTTATTGGTAATTTCTCGGTTATTGTTAAACCATTAACTGATTTGACCAAAAAGGGTTCTGATGTGGTGAATTGGCCTCCTGAGGCAGTCTCTGCATTTCAGGAACTTAAGCAGAGATTCACTTCTGCTCCTGTTCTACGGCAGCCTGATGTTTCTCTGCCATTTCAGGTGGAGGTTGATGCCTCTGAAATTGGGGCAGGTGCCGTTTTGTCCCAAAAAGATCCAGAGACCTCTAAAAGTAACCCTTGTGCCTTTTTCTCTCGAAAATTTTCTCCTACTGAACGTAATTATGAGGTGGGTAATCGGGAGTTATTGGCCATGAAGTGGGCTTTTGAAGAGTGGAGACATTGGCTGGAGGGAGCCAAACATCAGGTGGTGGTCCTTACTGACCATAAGAATCTGGTTTATCTGGAATCTGCCAAGCGACTCAATCCTAGACAGGCCAGGTGGGCCTTGTTTTTCACACGTTTTAATTTTGTGGTTTCCTTTCTTCCTGGCACTAAGAATGTTAAGGCGGATGCCCTCTCGAGGAGCTTCCTTGCGGACTCTCCTGAGTTATCTGATCCTTCTGTTATTTTGAAAGAGGGTGTAGTTCTTTCCGCCATCTCCCCTAATTTGAGACTTGCTCTGGAGGGGTGTCAGGAGGATAGGCCCGAGCGCTGCCCTGTTGGAAAATTGTTTGTCCCGGACCAGTGGAAAAAGAGTGTGATGTCTGAGATTCATTGTTCCGCGTTGGCTGGGCATCCCGGAATTTTTGGTACCAGAGACTTGGTTAGTCGGTCCTTTTGGTGGCCTACCTTGTCTCGTGATGTCAGGGTATTTGTGCAGTCCTGCGGGACTTGCTCTCGCTCCAAGCCTTGCTCTCGCTCTAGTGGTTTGTTGATGCCATTGCCTGTACCCAAGAGACCATGGACCCATATCTCTATGGATTTCATTTCCGACCTTCCTGTTTCTCAGAGAATGACCGCCATCTGGGTGATTTGTGATAGGTTTTCCAAGATGATACATCTTGTGCCATTACCTAAGTTGCCTTCCTCCTCTGAATTGGTGCCGTTGTTCCTTCAGCACGTGGTTCGTTTACACGGCATTCCTGAGAACATAGTGTCTGACAGAGGAGTCCAGTTTGTTTCCAGATTTTGGAGGACCTTTTGTTCTAAACTGGGTGTTCAATTGTCTTTCTCCTCGGCATTTCATCCTCAGACCAATGGTCAAACTGAGAGAACAAACCAGACATTGGAGACTTATCTAAGATGCTTTGTGTCTGCTGATCAGGATGACTGGGTCTCTTTTTTGCCTTTGGCTGAGTTTGCTCTTAATAATAGGGCTAGCTCTGCCACTTTGATGTCTCCGTTTTTCTGTAATTCTGGGTTTCACCCTCGATTTTCTTCAGGACAGACGGAGGCTTCTGTCTGTCCAGGTGTTGACTCTGTTGTGGAGCGTATGCAACAGATTTGGGACCAGGTAGTGGAGAGGTTGTCCCTCTCTCAGGAGAGGGCCCAGCGGTTTGCTAACCGGCATAGAAACTGATGGTCCTCGGTTTAAAGTAGGGGACTTGGTCTGGTTGTCCTCAAAAAATATTCCTATGAGAGTAGCATCTCCTAAATTTAAGCCTAGGTTCATTGGACCTTTTAAGCTCATGGAGATTCTTAATCCTGTTTCTTTTCGTTTGCTTCTTCCAGGGACATTTAAGATCCATAACGTGTTCCACAAGTCCTTGTTGAAGAGGTTTGTTGAGCCAGTGGTTCCTGCTGCTGTGCCTCCTGACCCTGTTTTGGTTGAGGGCAATCTGGAGTATGTGGTTGAGAAAATATTAGATTCTCGTTTTTCTAGACGGAAACTCCAGTATTTGGTTAAGTGGAGAGGTTATGGTCAGGAAGACAATTCTTGGGTGTTTGCTTCGGACATCCATGCTAGGAGACTCATCCGTGCGTACCATAGAACTCATCCTGACCGACCTGGTTGCTCAAATGAGGGTTCGGTGACCCCTCCTCAAGGGGGGGTACTGTTGTGAATGGGCTTGAGATGAGTTCTGAGCAGAGGCTCCCTCTGGTGGTTACAAGCGGTACTGGTCTTTCCAGTGAAGATTGTGAAGATTGTGAGGATTGGGAATCAGGTGTTACTGACTGGTCTTATATAAGGGAGTCACCTTCCCATCAGGGTTGCCGGTGATCAATTGTTCTGGTCTCTATCCTTGATTCCTGTTTCCCTTGTAGCCTGCTGTGTCGTGTCTGCATCTCCTGCTAACAGATAAGACATTTTCTTCTTTTTGTTTTTGTGCTTGATTTTTGCATTTTGTCCTGCACTTCTGTGGGGGCCTTCAGGGTCCCCTCCGGGGGCTTTTGCCCTCTCAGTTTAGTTCAGCCACTGATGTTTGTACTTTTGCTTTTTCCAGTTTTTTCAGTGGCTGCTGTTTTGATTTTGTTACACCAGAGAACTAATTTAGGTGGTAGAGGTCGTGTGATCTCAGGTGTTTTTGAAATTAGTAGAGTTGGTGCTTTTCAGGGTTTTCTGGGATTGCAGTAAGTACCCTTCCTATCCTTTTCTATTTAGTTAGTTTGGGCCCCAACGTTTGCTCATACTATTTTCTGTCTGTGTCAGTATTTCTTCTTGTCTAACCGCCATTACATGTTTGGGGGCTTTCTATTATCTTTGGGGTTCTGCTCCGGGGCAGATAGCTTTCCTATATATATCTTTAGGTGTAGTTAGTTTCTCAGGCTGTGATGAGGCGTCTAGGAGCAACGTAGGAACGCTCCACGGCTGCCTCTAGTTGTTGTGGTTAGTCAGGGTACTGCAATCTCATAGATTCCAACTTCTCTGGTGTATTGCCTTTTTTGCCTGCACTCCTCAGCTACCGAAACATAACAGGTGAGCTCAGATGGAGCTCCAATCCCCAGCTCCTCTCCACATGTCCTCTCTCAACCTTGTTCAGGCTCTAACTCCTGCTTCTGACCATAGAGAGCATCTCCCCTGAAGTCGGGTTTAGAGCTCCCCCTGCTGGCCTGGAGCAGGAACTGTGTTGTATGCTGGAACTACCTGGTAAGGGAATTCCTTCTTTGCTTCCAGGCATGACATCACTTCCCCCTGGAGGGAGGCAAGGCCATTGTGGCAACCGGATTCCTGGGGTGTCACAAGTGTATTTGGTGATCAAGACAAAAGCTGGGCCCCTCATGTGATATGTTGTTCAAATGGTCTTTGTGACTGGTTGAATATGAGGAAAGTGGCTATGCCATTTGCTGTTCCCATGATATGGAGAGAACCCAAAAATCATAGTGATGACTGCTACTTTTGTCAAACTGAAGGGCATTTCTACAAAGAACAAACATAAGATTAATTACCCTGAATTTGAATCTGCGATTAGGCCAGTTCCACATGATGGTACCTTGCCAGTTCCTGTATCACTGTTGTCTGGATTGAATGAAAATAAAGTACAATATGAAGACTATGGAGCTGAAGCTACTGCCGAAGACATGGAGATCTCATGTCAAATGAGTATGTACCTAATGGAGCAGCCAAGCAGCCAGAACACTTTACTCAGCATGAATTAAATAATCTTGTCAGAGACCTTTCATTGTCAAAACATAAAGCTGAACTTCTTGCATCTAGGTTAAAACAGAAGAGTCTTCTTCATGATGATGTTGAAGTGTGTTATTACTGAAACAGAAGTAACACTTTACCACAATTTTTCACAGTTTATGGACCAATGGTGTACTGTAACAATGTGAATGGCCTCTTTGAAGAAATGAATCAAGAGTATATTGTTGGAGATTGGCGATTGTTTATTGACTCATCCCAGAGAAGTTTGAAAGCAGTGTTGCTTCACAATGGAAATATGAAACCATCAATCCCTATTGCTCACTCATGTCATCTAAAGAAAAGTTATGAAAATCTGTAAGTTATTTTGGATGCTATACAATATAAGCATCATCAATTGAATATCTGTGGAGATTTGAAAGTGATTGGTCTGCTAATGGGACTGCAAGGAGGTTTCACAAAATATTGTTGCTTCTTGTGCTTATGGGACAGTAGAAATACAGTAGAGTTTATGTTCATCGTGATTGGGTACAGAGAAACATTTATGCTCCAGGTAGAGACAATGTTCAGCATAATCCTTTAGTTGTTCCAACAAAAATCTTTCTTCCTCCACTACATATAAAGTTGGAATTGATTAAAAACTTTGTGAAAGCCATGGCAAAGACAAATTCACAAGGGTTCCAGTACATTTCACAGAAATTCTCCAGCATTTCACCAGTAAAACTGGAAGAAGGGGTATTTGTTGGTCCTCAGATCAGAAAGCTTATGAGAGATGATGTGTTTGAAGGAACTATAAATGATAAGGAAATGAGATCTTGGAAAACTTCAAGGGGATCTGTGAAAACTTCCTAGGAAAACTAAAATCTCCAGAATATGTTGAAGGTGTTGAGGAACTGCTAAATGCATACCAGTGTCTTGGATGTCGCAGAATCTGAAAATGCACGTTTTGCATTCACATTTATTTTTCTTCCCTCAAAATCTTGGGTATGTTAGCAACGAACAAGGTGAGCGGTTTCACCAGGATATTAATGTAATGGAAAACTGCTACCAGGGTTTTTGGAATGACTCAATGATGCCAGATTACTGTTGGATGTTATATAGGACAACTCTGAAACTCGTATCAACGATAGTCTAATGTCAAGCACTTTTAATTTCTGCTCATATTTTGGTTTCTATTTTGCATGTGAAATAATTTTGGTTCAATAAAAACTGTTTTGTAAGGTGAAGCATTTTTTTCTGATATGTAGATTACTGTTTTCTTAATGTCGCCAGTATATTTCCTATACCTTATAATAATGATCCTATACGTGCTACAGAAAAACTATATACATTTTTGAAATCAGGACAAAAAGATTATTCAGAAAAGTACAAAGTCACCTGCGATGATTACAAACAATATTTTTTTGTAGACCTGTGAATTAGCACTTTACAAAGACAAAAATTATGAGGAAATTACTTGTCAAATAATATTATAGAGAATTGCATTTCAAGCATTTTCCTAATGTACAATCTACACAGTTACATAGTTATATAGGTTGAAAAAAACCTAGGGCAAAAAAGTTCAAACTGTCTTCAAAGTTATATATTTTCTATTGCTAAATTATTTATAACTCACAGTGTCATGTTTTGTTAAAAAAATATCCAGACCTTTTTTAAATGCTACTACTAGTGTGAGCCATTACTATCTCTTGTGATCGGCATTACACAGTCTGACTGCTCTAACTGTAAAGAACCCTTTCCTTTTTAGCTGCCAGAAATGACTTTTTTCCACATGTAACAAATGTTCCATTACAGTTTGGAGAGTGATAAGTCATGTGCTAGTACTATGTATTGACTTCATATGTATTTATACATATAAATGACATTTGTAATAATATAATAATCTAATTTTCACTTTTTAACTGACAAAATTCCAAACATTTTTTTTAAAATGTGGATCCCAAATTGTATCCCATACCCAAGATGTGACCTTACGAGGTATTTATAGAGGGGTAATAATAAATTTGATCCCAGGACTTTATCTATCTTTTTATGCACCCTAAAATCTTGTTTGCTTTTACTGCTGCTTGACATTGCGTACTGCTGCTCAGCTTACTTGTAACCAGAATACTCAAGTCCTTCTCCTGTTCTGTAATCTCTAATATGTTTACATTTAATTTATATGCAGCAGTACAAATACTCCCATTGTCTTGAATTACTCTACATTTATTAACATAAACTTCATCTTCATCTGGGTTTGCCCTTGCAGGAATCTTTTCCGGATCCTTTTGTAATATTATAAGGTCAAAGGTTAATAATCAACCCATGCAGTTTGGAAGGTGCCTTGATCCAAGTCCTGCTGAATATGTTGGCGCTTTAAAAATAAAATTATTATTATTAATTATTATCAAAAGGTAAGGATATCCAGCTGCTTTTGGGAAAAAAATATACAAATATGGTATTAGTAGAATTCAATAAAAACAGAATATTTTGGAAAAGGTCTCATATTTTTCTATAGTACTGGGAATGTTCTGTTTTTATTGAATTCTACTAAAAAATTGTTTTGAATTTTTTTTATCAAAAAAACAGCTGGATATCCCTATCTTCTATTGCTAGCACCAAGCAGGAGTGACTTTTTCATCCAAGCTGAGGATGCGCTGGATAGTTCAACGTGTGTGAGCTTGATCACTCTCTCTTATTTATTGCCTTAAATGATCCATTTGTTTTAGATTCAGAACACCTGTGGGCTTAAAATAATTTTTACTTACAGGGAATTTGTCAGCATTTGTTTGCTATTTCATCTGAGACCAGCAAAATATAGGACATGAGACCCTGAATCCAACGATGTATCACTAAGTTTACTGGGTGCAGCCGTTCTGACGCAATCAGAGTTTTTAGATTTAGCAATGCAACAGAGCTGAGAAAGCTAACCACACTCACACCACAGCTAACCCCGCCCATACCAGACTCTCATGCACATAGCTATTGACAGTGAGTGAGTGCTTATAACAGAGGGGGCGGAGTCAAACCAGGGCTTACAAGACCAGCTAGTCACAGCAATGTTAATCACAAGGTGATTAGCACTTCAGTCTAGGCTAGTTTCACACTATTATATGGCTGAGCTGCGGAGGGATGCTGCATTTTGTTGCAGTCGCCGCACCGTCAAATGGGTGAAAAACGCTGCAAAAATGCTGAAAGAATAAATTCTGGAGACATGAAACTGCTTCAAATCTGCAAGGAAAAAGTAAGCTGCTTTTCCATGAGTTTTCAGACATCTCATTCACTTTTCTGGTGCTATCAAACAGCTTTTTTGGGACCACAGAGCTCTTTATTACAAAAATGTCTGTCAATCCAGTTGAAAGAAATCAACATTTTCCAGGAGGGAAATTTATATTCTACATTATGTCAATTCAGTTTTGTCTTTTGACGATGATGTTCAGTTTATAGCAATTTTTATTTTAAAATGTGACATATACCCAAATCAGTCGTAACCCACAAGTGCAGGAAAATATTTCACATTCACCACGCACCGGGTGGACCTGTGTGCTCTGAAATACCAGGGCCGAGTGTCAGCTCTAGTCCGGCCCCGGAAGTGATTATGTTCATCGATCATAGATATCTCCGTGGATGGAGTTAATATCAGATTATTATCGATTTAGAATGGAAATATTGCATTACTAGTGCCATGTGATATTCTTGGTATGCTACAGATGTGCCATCTAATGTAGGAGTCATTATCTTCTCCCGCATATTTTAGCTTCCATGTGCTAGTCAGAAAAATATACAGAGAATGTATGTTCTTTCTACCACCGTCAACTCCTTGTCAGCGCAGGTGTCCACAGATATCGGATCTTCATTTATCTAATCCATGATTCCTCCATAACACCTTTCCCTTTTAGAAATGGGATGGGAGGTTGATTTTCAGATTATCTCCCAAACCCATCTCACTAGTTTCACCCTGGTGAGATAAACCATCTGCATTTCCAGTGAAAGGGGCTAAGAGGGGGTGAAGTGCTATGTGGGATTTATGTTTTGCAGATAGCTGTGGGTTAAACTGGGTTTTCTCAAAGGATCCAACTTCTCAAGTGTCTGCCACGAGATCTACAAGGGCAACTATAACCCTCTCCTCTGGTAAACTGCACACTTGGATGACACAGGCTTACTGGTCATAATGGGCCTTCATCATATTTTTTGAGAAAACCTGCTTTTTTTCTGGCATGGTGCTCAGTGACTAGATAAGTGACATAATGTAGAGATTGATAGATAAGATATGGGCCCTTCCATTGCAGCTTGTAATTTATTTTGTGTCATAAGGAATAGCACTCACACTTTCTGACCCACTTCATAAACTGGTTCTCTTGCATTGCTTTTATACCATTGTTTCTTGCACCAGTCAAAATAGAGTTTGCCTCTTTTCTCTGAATCACATGACATAATCTATAAATCTTCTGCAATAGCTTGGTGGAAGTTAAACTTTGCTGGAGTATGTGAAGAAAAAAAATGCTGTTGTAAGGTGCTGTTACTGCGGTATATCACCAAACAATCAATTCACAGTCACAGTGAGTGACTATACAGCTACAGCACTTCTCTATCTATCACTTAGATCTTTGGATTATTATTCACAGACTGAGACTAGCATTTCTATTTTCCATGTATTTCGGCATGGCAGTAGTACACCAGAATCAGATTACTATTTCTATCCATATTTGGAATGGCCTGTTCACTTTGACCTCATATCTCTAGCCTGTAAAATCCTAAAATGGCTCTCCTCAGTTGGCCTTCATCTTTTATAGTGGTTCTGATAGTCCCCTCTTTTGGTTATACAAGACCATGTAATGTGATAGCTGCAAGTGATAACATTCTTTCTGGCTGCTACAGACTTGAACCCATTAATGACTGAGCCAATTTTGACCTTAATGACCAGGCCAAATTTTATAATTCTGACCACTGTCACTTTGTGAGGTAATAACTCTGGAACGCTTCAACGTATCCCACTGATTCTGAGAATGTTTTTTCATGACATATTGTACTTCATGATAGGGGTAAAATTTTCGATATTACCTGTGTTTATTTGTTGAAAAAAATGGAAATTTGGCAAAAAATTTAGAAATTTTGCAATTTTCAAACTTTTAATTTTTATGCCCTTAAATCAGAGTTACGTCACACAAAATAGTTAATAAATAACATTTCCCACATGTCTCCTTTACATCAGCACAATTTTTGAAACTTTTTTTTGTTAGTAAGTTTGAAGCGTTAACCCCTTTCCCCCCAAGGGTGGTTTGCACGTTAAAGGGAATCTGTCACCCTAAATTGGCGGGATATTTAAATGATGGCAGTCAGGTCAGATGGGCGGTGTTTTGGGTACTTGCCTTAACATGTTGTTCGCCACTGTTTCCATTATTTCTGGGAATTGTAGTCGTTGCCCTCCATATAACGCGCCTGCGCATTGCAATCTGCGGGCAAAGCATACTGCGCGTGCGCAATTCAAGATTGCAATGCGCAGGTGCGTTATATGGAGGGCAACGACTACAATTCCAGAAATAATGGAGACAGCGGCGAACAACATGTTAAGGCAAGTACCCAAAACACCGCCCATCTGACCTGACTGCCATAATTGAAATATCCCGCCAATTTAGGGTGACAGATTCCCTTTAATGACCGGGCCAATTTTTACAATTCTGACCACTGTCTCTTTATGAGGTTATAACTCTGGAACGCTTCAACGGATCTTTGCGATACTGAGAATGTTTTCTCGAGACATATTGTACTTCACGCTAGTGGTAACATTTCTTCGATATAACGTGCTTATTTTTGAAAAAAAATGCAAATATGGCAAAAATTTAGAAAATTTAGCAATTTTCAAACTTTTAATTTTTATTCCCTTAAAACAGAGAAATATGTCACACAAAATAGTTAATAAATAACATTTCCCACATGTCTACTTTACATCAGCACAATTTTGGAACCAAAATTTTTTTTTGATAGGAAATTATAACGGTTAAAAGTTGACCAGCGATTTCTCATTTTTACAACAAAATTTACAAAGCCATTTTTTTTAGGGACCACCTCACATTTGAAGTCACTTTGAGGGGTCTATATGGCAGAAAATACCCAAAAGTGACACCATTCTAAAAACTGCACCCCTCAAGGTACTCAAACCACATTCAAGAAGTTTATTAACCCTTCAAGTGCTTCACAGGAGCTGAAGCAACGTGGAAGGAAAAAATGAATATTTAACTTTTTAGTCACAAAAATGATCTTTTACTAACTTTTTTTCATTTTCACAAGGGTAAAAGGAGAAAATGGACAGATAAAGTTGTTGTGCAATTTCTCCTGAGTATGCCAATACCCCATATGTGGGGGAAAACCACTGTTTGGGCACACGGCAGAGCTAGTAAGGGAAGGAGCGCCATTTGACTTTTTCAAACCAAAATTGGCTGGAATTGAGATTGGACGCCATGTCGCGTTTGGAGAGCCCCTGATGCACCTAAACAGTGGAAACCTCCCACAAGTGACACCATTTTGGAAACTAGACCCCTTATGGAACTTATCTAGATCTGTTGTGAGCACTTTGAACCCCAAGTGTTTCACAAAAGTTTATAATGCCTGGGTATGAAAAAAAAAAAAAAACAATTTTCCACAAAAATGAATTTTTAGTCCCAAATTTTTGATTTTTCCCAAGGAAATTGGACCTGAAAAGTTGTTGTCTAATTTGTCCTGAGTACGCTGATACCCCATATGTGGGGGGGGAAATTGTTTGGGCGCACGGCAGGGCTTGGAAAGGATGTAATAACAATTTGGAATGCAGTCGTTGATGGGGTCCTGTTCCGTTTGCAGTACCCCAGATGTGCCTAAACAGTGGAAACCCCCCACAAGTGACCACATTTTGGAAACTAGACCCCCCAAGGAAATTATATAGATCTGTGGTGAGCACTTTGAACCCCAAGTGCTTCACACAAGTTTTTAATGCCCGGGCATGAAAATAAAAAATCCTATATTTTTCCCACAAAAATTATCTTTCAGTCACCAATTTTTTATTTTCCCAAGGGCAACAGGAGAAATTGGATCCCAAAAGTTGTTGTCCAATTTGTCCTGAGTACGCTGATATCCATATGTGGGGGGGAACCACTGTTTGGGCGCACGGCAGAGCTTGGAATGGAAGGAGCACCATTTGACTTTTTCCAACCAAAATTGGCTGGAATTGAGATTGGACGCCATGTTGCATTTGGAGAGCCCCTGATGTGCCTAAACAGTGGAAACCCCCCACAAGTGACCAAATTTTGGAAACTAGACCCACTAAGGAACTTATCTAGATCTGTGGTGAGCAATTTGAACCCCCAAGTGCTTCACACAAGTTTATAACGTAGAGCCCTAAAATTAAAAAATAATATTTTTTCCACAAAAATGATCTTTTCACCCCAATTTTTATTTCCCAAGGGTAACAAGACCCAAAAAGTTATTGTGCAATTTGTCATGAGTACACTGATACCACATATGTGGGGTAAACCACTGTTTGGGTGCATGGCAGAGCTCGGAAGGGAAGGAGCGCCGTTTGACTTTTTTAACGTAGAATTGGCTGGACGCCAGGTCGTGTTTGGAGAGCTCCTGATGTGCCTAAACAGTGGAAACCCCCACAAATGACACCATTTTGGAAACTAGACCCCTCAAGGAACTTATCTAGATGTGTGGTGAGAACTTTGAACCCGCAGGTGCTTCACTAAAGTTTATAACGCCTGAGCTTGAAAATAAAAAAATCATATTTTTTCCACAAACATGATCTTTTAGTCCCCAAAATTTTATTTTCCCAAGGGTAACAGGAGAAATTGGACCCCAAAAGTTGTTGTCCAATTTGCCCTGAGTACGCTGATACCCCATATGTGGAGAAAACTACTGTATGGGCACACGTCAGGACTCGGAAGGGTAGTGACATTTTGGATTGCAGACTTTGATGG
>JARQOD010000005.1:331000256-331077285 GCA_033576555.1 Oophaga sylvatica
CCCTCTTAAAGGGACTGCCCGCATCATCCTAAGGTATTCCCAGCCTATAGCTGGGTGACACTTTCTTTTTAAGTCTTCTCCAATATGGAGGTGCCTGAGCTACATTGTTAGTTTGCCTTGCATGCTTGCTAGTTGTCAGGTTCCCCAGGTCCTCCTGTCTGCTTGTCTACCCTGTGCCCATCTGCTCTTACCTGTCTGTGCCCATCTGCTCTTACCTGTCTATGCTCTTCTGTCCATCAGCCGGTCCAGATCACACCTACCAGGCCCATCTAACACACGGTCCAGCCCTCACCTGCCAGTGCTTTTCTGCTCCTCAGCCAGTCCCATCTGCATTCATGGTTCCAGAGTCCCTACAGTGCCTGCCTGCATTTTTCTTCACTCCTTCGGTCTGTAGCAGCTTACCCACTGTAGGGGGTCAGCTGCCACCTTCTGTAGGTCAGCCATGGAGTGCCACATGGAGCCACCTCTTTTTCCGTCCTTGGGTCGCAGTTTTTGCCTGCTGCCACTTATCTGAGTAGGGATTTGATAGGCCATCTAGTTATACCCCTTCCAGGCTTTCAGAGGGATACTGTCACGCGGTCTTATGATATGTGTACGATGTCAGTAAACTATTCTTAAAAGAACAACACTCTATACAACATATAGATTAGCAACATCAGCATGTAAATATAGAATAGATTTACCTGACACGATATCCATTGAACTCAGGGTTAATCTTGAGGACTTGATACACTGTCACAGGAAAGAGGAGGACCGGGGGTCTAACCTGACCCTAAACTGGGGTCCTAACTAATCCCTCACCTTGGAGGTACTGATAATGGTTCAGAGGTCCAAGTCTCCAGCCTAACCCTGTCTCCTATCAGTCCCTGAACCCTGTAATCAGTCCTAAGAAGGATTCTGATTACCACCAAAGGGATATGGGCTGATCTCTGCTAAATACACAGATTAGACATATAAGACAGACTGGAGAAAACACAGACTTGCATACACACTCAAACACAGAAGGAACATAAATGATCTGGGATATTAAACTCTAAGCAAGGTGAGCTTAAAACAACTAAGGAGCTCTTTAACTTAAGTCTATACAGATACAATCCTATCTGTGGTCTGCATGAAGAATTTCACTGGCAACTCCCAACACAGACAACCAGAGATTTAAAGGAAACCAATCAACAAATAATTAATTGCAGCCGGGAGAAACTGCACCCAGTCCCAGAACTGAGCACAGACAGAATTAACTCCCTAACTGCCAAACACAAAGAAACAGCAACTCAGCTGTGAGAAGTCAGAATGTGCAACCGCGACGATCTTCGTGGCGATGCACACATGACAGTACCCCCCCTTCTACGAGGGGCCTCCGGACCCTCAGGGCCAGGTTTGCCCGGGTGAGTTCTGTGGAAGGTCCGCACCAAACGATCTGCGTTAATGTCAGACGCAGGAACCCACGTCCTCTCCTCTGGACCATACCCCTTCCAATGCACCAAGTACTGAAGGGACCGGCGATTCAGACGTGAGTCAATGATCTTTGACACTTGAAACTCCAAGTTACCATTGACCACCACTGGAGGAGGAGGTAGAGGTGATGGTATGACTGGTGCCACGTACCTCTTAAGTAATGACTTGTGGAACACATTGTGGATTTTAAACGTAGGAGGGAGGTCCAGATGAAATGCCACAGGATTAATTATGGAACTGATCCTGTACGGCCCGATGAATCTGGGGCCCAGCTTCCAGGAGGGAACTTTAAGTTTTATATTCCTGGTAGACAACCATACCAGATCGTTCACATTAAGATCTGGACCAGAAACTCTCCTCCTATCAGCCATACGTTTATAACGGTTCCCCATAGCACTCAGATTATTCAATACACCTCTCCACACTGAAGCAAGTGACGACGAGAAACGCTCCTCCTCAGGAACCCCAGAAGGGCCCCCCCCATTGAATGTACAAAACTGGGGATGAAAACCATATGCCCCAAAAAATGGGGACTTACCAGTGGACTCGCTCCGCCTGTTGCTAAGAGCGAACTCTGCCAGAGGCAAGAAAGAAGACCAGTCCTCCTGGTTCTCTGAGACAAAACACCGAAGATAAGTCTCTAGGCTTTGATTCAGACGCTCTGTCTGACCATTGGTCTGCGGATGAAAAGCCGAGGAAAATGACAATTGCATCCCCCGACGTAAACAAAATGCCCTCCAAAACTTGGACACAAACTGAGACCCCCTATCTGACACCACATCAGAAGGCAACCCATGAAGTCTCACAATCTCCCCAATGAACACCTGCGCCAGAGTTTTAGCATTAGGGAGGGCAGGAAGAGCAATGAAATGTGCCATCTTACTGAACCTGTCAACAACCACCAGTATGACAGTCTTCCCTGACGACTGAGGAAGGTCCGTGATGAAGTCCATAGACAAATGAGTCCATGGACGCTCCGGAAGTTTCAAGGGTAAGAGGGTCCCAGACGGACGGGTATGAGGGGTCTTAGAGCGAGCACAAACCCACAGGACGCGACAAAAGTTAAAACATCTTTATTAACGTTAGGCCACCAAAACCGGCGAGAAAGGAGATCTAAAGTAGCCTTACTCCCTGGATGTCCTGCTAAAGCAGAATTATGATGTGCCTCAATAACCTTTTGTCTCAACTGATTTGGGACAAACAGTCTCCCTGGAGGTCCTGCAGGGGCGTCCCCCTGAGCCTCTAACACCTCCTCCTCAAGCTCAGAACATACAGCCGACACTACACACCCCTCCTGAAGGATAGGAATCGGGTCATCCATTTTCCCGGCCCCTGGGAAACTGCGAGACAAGGCATCCGCCTTAACATTCTTAGATCCAGGGCGATAAGTGACAACAAAATTAAACCTGGTAAAAAACAACGACCATCGAGCTTGTCTGGAATTCAGACGCTTAGCAGATTCCAAATACAGCAGGTTCTTGTGATCAGTAATGACGGTGACCGGGTGGACTGCCCCTCCAAAAAGTGACGCCATTCTTCAAAAGCCAACTTAATGGCCAAAAGTTCCCTATTGCCGATATCATAATTCCTTTCGGCGGACGACAATTTTTTAGAAAAGAAAGCGCACGGATGCCATTTACCAGGGGACGGACCCTGGGACAATATTGCACCCACCCCTACGTCAGACGCGTCCACCTCCACAACGAACGGCTGTGATGCATCTGGTTGGATGAGAACGGGTGCCGAAGCAAAACATTTTTTCAAAGAGGAAAAAGCTTGGCAAGCTTTGTCCGACCATTTAGAAAAATCCGTCCCTTTTCTTGTCATGTCAGTGAGAGGTTTGACAACAGATGAGAAATTACAAATAAATTTCCGGTAGTAGTTAGCAAACCCCAGAAAACGCTGCAGAGCCTTAAGATCCTCTGGCTGATCCCATTCAAGCACTGCTCTCACCTTTTCAGGGTCCATACGGAAACCGGAGGCTGACACCAAGAAACCCAAAAACTGAAGTTCCTGTACGGCGAATACACACTTTTCCAGTTTGGCGTATAGTTTATTGTCTCGCAAGATCTGCAACACCTGTCTCACATGCTCCTGGTGAGACACAAGATCTGGTGAGTAAATTAAAATGTCATCCAAATATACGACCACAAACAGCCCCACCAGATGACGAAAAATGTCATTAACAAAATGTTGGAATACTGCTGGTGCAGTAGTCAGACCAAAAGGCATGACAAGGTTCTCATAATGTCCCTCCGGCGTGTTAAACGCCGTTTTCCACTCATCCCCCTCTTTTATCCTAATCAGATTATACGCCCCCTGAGATCCAATTTAGAGAACCATTTGGCGCCAACAATTTGATTGAAGAGATCAGGAATCAGAGGGAGTGGATACGGATCTCGAACAGTAATCTGATTAAGTTCGCGGAAATCCAAGCAAGGGCGTAGGCCTCCATCTTTTTTCTTCACAAAGAAGAACCCCGCGGCCACTGGGGAAGATGAAGGTCTAATATGCCCTTTGGCCAGACTTTCCGAAATATAATCTTTCATAGCCTGCCTCTCAGGACCAGAAAGGTTATATAACCTAGCTTTAGGTAACTTAGCATCAGGAAGTAAATTAATAGAGCAGTCATACACGCGATGAGGAGGCAACTCCTGACACCCCTCCTCAGAGAACACATCCCCAAAGTCCTCCAAAAAAGGAGGCAAAGTACTAGTCACGACCGCACTGATGACTGTGTTCATGCAGTTACTTTTGCAAAACTCACCCCATTGGCTTATATCTCTGGACTGCCAATTAATCACAGGGTTATGTTTAACCAACCAAGGAAGTCCCAACACAATAGGAGTAGGTAGACCCTCCAACACATAACAAGATAATAGTTCCCTATGTATTGCCCCTACCCGAAGGTCAATGTTATGAACCTCATGAACAAAGCTACCTTGGCCGAGAGGCCTGGCGTCAATGGAGAATATAGGGATCGGTTTGACCAATACACTCAGATGCATACCTTGAGCCTGAGCAAACTGAGCGTCAACCAGATTAGCCCCGGACCCACTATCAAGAAGAACAGAAAATCTCTCCACTCTCGTACCAACCACCACCTCCACTGGTACAAGGAACTGAGAAGAACTAGCGGACGAAATACATACTCCCAGGTTGTCGTCCACCACACAACCTGGGATTAACAGTTTTCCGGCGACTTTTTGCTCAACAAGGCACGGGATGGACATCCCTCAACAAAATGTCCCTCTTTCCCGCAGAAGAAACACCTTCTAGTCCTGCGGCGTACCGCCAATCCCTCCTACAAAATGATGTCCCTCCCAACTGCATAGGCTCCTCCGAACAGACAAGGGGAACGTCAACATAAGGGACTTTAGTAGTAGGTGGAGTAACAACAGGGGGCGGAGTTACCTCGCACCTCTCCCGGAGCCGTCTATCAGTACGGATAGCTAGGGCCATAGCAGCCTCCAGTGATGGAGGAGAATCATACTGAGCCAAAACGTCCTTTAATTTGTCAGAAATCCCATGACAAAACTGGCTTCTAAGAGCTGGGTCATTCCACTGAGTATCTGTGGCCCATCTACGGAACTCAGAAGCAAATTCCTCCGCCGGACGATCTCCCTGCTGTATCTTACGTAATTTTGTCTCAGCAAGAGAGACCCGATCTGGGTCATCATATACCAAACCCAGGGCAGTAAAAAATCGATCTACTGACTGTAGAGCCGGGGATCCCGGAGGAAGGGAGAAGGCCCAGGATTGAGGGTCCCCTTGTAGGAGCGAGATAACAATTCCCACTCTCTGTTCTTCAATCCCTGATGATCGAGGCCGAAGCCGAAAATACAATTTACATGCTTCCCTGAAGGTAAAAAATTTGTCTCGCCCACCAGTGAACCTGTCCGGGAGAGCTACTTTAGGTTCAAATCTGGTTTGCTCCGAGAGAGACAAAACTTTGGACTTAATGTCCGTCAGCTCCATGGATAATCCCTGCAACTGCAGAGCCAGCTCGGCGACTGGATCCATGGCAACTGGGAATAATTTTATGGGCCAGTGAAAATGTCACGCGGTCTTATGATATGTGTACGATGTCAGTAAACTATTCTTAAAAGAACAACACTCTATACAACATATAGATTAGCAACATCAGCATGTAAATATAGAATAGATTTACCTGACACGATATCCGTTGAACTCAGGGTTAATCTTGAGGACTTGATACACTGTCACAGGAAAGAGGAGGACCGGGGGTCTAACCTGACCCTAAACTGGGGTCCTAACTAATCCCTCACCTTGGAGGTACTGATAATGGTTCAGAGGTCCAAGTCTCCAGCCTAACCCTGTCTCCTATCAGTCCCTGAACCCTGTAATCAGTCCTAAGAAGGATTCTGATTACCACCAAAGGGATATGGGCTGATCTCTGCTAAATACACAGATTAGACATATAAGACAGACTGGAGAAAACACAGACTTGCATACACACTCAAACACAGAAGGAACATAAATGATCTGGGATATTAAACTCTAAGCAAGGTGAGCTTAAAACAACTAAGGAGCTCTTTAACTTAAGTCTATACAGATACAATCCTATCTGTGGTCTGCATGAAGAATTTCACTGGCAACTCCCAACACAGACAACCAGAGATTTAAAGGAAACCAATCAACAAATAATTAATTGCAGCCGGGAGAAACTGCACCCAGTCCCAGAACTGAGCACAGACAGAATTAACTCCCTAACTGCCAAACACAAAGAAACAGCAACTCAGCTGTGAGAAGTCAGAATGTGCAACCGCGACGATCTTCGTGGCGATGCACACATGACAGATACGGAACAGTGATTCCACCACCTTGCCTGTTACAATATCCATCTGTTGGTTTGGTCGTAGTGGAAGAGGTGTCGGTCCCCGCTATACTAGTTCTACTCTGTTGCAATTGATGCCACTTTGTTGGTGTCTGCCACTAATTTTTATAAATGTGTAGACTCCTAGTTGGGTCTCCTTCATGCGTGTTGCCTGTAGCAGTACGCCTCCAAGACCATCAGGCCTCCACTTCCTTTGACTCAACTACCCATGTTACTATCCTTAGATTTTTCAGACAACAGTAGTCTATAAAATTTATATGATATTTGTGCCTCCTGAGTGTGGCTGAGTATGAAAGCAGGTTGAGCTGTTGCATGTGGTATCAGGGCTCCCAGCAGAGGAGGCCTACACCGATCCAACATCCACCTTGTCTTACTGTGACATTCAATTGAAAGCTGTAAATGCTGTCCCAGACCCCGATACCTCATGCCGGGCTGATTGCTGCAGTGCCATGCTACAATTAGTACTGTGGGTGAATTGAAGCCACTTTCCTGGTGTCTATCCCTCATTTGATGTGTTTTGGCAGCATTTGGGTATGTTACTAGGTGTTGTGCATGTGTCTGTTTTTGCCTCCCATTGACCTGAATGGCATTCGGTTATGTTCGAATTTATCAGCGAATATTGCAAATTCGTCGATCATAATCTGAACCGAACATTGAAATACCGTATTTTTCGGACTATAAGACGCACCGGACTATAAGACGCACCCAGGTTTTAGAGGTGGAAAATAGGGAAAAAATATATTTGAAGCAAAAAATGTGGTAAAATATTTAAAGGGAGTCTGTCACCCCATTTTTGGACTACGAGATACGGCCATCGCCATCAGGGGCTTATCTTACATTCTGTAATGTTGTAGATAAGCCCACGATGTCACCTGAAAGAGAAGAAAAACGAGTTACCGTATATTATACTCACCCAGGGGCGGTCTGCCGTCTGGTCCGATGGGCGTCGTGGTCTGGGGCCTCCCATCTTGTAGTGAAGCCGGCCTCTTCTTTTCGTCCCATCGCGGCTCCTGCGCAGACGCACTGATCTGCCCTGGTGAGGGCAGCGCAGAGTACTGCAGTGCGAAGGCGCTGGACCTCTCTGACCTTTCCTGGCGTCTGCGCACTGCAGTTCTCTGCTCTGCCCTCACCAGGGCAGATCAGTGCGCCTGCGCAGGAGCCGCGATGGGACGGAAAGAAGAGGCCGGCTTCGCTACAAGATGGGAGGCGCCGAATCGGACCGCGACTCCCTCCGGACCGGACGGCGGAACGCCCTGCGTGAGTATAATATACGGTAACTCATTTTTCTTTTCTTTCAGGTGACATTGGGGGCTTATCTACAGCATTCCAGAATGCTGTAGATAAGCCCCTGATGGCGGTGTCATAGAGCAAAAATGGGGTGACACCGTTTTTAAACTTTTAATCCAGATTACACTCACTTCTGTGGCCACGCTAGACAGGAAGTACCAGCTGGGAGAACTTCCTCCTGTACCTCTTGTCTAGTGTGGCCGCACTATATTAACAGCGCGGCGGCTCACACAGTGGAGGTGCAACTTCACCGCCGGCGGCTCACACTGTGGAGTCTGCCGCTTCCCGCAGTCCATCTTCACCGCCGGCGTCTCCTGCTCCACCGCCGGCGGCTCACACAGGCTTTCTTCACCGCCGGCGGCATCAGCGTCACCGCCGGCGGCTTCCCCTTCACCGCCGGCGGCTCCTGCTCTACCGCCTGCGGCTCTCGCAGGCCTTCTTCACCGCCGGCGGCTTCAGCATCACCGCCGGCGGCTTCCGCTTCACCGCCGGCGGCTCCTGCTCCACCGCCGGCGGCTCCTGCAGGCTTTCTTCACCGCCGGCGGCTTCAGCGTCACCGCCGGCGGCTCCTGCTCCACCGCCGGCGGCTCCTGCAGGCTGTCTTCACCGCCGGCGGCTTCAGCGTCACCGCCGGCGGCTTCCGCTTCACCGCCGGCGGCTCCTGCTCCACCGCCGGCGGCTCCTGCAGGCCTTCTTCACCGCCGGCGGCTTCAGCGTCACCGCCGGCGGCTTCCGCTTCACCGCCAGCGGCTCCTGCTCCACCGCCGGCGGCTCTCGCAGGCTTTCTTCACCGCCGGCGGCTTCAGCTTCACCGCCGGCGGCTTTCGCTTCACCGCCGGCGGCTCCAGCTCCACCGCCGGCGGATCTCGCACGCTTTCTTCACTGCCGGCGGCTGCAGCTCCACTGCCGGCGGCTTTCGCTTCACCGCCGGAAGCTCCTGCTCCACCGCCGGCGGCTCTCGCAGTCCTTCACCGCCGGCGGCTCCTGCTCCACCGCCAACGACTCCCGCCATGCTGGAGACTCCCGCAGTGCCGCTCCACCGCCAGAGGCTCCCAGCTCCTGCACTACCGCTCCACGGACGCCGGCTCCGAGTTCCTGTGATGCCGCTGGACCCCATTTAGAGGTACGTTCCGATCATAAGACGCACCCTCATTTTCCCCCCGATTTTGGGGGTAAAAAAGTGCGTCTTTTGGTCCGAAAAATACGGTATTCACTCATCTCTACTTAAGACTAAGATAATTAATTTATACTTTCCTGTCATCAATCTCTGCAGTCCGACTCCTTTTAATTGTTCTTTTATATTGATGTTTTCTTGATGTGTTTTTTGTTTTAATAAAAATTATTATTTTTTATGCCGTGGAATGATTGTCTGAGATGAAAAGATGAACGCTACCATGAATCTTGTGTCATCCCAACAGTAAAGCATGACCATTGATGTGTGGGGTTGCTGTGCAAGGAAAGTGGGCTCATTTACAATTTGGACTAAGAACACTGCTTATGAATAGAGCATGTTAAATATAGGTACTCAGACCACATGCAGAACGCATGCAGACATAGGCGGAGCTGACCGGAGGAGGTGCGGTGGTGGGCGGAGCTTCACGGAGGAGGTACGCAGCCCTCCGCAGCACCTCCATCTGCAAGTGTGAAACCAGCTTAAGTTGCAAACATCCTGCCCACTTGTCCTGATAAGAACAGGAAAGGGGGGCAGTTTAATCAATTACCTGTTCCTATTAGGAAAAATGGACAATCCTACATTCGCTGTAATAATTGCATAATGTAAAAAAGAGTTTACAGAATATAAAAAAGGGGCCTTATATCTTCTGCTGCAAAGTGTGTTTTATCTACAGTCATGGCCAAAAGTTTTGAGAATGACACAAATATTAATTTTTACAAAGTCTACTGCTTCACTTTTTCTAATTGCAATTTGCATATACTCCAGAATGTTATAAAGAGTGATCAGCTTAACAGCAATTACTTGCAAAGTCAATATTTGGCTAGAAAATGAACTTTATCCCCCAAAACATATTTCAACATCATTGCAGTCCTGCCTTAAAAGGACCAGCTAACCTCTTTTCAGTGATTGCTCCATTAACACAGGTGTGGGTGTTGATGAGGACATGGCTGGAGATAAATCTGTAATGATTAAGTAAGAATGACACCACTGGACACTTTAAAAGGAGGCTGGTGCTTGGCATCATTGTTTCTCTTCTGTTAACCATGGTTATCTCTAAAGAAACACGTGCAGTCATCATTGCAATGCACAAAAATGGCCTAACGGGGAAGAGTATCGCAGCTAGAAAGATTGCACCTCAGTCAACAATCTATCGCATCATCAAGAACTTCAAGGAGAGAGGTTCCATTGTTGCCAAAAAGGCTTCAGGACGCCCAAGAAAGAACAGTAAGCGCCAGGTCCGTCTCTTAAAAGTGTTTCAGCTGCGGGTTTGGGCTACCAGCAGTGCAGAGCTTGCTCAGGAATGGCAGCAGGCAGGTGTGAGTGCATCTGCACGCACTGTGAGGCGGAGACTCTTGGAGCAAGGCCTGGTCTCAAGGAGGGCAGCAAAGAAGCCACTTCTCTCCAGAAAAAACATCATGGACAGACTGATATTCTGCAAAAGGTACAGGCAGTGGACTGCTGAGGACTGGGGTAAAGTTATTTTCTCTGATGAATCCCCTTTTCGATTGTTTGGGACATCAGGAAAACGCCTCATTCGGAGAAGACAAGATGAGCGCTACCACCAGTCTTGTCTCATGCCAACTGTTAAGCATCCTGAAACCATTCATTTGTGGGGTTGCTTCTCAGCCAAGGGAATCGGCTCTCTCACAGTCTTGCCTAAAAACACAGCCATGAATAAAGAATGGTACCAGAATGTCCTCCAAGAGCAACTTCTCCCAACCCTCCAAGAGCAGTTTGGCGATCAACAATGCCTTTTCCAGCATGATGGAGCACCTTGCCATAAACCAAAGGTGATAACTAAATGGCTCAGGGAACAAAACATAGAGAATTTGGGTCCATGGCCTGGAAACTCCCCAGATCTTAATCCCATTGAGAACTTGTGGTCAATCATCAAGAGACGGGTGGACAAACAAAAACCTAAAAATTCTGACAAAATGAAAGCATTGATTGTGCAAGAATGGACTGCTATCAGTCAGGATTTGGTCCAGAAGTTGATTGAGAGCATGCCAGGGAGAATTGCAGAGGTCCTGAAGAAGAAGGGTCAACACTGCAAATATTGACTTGCTGCATTAACTCATTCTAACTGTCAATATAAGCTTTTGTTACTCATATGTTTGCAATTATTATATTTCTGTCTGTAATAAAAACATCTGTCAAACACACATAGAAACCAGAGGGCAGCAGATCATGTGAAAATATAATATTTGTGTCATTCTCAAAACTTTTGACCATGACTGTACTTTTGTCTGATTGGCATTGGAGATGTATTACTGTTTCCTTATATATTTCTTTATATCCTGTGCTTAATATGTTAAAACAAATCTGGTCCAATTTTAATGTATTTTATGTCATTTTTTTCTAAGATTAATTAATAAAGATATGTGTAAAATTATGTGTTGCTGTTACTTCTTGATAACAGCATCATATTTGTAACACCTCAAAGATCCAGTAGATGGCTCAGTAATACTACTTTGCGTAAACTGTGAGTATTGTGTATTATTGATACCTTAACTGACAAGTGTAAATTTTGCATGCCCCAATGACAAGTTAATCTTTTATTGAAATTAGTGCTCAAAAATTATTTTATTTTTTTTTATATATTTTATCACAGATTGTGAATTAAAATAAAATTTTTTTTCCTTGATGAATTACATGCAAGGCTGTAAAGAAGTAACTGTGGACAGCGGCTTTTCAGAAAATGTGGGCTTGTGCAGCCTTAAAAAAGAATTGAGATTAAGTAAATCCTTTTTCTTCTTAAGCTAAAACTCATCTGAATTATATATATATATACAGTCATGGCCAAAAGTTTTGAGAATGACACAAATATTATATTTTCACATGATCTGCTGCCCTCTGGTTTTTATGTGTGTTTGACAGATGTTTTTATCACAGACAGAAATATAATTGCAAACATATGAGTAACAAAAGCTTATATTGACAGTTAGAATGAGTTAATGCAGCAAGTAAATATTTGCAGTGTTGACCCTTCTTCTTCAGGACCTCTGCAATTCTCCCTGGCATGCTCTCAATCAACTTCTGGACCAAATCCTGACTGATAGCAGTCCATTCTTGCACAATCAATGCTTTCATTTTGTCAGAATTTTTAGGTTTTTATTTGTCCACCCGTCTCTTGATGATTGACCACAAGTTCTCAATGGGATTAAGATCTGGGGAGTTTCCAGGCCATGGACCCAAAATCTATATGTTTTGTTCCCTGAGCCATTTAGTTATCACCTTTGCTTTATGGCAAGGTGCTCCATCATGCTGGAAAAGGCATTGTTGATCGCCAAACTGCTCTTGGAGGGTTGGGAGAAGTTGCTCTTGGAGGACATTCTGGTACCATTCTTTATTCATGGCTGTGTTTTTAGGCAAGACTGTGAGAGAGCTGATTCCCTTGGCTGAGAAGCAACCCCACACATGAATGGTTTCAGGATGCTTAACAGTTGGCATGAGACAAGACTGGTGGTAGCGCTCACCTTGTCTTCTCCGAATGAGGCGTTTTCCTGATGTCCCAAACAATCGAAAAGGGGATTCATCAGAGAAAATAACTTTACCCCAGTCCTCAGCAGTCCACTGCCAGTACCTTTTGCAGAATATCAGTCTGTCCATGATGTTTTTTCTGGAGAGAAGTGGCTTCTTTGCTGCCCTCCTTGAGACCAGGCCTTGCTCTAAGAGTCTCCGCCTCAGAGTGCGTGCAGATGCACTCACACCTGCCTGCTGCCATTCCTGAGCAAGCTCTGCACTGCTGGTAGCCCGATCCCGCAGCTGAAACAATTTTAAGAGACGGTCCTGGCGCTTGCTGGTCTTTCTTGGGCGCCCTGGAGCCTTTTTGGCAACAATGGAACCTCTCTCCTTGAAGTTCTTGATGATGCGATAGATTGTTGACTGAGGTGCAACCTTTCTAGCTGCGATACTCTTCCCTGTTAGGCCATTTTTGTGCATTGCAATGATGACTGCACGTGTTTCTTTAGAGATAACCATGGTTAACAGAAGAAAACAATGATGCCAAGCACCAGCCTCCTTTTAAAGTGTCCAGTGGTGTCATTCTTACTTAATCATGACAGATTGATCTCCAGCCATGTCCTCATCAACACCCACACCTGTGTTAATGGAGCAATCACTGAAAAGAGGTTAGCTGGTTCTTTTAAGGCAGGGCTGCAATGATGTTGAAATGTGTTTTGGGGGATAAAGTTCATTTTCTAGCCAAATATTGACTTTGCAAGTAATTGCTGTTAGGCTGATCACTCTTTATAACATTCTGGAGTATATGCAAATTGCCATTAGAAAAAGTGAAGCAGTAGACTTTGTAAAAATGAATATTTGTGTCATTCTCAAAACTTTTGGCCATGACTGTATATATATATATATATATATATATATATATATATATATATATACAGTACAGACCAAAAGTTTAGACACACCTTCTCATTCAAAGATTTTTCTATATTTTCATGACTATGAAAATTGTACATTCACACTGAAGGCATCAAAACTGTGAGTTAAGACATGTGGAATTATATACTTAATAAAAGAGTGTAAAACAACTGAAAATATGTCTTATATTCTAGGCTCTTCAAAGTAGCCACCTTTTGCTTTGATTACTGCTTTGCACACTCTTGGCATTCTCTTGATGAGCTTCAAGATGTAGTCACCGGAAATGGTTTTCACTTCACAGGTGTGCCCTGTCAGGTTTAATAAGTGGGATTTCTGGCCTTATACAGTAAATAGGGTTGGGACCATCAGTTGTGTTGTGCAGAAGTCTGGTGGATACACAGCTGATAGTCCTACTGAATAGACTGTTAGAATTTGTATTATGGCAAGAAAAAAGCAGCTAAGTAAAGAAAAAAGAGTGGCCATCATTACTTTAAAAAATGAAGGTCAGTCAGTCCGAAAAATTGGGAAAACTTTGAAAGTGTCCCCAAGTGCAGTTGCAAAAACCATCAAGTGCTACAAAGAAACTGGCTCACATGAGGACCGCCCCAGGAAAGGAAGACCAAGAGTCACCTCTGCTTCTGAGGATAAGTTTATCCGAGTCACCAGCCTCAAAAATCGCAGGTTATTAGCAGCTCAGATTAGAGACCAGGTCAATGCCACACAGAGTTCTAGCAGCAGACACATCTCTTCGACAACTGTTAAGAAGAGACTTTGTGCAGCAGGCCTTCATGGTAAAATAGCTGCTAGGAAACCACTGCTAAGGACAGGCAACAAGCAGAAGAGACTTGTTTGGGCTAAAGAACACAAGGAATGGACATTAGACCAGTGGAAATCTGTGCTAATCTGTGCTTTGGTCTGATGAGTCCAAATTTGAGATCTTTGGTTCCAACCACCGTGTCTTTGTGCGACGCAGAAAAGGTGAACGGATGGACTCTACATGCCTGGTTCCCACCATGAAGCATTAAGGAGGAGGTGTGATGGTGTAGGGGTGCTTTGCTGGTGACATTGTTGGGGATTTATTCAAAATTGAAGGCATACTGAACCAGCATGGCTACCACAGCACTTGCAGCGACATGCTATTCCATCCGGTTTGCGTTTAGTTGGACCATCATTTATTTTTCAAGAGGACAATGACCCCAAACACACCTCCAGGCTGTGTAAGGGCTATTTGACCAAGAAGAAGAGTGATGGGGTGCTACGCCAGATGACCTGGCCTCCACAGTCACCAGACCTGAACCCAATTGTGATGGTTTGGGGTGAGCTGGACAGTAGAGTGAAGGCAAAAGTGCCAACAAGTGCTAAGCATCTCTGGGAACTCCTTCAAGACTGTTGGAAGACCATTTCCGGTGACTACATCTTGAAGCTCATCAAGAGAATGCCAAGAGTGTGCAAACTGTTGGAGTCTTTTGCAGACTCCAACAGGTTTTCTTCAAGAATGGTCCTGTATTTGGCTCCATCCATCTTCCCATCAATTTTAACCATCTTCCCTGTCCTTGCTGAAGGAAAGCAGGCCCAAACCATGATGCTGCCACCACCACGTTTGACAATGGGGATGGTGTGTTCAGAGTGATGAGCTGTGTTGCCTTTATGCCAAACATATCGTTTGGCATTGTTACCAAAAGTTTGATTTTGGTTTCATCTGACCAGAGCACCTTGTTCCACATGTTTGGTGTGTCTCCCAGGTGGCTTGTTGCAACTTTAGACAACACTTTTTATGGCTATCTTTGATAAATGGCTTTCTTCTTACCACTCGTCCATAAAGGCCAGATTTGTGCAGTGTATGACTGATTGTTGTCCTATGGCAGTGATGGCAAACCTATGGCACGCGTGCCAGAGAGGGCACACAGAGCCCTCTCAGCTGGCACGCGGCCTTGCCTCAGTTATTCCCAGACTGCAGCTTCCTCTCACATTGAGCGGCGCTCATTGTGTGAGAGGAAGTGAGAAGAAGGAAGCTGCCGGATCGCGGAGAGGTGAGTCTGGCCGCTGTGCCTGTGAAGCTGCTGTGTGTGTGTGTGTGTGTGTGTGTGTGAGAGACGCTGTTTGTATGTGTGTGTGTGTGTGTGTGTGAAGCTGCTGTGTGTGTGTGAGACGCTGTGTGTATGTATGTATGTATGTATGTGTGTGTGTGAGACGCTGTGTGTAGTGTGTGTGTGTGTGTGAAGCTGCTGTGTGTGTGTGTGTGAGACTCTGTGTGTGTGTGTGAGACGCTGTGTGTGTGTGTGTCGGTGTGTGTGTGGTGAGTGTGTGTCTGTGTGTGTATGCTGAGTGTGGCCACTGTTGAGAGATGATGGCGGTGATGGGGATAAAGCCAATGATGGTAGTGATGGGGAGAGAACCAGTGATGGGGAGAGCGCCAATGATGGGGAGAGCGCAAATGATGGGAGTGATGGGGAGAGCGCCAATGATGGAGAGAGCACCAATGATGGGAGTGATGGGAAGAGGGCCAGTGATGGGGAGAGCGCCAATGATGGGGAGAGGGCCAATGATGGGAGTGATGGGGAGAGCGCCAATGATGGTAAGAGGGCCAATCATGGGAGTGATGGGGAGAGGGCCAGTGATGGGGAGAGCGCCAATGATGGTAAGAGGGCCAATCCTGGGAGTGATGGGGAGAGGGCCAATGATGGGAGTGATGGGGAGGAGGAAATGATGGAGGAATTTCTACATGAAGGGAATCATGATGGGGCATATTTCTACATGAAGGGGATCATGATGGGACATATTTCAACATGAAGGGGATCATGATGGGGCATAATACTACAAGGGAATCATGATGGGGCATTTGTATATGAAGGGGATCATGGGGCATATTTCTGCATGAAGGGGTTCATGATGGGGCATATTTCTGCATGAAGGGGATCATGATGGGGCATATTTCTACATGAAGGGGATCATGGGGCATATTTCTGCATGAAGGGGATCATGGTGGGGCATATTTCTGCATGAAGGGGATCATGATGGGGCATATTACTACAAGAAGGGGATCATGATGGGGCATATTTCTACATGAAGGGGATCATGGGGCATATTTCTGCATGAAGAGGATCATGATGCGGCAAATACCTGCATGAAGGAGATCATGATGGGGCATATTTCTGCATGAAGGGGATCATGATGGGGCATATTTCTGCATGAAGGGGATCATGATGGGGCATTTCTGCATGAAGGAGATCATGATGGGGCATATTTCTGCATGAAGGGGGATCATGATGGGGCATATTTCTACATGAAGGGGATCATGATGGGGCATATTTCTACATGAAGGGGATCATGATGGGGCATATTTCTGCATGAAGGGGATCATGATGGGGTATATTTCTGCATGAAGGGGATCATGATGGGGCATTTCTACATGAAGGGGATTATGATGGGGCATATTACTACAAGAAGGGGATCATGATGGGGCATTTGACACATGTTGGCACTTCGTCATAAATAATTGGGTTTTAAGTTACAGTTTGGGCACTCGGTCTCAGAAAGGTTCGCCATCACTGTCCTATGGTGATCATGGGCCTGCATCTCTGATCAGTCTTCTCCTTGTTTGAAATGAAAGTTTAGAGGGACGGCCGGGTGTCTTGGTAGATTTGCAGTGGTGTGATAATCCTTCCATTTCAATATTATCGCTTGCACAGTGCTCCTTGGGATGTTTAAAGTTTTGGAAATCATTTTGTATCCAAATCCGGCTTTAACCTCTTAACGACCGCTGATACGCCTTTTCACGGCGGTCATTAAGGGTACTTAAACCACAGCGCCGTTAATTAACGGCGCTGGGGAAAAAGTGAATCTCGCCCCCCAGAGGCGCATTTTCTCCAGGGTTTCGGCTACCAGGGGTAGCCGAGACCCCAGAGAACATGAATCGGGTCGGTTTTTACCGATCCCGATGTTGCGATCGCTGTTATTAACCCTATAACGGCGATCGGAACAACAAAAAAAATTCTGATATGCAATTTAATTTGTCTCTCCTCTGATATCATCGGACATCAGAGGAGAGAGAAAAAGGGTCCCCGATCCCCCCTTGTGGCCCCCAGGCCCACCTGCCTCCTCCGGTGGGCGCCGCCATCTTGAATGGCGGGCGCATGCTCAGTGCGCCCGCCCCAATTTGCCGGGGGGTGGGCAATTTTTTCCGGGGTCTTGGCAGCCGGGGGTAGCCGAGACCCCAGAGAACATGATCTGGGTCGGTATCTACCGACCCCGGTGTTGCGCAACAACAACAAAAAAAAAAATATTTCTCTCCCCTCTGATGTGATCGCACATAAGAGGGGAGAGAATTAGGGTCCCCAGTACCCTCGATCCCCCCTGTACCTCCCGGTGTCCCCCGTCCTCCGGCAGGTCCCAGGCTCCCGGCCTCTTCTTCCTGTAAAAAAAAATGGCGGCAGATTCAAAAAATTTTGCATTCATTCTCCTAAAAGTACATTTTGATCACTGTGATAAACTATCACAGTGATCAAAATTAAAAAAACAGTACATAAACCCCCCTTTATCACCCCCTTAGTTAGGGACATATAATAAAATATAGAAATTGTATTTATTTTAATTTTTCCGTTAGGGTTAGGGTTAGGGCTAGGGTTAGGGCTAGGGTTAGGGTTATAATTAGGGTTAGGTTTATAATTAGCGTTAGACGGACGGCGTTACACCGTGGTATAACGCGGTGTAACGCAGTCCATTAACGCTACCATTCACCCCCATTTGATGGTGCATCGCGACGCATGCAGTAAAGCGACATGCGCTCGCGACGTGCCATCATTCAGTAACAGAGCCTCGGACACAGCCTGCAGCGTCTGGGCTCCGTCACCGCTAGCGCAGATGAATCATCTGCTGATTCCTCTGCGCTAGTGGGTATAGCATAACGCGATCGAGTTATGCTATACCGTTACCAGCCCATCAACGCTATGTGTAGGGTTAGGGTTATAATTAGGGTTAGTGTTACAATTAGGGTTAGGGTTACAAATAGGGTTAGAATTAGGGTTGGAATTTAGGTTAGGATTAGGGTTGGGATTAGGGTTAGGGGTGTGTTGGGGTTAGGGATGGAGCTAGAATTGAGGGGTTTCCACTATTTAGGCACATCAGGGGGTCTTCAAACATGACGTGGCGTTCAAAAAGTCAAATGGCGCTCCCTCCCTTCCGATCCCTGCCGTGCGCCCAAACAGTGGTTTACCCCAACATATGGGGTATCAGCGCACTCAGGACAAATTGCACACCAATTTTGGGGTTCTAATTTCTCCTATTACCCTTGGGAAAATAAAAAATAGCTGGCTAAAAAAATAATTTTTGAGGAAAAAAATGATTTTTTATTTTCACAGCTCTGCGTTTATAAATTTCTGTGAAGCACTTGGGGATTCAAAGTGCTCACCACATATCTAGATAAGCTCCTTGGGGGGGTCTAGTTTCCAAAATGGTGTCACTTGCAGGGGGTTTCTACTCTTTAGGCACATCAAGGGCTCTGCAAACACAACATGACGCCCGCAGAACATTCCATCAAAGTCTGCATTACAAAATGGCGCTCCTTCCCTTTCAAGCTCTCCCATGCGCCCAAACAGTGGTTTCACCCCACATATGGGGTATCAGCGTACTCAGGAAAAATTGCACAACAACTTTTGGGGTCCAATTTCTCCTGTTACCCTTGGGAAAATAAAAAATAGCAGGCTAAAGAATCATTTTTTGAGGAAAAAAAAGATTTTATATTTTCATGGCTCTACGTTATAAACTTCTGTTAAGCACTTGGGGGTTCAAAGTGCTCACCACACATCTAGATAAGTTCCTTAAGGGGTCTGGTTTCCAAAATGGTGTCATTTGTGGGGGGTTTCCACTGTTTAGGCGTATCAGGGGCTCTCCAAACGCGACATGGCGTCCAATTTCAATTCCAGCCAATTTTGGTTTGAAAAAGTCAAACGGCGCACCTTCCATATGTGGGGTGCGCCCAAACAGTGGTCCCCCCCACATATGGGGTATCAGCGTACTCAGGACCAATTGGACAACAAATTTTGTGGTCTAATTTCTCCTGTTACCCTTGGAAAAATAAAAAATTGGGGACTAAACGATCAGGTTTGTGGAAAAAATATGATTTTTTATTTTCACGCCCGGGCGTTATAAATTTCTGTGAAGCACTTGGGGGTGCAAAGTGCTCACCACACATCTAGATAAGTTCCTTAGGGGGTTTAGTTTCCAAAATGGGGTCACTTGTGGGGGTTTCCACTGTGTAGACACATCAGGGCCTCTACAAACGCGACATGGCGTCCAGCCAATTCTGCATTGAAAAAGTCAAACGGCGCTCCTTTCCTTCCAAGCTCTGCCATGCACCCAAACAGTGGTTTACCCCCACATATGGGGTATCAGCATGCTCAGGACAAATTGCACAAAAACTTTTGGGGTCTTGTTACCCATGGGAAAATAAAAATTGGGATGAAAAGATCATTTTTGTGTAAAAAATATGATTTTTTTATTTTCATGGTTCTATGTTATAAACTTCTGTGAAGAACTTGGAGGTTCAAAGTGCTCACCACACATCTAGATAAGTTCCTTAGGGGGTCTAGTTTCCAAAATGGGGTCACTTGTGGGGGGTTTCCACTGTTTAGACACATCAGGGTCTCTACAAACGCGACATGGCGTCCAGTCAATTCTGCGCTGAAAAAGTCAAACGGCGCTCCTTCCCTTGCGACTTCTGCCGTGCACCCAAAAAGTGGTTTACCCCCACATATGGGGTATCGGCGTATTCAGGAGAAATTGCACAACAAATTTTGTGGTTCATTTTTTTTTTTAACACTTGTGAAAAGAAAAAAAATTGTTTCCGAAGTAAAGTTTTTGTAAAAAAAGTTAAATGTTAATTTTTTCCTTCCACATTGCTTCAGTTCCTGTGAAGCACGTAAAGGGTTAATAAACTTCTTGAATGTGGTTTTGAGCACCTTGAGGGGTGCAGTTTTTAGAATGGTGTCACTTTTGGGTTTTTCTATCATATAGACCCCTCAAAGTGACTTCAAATGTGATGTGGTCCCTAAAAAAAAAATGGTGTTGTAAAAATGAGAAATCGCTGGTCAAATTCCCTTATAACTTTGTAACAAAAAAAAATTTTGTTCCCAAAATTGTGCTGATGTAAGTAGACATGTGAGAAATGTTATTTATTAAGAAATTTGTGTGACATATCTCTCAGATTTAAGGGCATAAAAATTTAAAGTTTGAAAATTGCTAAATTTTCAAAATTTTTGCCATATTTCCGTTTTTTTCATAAATAAACACAAGTCATATCAAATAAATTTTACCACTAATATGAAGTACAATATGTCACGAAAAAAAAATCTCAGAATCAGCGGGATTCATTAAAGCGTTCCAGAGTTATAACCTCATAAAGTGACAGTGGTCAGAATTGTAAAAATTGGCCCGGTCATTAAGCTGCAAAATGGCTCTGTCACTAAGGGGTTAAACTTCTCCACAACAGTATCACGGACCAGCCTGTTGTGTTCCTTGGTCTTCATGATGCTCTCTGTGCTTCAAACAGAACCCCGAGACTATCACAGAGCAGGTGCATTTATACGGAGACTTGATTACACACAGGTGGATTATATTTATCATCATTAGTCATTTAGGACAACATTGGATCATTCAGAGATCCACAATGAACTTCTGGAGTGAGTTTACTGCACTGAAAGTAAAGGGGCTGAATATTACTGCACGCCCCACTTTTCAGTTTTTGCATTTGTGTAGCCCAGCTGTGACTGGAGCCACATGTCACCCTGGAGGATGCACGGAAAGGTAAATCCATGATAATCTATAAGCACACAACACTTCACATTTTCCCTGGTTCCACCAGAGGGAGCCCTTGAGACAGTAGTGAGATGAAGGCAGTCTAGCTGCGAGTTAGTGAGTTGTTGGTTGTACCTCAGACAGTGCAGTTCTCCTCAGAGCATCGGAGTGAGAGGATTCCTGTCAGAGCGTGTTAGAGAGAAAGTTACCTCAGACAAGCTGTGAGGGAGAGATAAGATCTCCTCAGAACACCGGGGAGAGACTTGTGTCAGATTAGCCTGAGGGCTGAGGAAGTCTGAACGAGATAGTTGATATCTACTGCTGCCTGTGCTTATGTCAAAGGTGTGAGTAGGACGACAGGCAAGTGGAAAAAGGAAAGAGTGACTGAGGAGAAATAGCGACGATAGCTTACCTCCACTCTGCACCACCGGACACCGGGTCCGTGCTTACCAGCATCTGCACGACTGGTAGGAGACACCGGAGATCCTGGACTTCAAGTCGCAGGGGCCCAGCAGTGCTGATACGTAACCGAGGTTAGGAAGACGGGGTCTGGCAGGTACCGCCATAGAGACACTGTTCTGTCCACAAAAAGACCTCATCACAAGATCAGCCGGACGTAGCAAAGAGAAGGAGTTAAACTCTGTTTTATGCAAGTTAGAAACTCACACACATAAGGACGTAAGGAGGCCTTACACCTACTCAGTGGATTGCTGGACGTGCATCCTCCACCCTGACGGCCTCCCGGGACGTGCCTGCAACTTCATCACCAGTAAAGGTACAGAAAGAGACTGTCTTGTGTGTGTCTGCATTATTGCTCCTTCACCCCTACACCGCCATATACCTCGAGGGATCAGTCTTACCTGTGGAAGACTTAACACCTTGCTGCCCAGTAACAACCCCTCAGAGGATTCACCCTGCAGCGCTGGTCACCCTGATCAGAAACCACAGGTGGCGTCACGAACATTTCTACAATCCCCTGTAAATATCCCCCTTTTAGTGAGCGCCCAGGGCAACGGACCGAGCTGCGCTACCCGTGACATCCCCAGTGAAGTGAACGGGCTCGGTGCCGAGTACCCCAAAGCCCTGGTACGTGCGACTCATCTATTTGGCGTCACGAACAGGATACGAAGCTCGCTATACGTGAGTCCTGTGTGCCTGAAGTGGACTGTTTTTGTGCTATAGACTGTGTTGCTGTTTTTGAGATTTTTGGCGCCAATTGTCCGCCATTGCCCGCCAAATTGCAGCGCTACAGCGCAAAGAGAAGGGGCGTACCTGCAGAAAGCGCGCGGAGTCCCGGACACGCTCCCAACACTGACGCAGCGGCAGGTCCTGTGGGAACTTCAGTGATCGCTCTGACGTCAGAGCGCCGGCGACACAGGTCCTTCCACATCGCTGTGCCTGGCAGAGCTGCAGCCTTCAGGAGAAGGTAGGCCACGCTTAACTAGGGGGGCGCAGACATGTCGCAGCCGTAAGCTGACAGCGCGGCCCAGGGCGACCGCTCCGGTGACTTACCCGCCGGCGCTGCCGCGCGGGGTGGAAACGTTGGCCCCTCACCTGGTCCTGTGGCCCCGATAGTACCGCTAACGCTGCCATACATGCCTGGAGCGAAGTGGCTCCCTCAGTACAGCGGTAAGCCTGATACCCTGTCAGGGTTTAAACGCAAAATATGCAGCATAATGGACATGTACCCTATGACAGACAAACAAAGAGCTGCAGTGGTAGTAGGACAACTGGCTGGTGCTGCAGAGAGAGAAGTAGAGACTTGGACAGCTGCAGACCAGGAATCAGTGCTTTCAATTTTCTTAAAGCTGCAGACTATTTTTGAGGACCGCACTGAAACAGATCTCCGGATGAGGTTTTACCAATGCTCCCAGAGACCGGATGACAGTATTAGGGACTACGCCTGCCGACTACAGGGGGCCCTGCGAGCTCTCAAACAGGTCAACCCTATAAGTGCCATTAATGAAAGCAAAATGTTGAAGGAACAATTTGTACGGGGACTGAGGTCCCAAGCTGAAAGCAGAACTGTGCACTGGTGGTCCTTGGATCATCCTGACGCTACCTTTGATGCCCTAAAAGATATGGCTATAAAAGGACTGCGACCCCTGGAGAAGCCTGAGGTGGCAACCCAGTGTCACCCGGGTGAAGCCACTCTAAAGCCGGCAGCACCACCTTTTCCCCTGGTGGCGGAAGCCAAAACGCAGGTAGCGCCCCCTACTGAGTTGGACTGTCTGCGCTCAGAAGTGCGCCAGCTGACTAAAAACCTGGCCGCTGTAATGAGTGCCCTGCAACTGCGGAAGGAGGAAAGATCCTGTTAGTTGACTGCCCAGAGGATGTCCCTTGGATGAACCGGAGGAAAAGGAGGACGTCGCCCCACCGGAGGAGGACAACGCCACCCCCAGGAGCGACCCCTGATCAGCACCATCCTCGCCGAGAGATCATCTGCTACCGTTGCAACAGAGAAGGTCATCTAGCCCGACAGTGTCATTTAAACGAGCAGATCCTGGGTCCTAGGGCCAACACCCAGGAATAGACTCATCAGGCCCCTCAGACTGGAACCGCAGGTTTGTGGGAGGAAGACCCTACCTGTCCATCATCGTGGACGGAATCGCAGTCCCTGCCCTGCTGGACACTGGATCTCAGGTGACCATCATACCTGATGTCCTGTATAATAAGTTTTGGTCCATGGACAGTCTCCAGCCCCCGAGCCTGACTTTGCTGTGTATGCCTCTAATGGTCTCCCTGTTGATATACTCGGAGCCAAAAACGTGGACGTAAAGGTGGGCAGGGTGGAGCTGAAGGACCAGGGACTCTTAGTAGTAAAGACTGTAAATGAGGAAAATGGCTTGAATGTGGTTTTAGGTACAAACATTATTAGTAACTGTCTGGGAGAAGTTGTGTTTTTGCTCCAACAGCTCGCTGAAGTTGCCAAGCCAAAGCAAAAGGGAGTGATCCAGAGGGAGATCCGGGCCCTGATGTGCCAGCAGCAAGCGAAGCTGACAGATGGTGAAATTGGTAATGTACGGGTGACAGACCCGAACCCCATTGTGATTCCCCCAATGAGTGAAATGCTTATATGGTGTAGAGTAGCAATGGGTCTGAGAGGACAGAACTACCAAGCAGTAGTAGAGCCCCATTGTTCAGAGCACAGACCTACACTCTTGACTGCGAGAGGGGTAGTAGAAGTACGAAATGGGAGAGTACCAGTACGTCTTCTCAACTGGGGAGAAGATGAAGTGAATTTACCACGCTATGCCACAGTTGCTAAATTACATACCGTAGATAACAACTCTATTCTCACGACCGAGTCCTTAGCCTCCCGCCAACCAGCGGAGGGATAATGACCCAGCAACCCAGGTGGAGGATTGGTGTCAGCAGCTCCATGTCGGGACAGACACCACTCCAGCCCACCAGAAACAGGGAGTACTACGGGTGGTACAGGAGTACGCACAGTATTTAGCAAACACCACTTGACTTTGGGACCATTAAGGGAGTACAACATCATATCCCTACAGGCAGCCATCCTCCCATCAAAGAGCGGTACAGGCCTATACCTCCAGCACACTACCAGAAAGCTAAGGAGATGTTGCGTGACATGAAGGAAGCAGGGGTGATAAGGGATAGTTGTAGTCCCTGGGCAGCACCTCTAGTCCTAGTTAGGAAAAAGGATGGAAGCATGAGAATGTGTGTAGATTACAGACAAGTAAATCGCATTACACATAAAGATGCATACCCTTTACCACGCATTGAGGAATCCTTAGCTGCCTTAAAAACTGCTAACTACTTTTCCACCCTCGACCTCACTAGTGGGTACTGGCAAGTAGCTGTGGCTGAGGAGGATCGGGAGAAGATGGCTTTCACCACCCGATGGGACTCTGTGAGTTTGACAGAATGCCGTTTGGACTCAGCAGTGCCCCGGGAACGTTCCAGAGAGTGATGGAGAGTTGCCTGGGACATCTCAACTTTGAGACCGTGTTGCTGTACCTGGACGACGTAATTGTGTACTCCAAGACGTATGAGGATCATCTGAAGCACCTGGCAGAGGTATTCGAGTCACTGTCCAAATACGGGATGAAACTGAAGCCTTCAAAGTGCCATCTGCTCAAACAAAAGGTACAGTACTTGGGACATATTGTCAGCTCAGAAGGAGTAGCGCCAGACCCCGAGAAGGTCACTGCCATCCAGAAATGGCCGGAGCCGAAGAATCTCAAGGAGGTGCGCCAGTTCCTGGGACTGACAGGTTACTACCGGAGGTTTGTAAAGGACTACACCAAGAAAGCAGCGCCTCTGCAGGACCTCCTGGTAGGACAACCCCTCAAGAGCAGAAATCCTCTATTCCACTGGGGTAAAGAACAAGCTGAGGCATTTAAGGAGATGAAGGAGATCCTGACAGGCGATGAGATCTTAGCCTATCCTGACTACAGCCAGCCATTCCTGCTGCATAATGATGCCAGCAATGAAGGATTGGGAGCTGTCCTCAGTCAGAAGCAAAATGGCCTGGAGAAAGTCATCGCATATGCAAGCAGGAAGCTCCGGCCGACCGAGAGAAACCCAGAGAACTATAGCAGCTTCAAGTTGGAGCTCCTGGCGCTGGCCTGGGCCATTACAGAAAGATTCAAGCATTACCTAGCCTCCAGCAAGTTCACTGCTTACACTGATAATAACCCCTTACACATCTTGAAACAGCCAAGCTGGGAGCCATGGAGCAACATTGGATGGCTCGGCTGTCGAACTATCAATTTACCATCAAGTACAGGGCAGGCCGTAAGAACGCCAATGCTGACGCCTTGTCCAGAATCCGCATGAGTCCGACATGGAAGAGGAAATGGATGATCTAGAAGAGATTGAGCTACCTGCATTCCACAGAAAAGGGATGATCCACGAGCAACGAGCCTACAGGAGGCAGCGTGGTAAGACGTTAAACCCTTTACCTCACCACAGCTGGAAGGAGACCCAGAACAGTGACCCGGTTGTCAGCCGCATCAAGGAGCTGATAACTCAGGAAGGTTCCTCCTTGGAGAAGGATGCGTCTCAACAAGCAAAGCAGCTGTGGAACGAGAGAAGCCGGCTGTTTATCTACCGAGAGAAGCTGTGCCGAAGGTACGTCAACCCCAGAACCCATGAGATGGTATGGCAGATAGTAGTCCCAAGAACAGACATCCAGATGGTGTTGGAAGCCTACCACGATCGAGCGGGGCACTTTGGCTGGAAGAAGCTGGAAACCCTGCTGAAGTGTCGTTTCTACTGGTGGGAATGCGCAGTTCCATCGAAAAATGGTGTAAAAACTGTGTGTCCTGTAGCCTCCGAAGAAAAGACTACAGCAGCCAGAAAGCACCCCTGCAACCCATCAAGACGACTCGTCCCTTGGAGATCGTGGCATTGGACCATGTCAAGTTGTCACCCAGCCGGTCAGGATACTCGTATGCCCTGACGATGGTGGATCACTACTCCAGGTTCCTGGTGGTCGCCCCTGTCAAAGATCTGACAGCTGAAACAGCAGCAAAGACGTTTCAGACGTATTTCTGCAGACCCCATGGATATCCAGAGCAAGTGTTAACTGATCAAGGTCCTGCCTTTGAAGCCGAATTGTTTAAGGAATTCTGTCATCTGTACGGATGCAAGAAAATAAGAACCACACCGTACCACCCCCAAACAAATGGTCTTTGTGAAAAGATGAATCACATAGTCATTGATCTGCTGAAGACGGTACCACTTGAGGAGAGGAATCGGTGGCCAGACCTACTACCTGACCTGGTAGATCTGTACAATCACATACCTGTGAGTTCCACCAACTGCACTCCAGCCTACCTTATGCGAGCAAGACCAGAAAAGCTGCCCATGGATTTGGAACTTGGTGTTGTAGAACCAGAAGCTGATGTTACTACTGAAGATTGGGACACGAACTGACAGGAACAGTACAGGAGAGTGCAAGCCTGCGTGGAAGATAGTCTCAATAAAGTAAGGGAAAAGCAAGAGGAGAACTACAACAAAAGTGCGCCAGCTAAGCCTTTTATGCCTGGAGAAATTGTGCTAAAAAGAAAAAGGAGAATGCACAAATTGGATGATCAGTGGGAAAAAGAGCCATATGTCGTGCAAAATTCCAAGTTCGACAACAGGAAAACCTGTACCATTTGCAAAGATGGAGGAAAGACGACCACCACGGTATCCAGAGACCACCTAAAACTGTGTCCAGACATGTTAAAACTTCATGAGGAAGAACTTGTTATGGAAAAAGAGAAACCAGGTGAAGTCATACACACGGACCTAGGAGATTTTCCTGCAGATTGGCCTTGTATCGGGGACGCTGTGATTATTCCAGTACTTCAGTTTTACCAACCACAAGAAGCACCCCAACGTCGAGTTGAACCAGTTCCGCAGCAGAAGAAATAGTTTGTGAGGAACTTGCTCCTGTAGCATCTCCAGAAGTAGAATCTCAAAGGATGGAATCTCAAAACGTGGAACCTTCAGATGTAGGGTCTCAGGAAGAAGAATCCCCTGGCGAAACAGAACCGCATCGCCCAGTCGCTAGTATGCTTGCCAGATCCCTAGAGAGGTGGAGGCAGATTTACAGTTCGACGGCACGCAGGACAGATAGGCCAGAGGCTACTATACCTGACACCACACCACGTAGGTTAGTACGCACAACGAAAGGAAGGTTACCTGTTAGGTACCAAGAGTAGGCCTAGCAAATTAATCCAGTGCACCCATATCCAAGTGTAAAAATGTGAATAAGATTTGTGTAAATATTTGTATATATGTTACTTGTGTTATGAAGAGAATTGCACTTTATTGAGAATGTTATATGATGATAATGTTTACATGCTAAAGTAGTATACCCCAGTTGGGTAATGTGATATGTGAAATGTGTTTCTTTTAAAGGACTGCGTGGCTGAGGACTTTGCCAGCCCAAAAACTGTGTTGTAAATAGTTGGCACTCAGTGCCCCATCTTGGTTTTACGTAAACCATCCTACCTCAGAAGAAAAACCCGTATGGTGTGGCCTTGAGTGAGGTCTGCAGCAAAGAAGTCCTGCAGCCCACCCAGGACCACCGTGGGAGGTTTGGTGCGGGTCCTCCACAAGAATTCTGTATTTATTGTGTGAAAGTATTTTGATATTTTCTATTTGCCATTTGTACACATTGTAACGTTTGAAGGTTTCCTTAGTTATGTTATTGTTGATGTTATAAAAAAAAAAATTGTTTTCTTTTTCAGCCCGGGAGTGCTGATATTAACTAGGGGGGGATGTGTAGCCCAGCTATGACTGGAGCCACATGTCACCCTGGAGGATGCACGGAAAGGTAAATCCATGATAATCTATAAGCACACAATACTTCACATTTTCCCTGGTTCCACCAGAGGGAGCCCTTGAGACAGTAGTGAGATGAAGGCAGTCTAGCTGCGAGTTAGTGAGTTGTTGGTTGTACCTCAGACAGTGCAGTTCTCCTCAGAGCATCGGAGTGAGAGGATTCCTGTCAGAGCGTGTTAGAGAGAAAGTTACCTCAGACAAGCTGTGAGGGAGAGATAAGATCTCCTCAGAACACCGGGGAGAGACTTGTGTCAGATTAGCCTGAGGGCTGAGGAAGTCTGAACGAGATAGCTGATATCTACTGCTGCCTGTGCTTATGTCAAAGGTGTGAGTAGGACGACAGGCAAGTGGAAAAAGGAAAGAGAGTGACTGAGGAGAAATAGTGACGATAGCTTACCTCCACTCTGCACCACCGGACACCGGGTCCGTGCTTACCAGCATCTGCACGACTGGTAGGAGACACCGGAGATCCTGGACTTCAAGTCGCAGGGGCCCAGCAGTGCTGATACGTAACCGAGGTTAGGAAGACGGGGGTCTGGCAGGTACCGCCATAGAGACACTGTTCTGTCCACAAAAAGACCTCATCACAAGATCAGCCGGGCGTAGCAAAGAGAAGGAGTTAAACTCTGTTTTATGCAAGTTAGAAACTTACACACATAAGGACGTAAGGAGGCCTTACACCTACTCAGTGGATTGCTGGACGTGCATCCTCCACCCTGACGGCCTCCCGGGACGTGCCTGCAACTTCATCACCAGTAAAGGTACAGAAAGAGACTGTCTTGTGTGTGTCTGCATTATTGCTCCTTCACCCCTACACCGCCATATACCTCGAGGGATCAGTCTTACCTGTGGAAGACTTAACACCTTGCTGCCCAGTAACAACCCCTCAGAGGATTCACCCTGCAGCGCTGGTCACCCTGATCAGAAACCACAGGTGGCGTCACGAACATTTCTACAATCCCCTGTAAATATCCCCCTTTTAGTGAGCGCCCAGGGCAACGGACAGAGCTGCGCTACCCGTGACATCCCCAGTGAAGTGAACGGGCTCGGTGCCGAGTACCCCAAAGCCCAGGTACGTGCGACTCATATTTCCACAAAAATTTTAAATAACCAATAAATTTCGTTCAACTACACAATTGTGTCCCACTTATTGTTGATTCTTCACCAAAAGTTACATTTGGTATCTTTATGTTTGAAGCATGATATGTGGGAAAAGGTTGAAAAGTTCCAGGGAGCCGAATACTTTCGCAAGGCACTGTACATTCCTATGCCCTTAAGGGAACAGAATATTACTGTATCACTAAATCATTAGCTCTAGTTTTTAAAGTAAGAGATGTGGGGCAATGAAATTTATAAAATACACAATTCACAGTCACAAGGTGAAATTTGCAAAAAGCTTCCACACATTTATTGGGAATTTTTATGACAAACTATCATTGCATGGGCCAAAGTACATAATAAACAACTAAATAACTCCATTTATTGCAATTTCAAGCAGGGCGCTTTCTCTTGGCATTCCATTTGTAGTGTAGCTCTGGAGCATCTCTCTTGATTGTCTAACGGGGCCATAGTGGTAGTCATGGCGAGGAGCTGCTGTTTATCTGGCACACCCTGACGCTCTGCTACAGAAACATTTGATTCTTTCTGTTGTGTGCTGTGATTGCAATGTGCTTCACCCACCTGTGGGTCAGAAGTCTCTTACGAGTGCAAAGTCCCAGTCCGTCTCAGTAACGCACAAATATTCTCAAAGTCCAGGTTCATTTTCAATAGAACTTTGCTTAACTCATTCATCTTCAATATAGACACCGTCTAACAGTCCTCATATGTCATGGATACTCTTTATGCTAAGCTGTCCCTGGTCTTTCCTATCAATGCGAAATATGATACCATGGTCTCCATTCCCGCAGCTTTCTGTGTCACCGGTCTAGCTTCTCCCTGGTTTTCCCCGTCCACTTTACCCATCTTGGGCAAAACTACAGGATGCCACTGCCAATCCCTGATGGACCATAGGTCCTGGATCTCACAGGAGTCACGAAAAAGCCTAGCCGCTGATCCCCTCAGGCTGCCCAGATCCACTTGTGCCCCCAAAATAGACATGGCACACTTTTCCAGCTTCAAGTCCTCTTCTTCTCATATCCAACTGTAACTTCTAGAATTTGCCTGCTCACCCTCAGCTTACTCCTCCCACTAACCAGTTTCCCATTGGCTAACTATTCCTATCTTATCTTATCTAACATCTACTCTACAGTGCCCTCCACTGTCCTAAATCCTAAATAACCCTTACTAATGCTAAACCTGACTCCACAGTATATATCCCTATCTGTATCCCATAAAGGTACATGTACATAAGTTGCACAATGTATAACCATAAATACATTATTCAATACACTAGAATAAGGTCAGATATTATCATATTACATGGTGCATATATAAAACATACAAAAAACGTACCCGGTTACATTAAGCAGGTATGCACAGGAATGCAGGGTCCAAAATAACTGCCTGCACACCCCCTACATATCTTTCTCCTAAAACCATTGTCTTCCCCGGCCATGCAGTATCGGTAGAATATAAACAATATATTCACATGAATGCAAAATCATATAAAAACATTCTATTAAAACAGGTTTAACCACAAATCACACTTTACATGAGAGTCTATCATTCCGCTTAACCATGTTTGACCCTGTTCCATGTCAGGACTGGTACGGGTCCCACTTGGTTGGAACCCTGGAACAAAACAGTTCAGTTCTTTTAATAACATGGCCCATTTTGGCCAACAGTTCACACAAGCATTATGGGTCAACTTGACCTCGGTCTCCTTGCTCCTGAGACCTGGACAGACGGACATTCCTCCAGAGGACTCTCCAGGTCCACTGACCAGTCCTTAACTTGTCTTGAGTGTCCACTTACATATCATGGCCCACGTGGCCAGCTCACCACAGCTCCAACAGTACAGGACCATACAGTCCATGTCCTTCTGACCCACCACTCCTCGGGTCCTGACATTTAGGGTTTTTCCCCTCCCTCCTATTTCCAAACCATGGTCCCTTTAAAATACTTGTGCTGCATTTAACCTCCTGCAAATAAAATTCAGGTTAAGAAAAGAAAATTTCACATTTTAAACACTGTCTTTGAAGCAGCCACACACAGTCCACAGGGCATCGTCACTTCAGCAAGGTCTGAGTCCTGCAATCCAGCAGGGAAGCGCAACAGGTGCAACAAAACTTGGGAGGGGGGAAAACAAAAACTGTTTAAATTTTTCTTCAACTACGGCCGCTCTGACCACACTGTCTTCAGGACTCCTGTCCTCAGGGATGCAGAACAGTCCCGTATCACCTCCCCATGTGCAACAGGCACAACTTTACTACTCTCATGGGGACTAGTTTCTCTCACTGTCCCATTATGTCATCAAAAGGGGCTCCGGAGTGGTACTCATTAGCATCCCATGTCTCACTGTCTCTCTATTTCTGTCCATTATAAGCAAGACTCTATGCCCATGCTCCTGCAGATTCAAACATCCCCTCTCCCTCCGCAACTTCCGATGCGGCAGAGCGAACAGAGGTGGGCCTCATCAGCTCAGTAGGTCTCGGATGCAGCGCTGCCCGCACCCGGTCCCACTCCAGGAACGCTTGTATTTCTGCATCGTCCACTGGAGGCAGCAGGTCCAAAGCCACTGCGTAGAAGCCCCATGGACCCCTCTCTTTGTAGAACGCGACCCGGTCACCCTACTGCAGAGGCCGCTGGATCGTCACAGACGACGCGCTGACGAACACCTTATCGAATGTGCGGGACTCCTGAATAAAACTGTATCCTGCGGGCTGATTGGTATAGATCAGGATGCCATCAGTCTTCTTGCCGCTCATGGCGCCTTCTCTCGGTTGTCGCAGCTCACTCCAAATCTCCCGTTCCCTCTTCTTCTTCTCCTAAACCACCCTTTACCACCCTTGCCATCCAGGCCACCCTTTACCACCCTTGCAATCCAGGCCGCCTGCCCGGAAGATGGGAACGGCCCCTCACTTTCCTGGCACTGGGGAGGGGAACCAGAGGAGGGGTGACCAGCCAAAGCGGGAGTGTCCACTGAAGACCGGGGTGTTATGTTATGGTAGCTGAGGAGGCAAGAGCAAAAAACCGCATAGGCAGCCGAACACCAGAGAGGTTGGAAACTAATAGGTTGCAGACCCCTAAACTAACCGCACAACTAGAAGCAGCCGTGGAGCGTACCTACGGTGGTCTTAGATGCCTCGGCACAGCCGGAGAGATAGCTAGCCCTGAAAATTGAAAGAGGAAAGCTAACTGCCCCGGAGTAGACCCCAAAAGAGTAGGAAGCCCCCAAACATATAATGGCTGTTAGACAAGATGAAAATACGAACACAGACAGAAAATAGATTGAGCAAACGCTGTGGCCCAAAACTGTCTAGATAGGACAGCACAGGAGAGAATACTTTCTGCAACCCAGAAAAACCCTAGGAAAAACTCCAACACTTCTGAATCCAAAAACACTGAGACCACACGGTCTCGACCACCTATATCAGATCTCTGGTGTGGACACATAGCTACCCAGCAGAAAAATATCACAAGAACTGAGCAAATTAACAAATACAAAAATGAACGGAGACCAGCCAAAGCCCCCCATAGGGGACCCGGCTGAAGACAAAAAGCAATGCAGCAAAAAGCAAGGAATTCAAACCACAGTAAACAAAACTGAAAGAGACTTATCTGAACGCAAGCAGGAGACAGCAGGAAAGCAAGCTGAATTCCAAACTAAACCAGGAAGCACAATTGATTACCGGCGAGGATCATGGGAGATCAGCTCACTTATATCAGGCCAGTAAGTACCACCTGACACCCACTCGTTATCTGCGGGTGTAGGACTCTTGGTATTCAAGATAGGTTCAATACCCTCAGCAACCACCAGAGGGAGCTTTAGCTCCGAAGTCATCTCCAAAACGTTCACAACAGTACCCCCTTGAGGAGGGGTCACCGAACCCGCACTTGTGCCACCAGGACGATCAGGATGAGCTCGGTGATAGGCATGGACCAGTCTTTCAGCATGAATGTCAGAAGCAAACACCCACGAATTGTCCTCCTGACCATAGCCTTTCCACTTCACCAAGTACTGGAGTCTCCGCCTGGCCAAACGAGAATCCAATATCTTCTCAACCACATACTCCAAATTGCCCTCAACCAAAACAGGATCAGGAGGCGCAGCAATAGGAACCACTGGCTCGACAAATCTCTTCAATAAAGATTTGTGAAATACGTTGTGAATCTTGAATGTTCCTGGAAGAAGCAAATGGAAGGAAACGGGATTAATAATCTCAACGATCTTATAAGGTCCAATGAACCTTGGCTTAAATTTTGGAGACGTGACCCTCATAGGGATATTTTTTGAGGATAACCAAACCAAGTCACCCACTTTAAATCGAGGACCATCAGTCCTATGTCCGTTGGCAAACCGCTGGGCCTTCTCCTGAGAGAGAGACAGCTTATCCACTACTTGATCCCAAATCAGCTGCATTCTCTCCACAATAGAGTCAACACCAGGACAGACAGAAGCCTCCACCTGACCTGAAGAAAATCGAGGATGAAACCCGAAATTGCAGAAAAATGGAGACATCAAGGTGGCAGAACTAGCCCTATTATTCAAAGCAAACTCAGCCAAAGGCAAAAAAGAGACCCAGTCATCTAGATCAACAGACACAAAACATCTCAAATAAGTCTCCAAGGTCTGGTTTGTTCTCTCAGTTTGTCCATTGGTCTGAGGGTGGAACGCAGAGGAAAAAGACAGCTGAACTCCCAGTTTGGAACAAAATGTCCTCCAAAATCTGGAAACAAACTGGACTCCTCTGTCAGACACAATGTTCTCTGGAATGCCATGCAACCGAACCACCTGTTGAAAAAACAAGGGCACCAACTCGGAGGAGGATGGCAACTTAGATAGTGGCACAAGATGTATCATCTTGGAAAACCTATCACAGATTACCCAAATAACGGTCATTCTCTGAGAGACAGGGAGGTCGGAAATAAAATCCATAGAGATTTGGGTCCATGGCCTCTTGGGCACAGGCAATGGCATTAACAAACCACTAGAGCGAGAGCAAGGTTTGGACTGAGAACAAGTTCCACAGGACTGCACAAAGTCCCTGACGTCACGAGACAAAGTGGGCCACCAAAAGGACCGACTCACCAAATCTCTGGTACTAAAAATACCAGGATGGCCGACCAACATGGAGCAATGAATCTCGGACATCACATTCTTCTTCCACTGGTCTGGGACAAGCAATCTCCCAGCAGGGCAACGTTCAGGTTTATCCTGAAATTTCTCCAAAGCCAGTCTCAAATTTGGCGAGATAGCGGAAAGAACTACACCCTCCTTCAGAATAATAGCAGGCTCAGTTACCTCAGGAGAATCGAGAAAGAAACTCCTTGAGAGGGCATCCGCCTTAACATTCTTAGTGCCCGGGAGAAAAGAGACCACAAAATTAAAACGTGTGAAAAACAAGGCCCACCTGGCCTGTCTAGGATTAAGTCGCTTGGCTGATTCAAGATAAACTAGGTTCTTAAGATCCGTGAGGACCACCACCTGATGATTGGCTCCTTCCAGCCAATGTCTCCACTCCTCAAAAGCCCACTTCATGGCCAATATCTCCCGATTACCCACATCATAATTACGTTCCGCTGGGGAAAATTTTCGAGAGAAAAAGGCACAAGGGTTAATCTTAGAGGTCTCCGGATCCCTTTGGGACAAAACGGCTCCTGCACCAATCTCAGAAGCATCAACCTCCACCTGAAATGGTAGAGAAACATCAGGTTGGCGCAGAACAGGAGCAGAAGTGAATCTCCGCTTAAGCTCCTGAAACGCAGAAACTGCCTCAGGAGACCAATTCACTACATCAGAACTCTTCTTGGTCAAATCAGTCAGTGGCTTCACAATACCAGAGAAATTAGCTATAAATTTATGATAGAAATAAGCAAAACACAAAAATCTCTGAAGAGCCTTCAATGTGGTGGGTTGAACCCAATCACAAATGGCCTGAACTTTGATCGGGTCCATTTCAATAACAGACGGAGACAAAATGAATCCCAGAAATGAAACCTGTACGCCAAAAAGACATTTTGATCCCTTCACATACAATGCGTTTTCTCTCAAAATCCGGAATACAGTCCGAACATGTTCCACATGAGAATCGCAGTCATTGTAAAAAATCAAGATATCGTCCAAATAAACAATCAGAAATTTATCCATGAAATCCCGGAAAATATCATTCATAAAGGATTGGAAGACGGAAGGGGCATTAGTGAGCGCAAAAGGCATCACTAGGTACTCAAAATGCCCCTCTGGGGTATTAAACGCCGTCTTCGATTCATCTCCGTGCTTGATGCGAGTAAGATTATACGCCCCCTGAGGTCAAGCTTGGTAAACCAACAAGCACCCTTCACTCTGGAAATTAGGTCAGAAATCAAGGGTAACGGATATTGATATTTAACAGTGATCTTATTCAGGAGACGATAATCAATACACGGCCTCAATGAGCCATCCTCCTAGGCCACAAAGAAAAAGCCGGCGCCCAAGGGTGAAGAGGATGGTCTGATATGACCCTTCTCTAAAGACTCTTTGATATAAGATCGCATGGCCTCATGCACAGGTACAGATAAATTAATGAGCCGACCCTTGGGAAATTTACAATCGGGTACTAAGTCAATAGCGCAATCATAACTCCTATGAGGAGGTAAGGATGCAGACTTACTCTCACTAAACACATCAGAAAAATCAGTCAAATAGTCAGGAACATCTTGAGACTGGGGGGAGGCAGAAAAAACATCTTGAGACTGGGGGGCAGAAAAAACAGGAGTGTCAGTACGAACACATTGACAACCCCAACTGGTCACAGACACAGACTTCCAATCCAAAACAGGATTTTGAGTCTGTAACCATGGAAACCCCAGTATAACAATGTCATGTAAATTATGTAACACCAAAAATTTGCAATTCTCTTGGTGGTCCGGGTCAACCCGCATTATCACCTGGGTAGAAAACTGGGGTTTATTCTCCGCCAAGGGGGTAGCATCAATGCCCAGCAAAGGAATAGACTTCTGCAGGGGTATCATAGGAAAACCACAACTTTTGGCAAAGTCAAAATCCATCAGGTTTATAGCTGCCCCTGAATCAACAAAAGCCTGAGCTGAAAATGTGGACATGGAGCAATTCAAGGTAACAGTCAACAGAAATTTAGTCTGAACACTACCCAAAACAACTGAGCGCGCAAAACGTCTTCCCTGCTTGGGGCAGACGGAAATAGCATGAGAAGCATCACCACAATAGTAGCACAACTTATTACGCTTACGAAATTCATGACGCTGTGCCCCAGAAGTCACTTCATCACACTGCATGGGCTCAGGGTCTGGCTCGCAAGGCATCACAATCTCACTCATATTTCTACGCTCGTGCAGACGTCTGTCAACTTGAATAGCTAATGACATAGAGTCATTGAGACCAGAGGGGACAGGGAATCCCACCATAACATCCTTTACAGTCTCTGCCAGACCCTTCCGAAAAAGAGCTGCCAGAGCATCATCATTCCATTTAGTAAGGACTGCCCACTTTCTGAATTTCTGACAATACAGCTCAGCGGCTTCATGACCCTGATTCAATGCCAACAAGGTTTTTTCAGCTTGATCAGTAACATTAGGTTCATCGTACAATAACCCCAGAGCTTGAAAAAATACATTAACATCATTAAAAACAGGATCCCCAGGTGTCAGGGAAAAGGCTCAATCCTGAGGGTCACCGCGCAACAGGGAGATGACAATTAGAACCTGCTGCATTGTGTTCCCTGAGGATTTAGGCTTCAAAGCAAAAAGCAACTTACAGTTATTTTTAAAATTCAAAAACTTAGACCGATCTCCCAAAAATAAATCCGGCAGAGGATCCTAGGTTCCACAGCAGGCAACCCAGCAAGATAGATAGCAATACTCCGAACTTCAGCAGCCAGCTGCTCCACACGATCAGACAGATGCTTAACCTCTATTGGGGAAAAAATTCCTCCTCAGCCCCCAGAGAAAAGAGGGAAAAAATGCAACAAACTGGAAAAAAAAAATTTCTGACAACTCTGACAACTTTTTTTTTTCCTTTACTATTTTTCCCTTCTATTGAGTACCATAGAATTTTCAGTATGGCCGGTGATTCTGTTATGTTATGGTAGCTGAGGAGGCAAGAGCAAAAAACCGCATAGGCAGCCTAACACCAGAGAGGTTGGAAACTAATAGGTTGCGGACCCCTAAACTAACCGCACAACTAGAAGCAGCCGTGGAGCGTACCTACAGTGGTCCTACATGCCTCGGCACAGCCGGAGAGATAGCTATCCCTGAAGATGGAAAGAGGAAAGCTAACTGCCCCGGAGTAGACCCCAAAAGAGTAGGAAGCCCCCAAACATATAATGGCGGTTAGACAAGATGAAAATACGAACACAGACAGAAAATAGATTGAGTAAACGCTGGGGTCCAAAACTGTCTAGATAGGACAGCACAGGAGAGAATACTTTCTGCAACCCAGAAAAACCCTAGGAAAAACTCCAACACTTCTGAATCCAAAAACACTGAGACCACACGGTCTCAACTACCTATATCAGATCTCTGGTGTGGACACGTAGCTACCCAGCAGAAAAATATCACAAGAACTGAGCAAATGAACAAATACAAAAACGAACGGAGACCAGCCAAAGCCCCCCATATGGGACCCGGCTGAAGACAAAAAGCAATGCAGCAAAAAGCAAGGAATTCAAACCACAGTAAAAAAAACTGAAAGAGACTTATCTGAACGCAAGCAGGAGACAGCAGGAAAGCAAGCTGAATTCCAAACTAAACCAGGAAGCACAATTGATCACCGGCGAGGATCATGGGAGATCAGCTCACTTATATCAGGCCAGTCAGTACCACCTGACACCCACTCGTTATCTGCAGGTGTAGGACTCTTGGTATTCAAGATAGGTTCAATACCCTCAGCAACCACCAGAGGGAGCTTCAGCTCCGAAGTCGTCTCCAAAATGTTCACAACACCGGGGTTGCGGATCACGGGATCGGACATCCGCTGACAAGGGCTGGGGTTGCGGGGTCTGGGGTGTGGGTCCGAGGGCTGCGAGAAGGTGTGACTGCAACTGCGGGCCTGGGCTCAAGGACATGGGGTACACTCACCGGCTGCTCCGATGCAGCCGCACCACAACTGGCGGTGTCCTCCTCCACTGCGGTGACTCCCTTCTGGTCATCTGGGCCCGACTTGTGTTTCTCCATCACAGCCTGTAAGTCTGTTGTCGGTGTTGTGAAGTCATCACAGTCCACATCCTCCCAGTTCAAGTCTCGCAGCTCCAAGTCATCTGAGCCGTCCTCCTGTGCCACCCAGCCGCTAGGAACCTCTTGCGGATCAGCCTCCTCCTTCCGGTCGACATCTTGCTACTCTCCCCCCCCGAAATTCAGTCTCCGGCAGCAGTCAGTACTGATCTCCGTAATCAAGAGGGAACTGGTCCAAATCGAAGACCCCTTCGTACTCGGACACTCCCCACAACCGTCCGGGGTGAGTACTTTCTCGAGACTTCCTCCACTCCCATTCAATTCTTCCAACTCCACCGCAAGTCCGGGTACAGGAGTGCGCCATTGCTTCCACAGCCGCCATCTCCAGTAATGGTGCCATCCAGCCAGACACGTGGATTTCTTCTTCCTGGCTCAGCCAGGGCGGCGCCGACTCCAGCCATGCCTTCCTTCCAGCATCGGACTCCTCCTCCTCTTCAGGAATCCGCTGAAGGAGATAAATTTTTTCTTTCTTTGCCACGCCCACCGCGGGCACGCACCACTCAGCAGGGTATGTGGCCTAGGCTCAAGGCAATTTTCCAGCGAAACAGGTTTTCGTGCCAACTCAGTCTTAGAACGCCCACGATGGGTGGAGCTGTCGACAGCCTCCGTGGCATCATTCGCCATTTTACAGTTCTTCACAGCCGCCATCTTTGCCGTGCTGGGGCTTCCTCCGTTTTCTGTATGCGAGGAATCTTCATTTTTCTGCCGACTATGCCAAGTTGTAACGGGGGCCAGGGTGGTAGTCATGGCGAGGAGCTGCTGCTTATCTAGCACACCCTGATGCTCCGCTACAGAAATGTTTGATTCTTTCTGTTGTGTGCTGTGTTTGCAATGTGCTTCACCCTCCCATGGGTCAGAAGTCTCTTCCAAGTGCAAAGTCCCAATCCATCTCAGCAACAAACAAATATTCTCAAAGTTCAGCTTCATTTCTTCGTCCAGCTGAGTAGGTACAATTGTAACTATTCCTTTTTAAAATTGCAATTACTTTTTTTCGAAAAGCCGTAGAGGGCTGAAATTTCGTGACATCTCTGTAGTTTTGGTCCAGAATATATTGGCCAAATTTCAATAAAATATCTCCACCCCCTTCCGAGATAAGGGGTCGAGATATTTTTGCATCCATAACAAGCTGCATAGGTACAAATGTACCCTCATATATTTTGAATGAAGATAATGCAAGGAAAAAAGAATAATATTTTTTTTAATGATAATGCTATTTTATTATTATAAACAAGGAAAAAAACTGTTCATTTACATTATAAAGAAAATGTAAGAAACATTTTTTTATTGATTTTCTTCGCAAGTAATGCATGTTGTCTTTGCTATCGAGTGTTCATCGCCAATGGGTTTCAAATGGGTTTCACACAAACCACACAAGACTTTCTAGTCTTATGTTGTTTTCGCCTCAGGTCTTGGCAGACATAGCAACTACCAACAACAGATAATTTCGCACCATTCTGTGGTGAAGAACTAATAAGATTAAATTGTTATCACTAAAATACTGTTTTAGCCAAGATTTTTTATTTTCACATAAGGAAATGAGTAAAAAAAGGCCCCATGCTTTGTTATACAATTTCTCCTGAATGTGGCAATGCCTATGTAAAGTATATACAATACTGTTTGGCCATACGGCCGGCCTCAGGAGGGAATTAGACTTTTGCAGCGCTGATTTTTCTAGCATAACACAATAACATAGTATTTAAGGTTGAAGTAAGACTTTAAGTCCATCTACTTCCACCCATATCCTATCCTAACCTGCCCTAACATGTTGATCCAGAGGAAGGCAAAAAAAAAAACCTATGCGGCAAACAGTAAACTCCACATTAAGGAAAAAAAATTCCTTCCCGACTCCACAAACTGCAATCAGACTAGTTCCCTGGATCAATGCAATATCTAGGAAACTAGTGTATATAACCTGTAATATTATACTTTTCAAGAAAGGCCCTCACCAGGACAGAGCAGTGCGCCTGCACAGGAGCCACGACGGGACGGAAAGAAGAGGCCGGCTTTGCTACAAGATGGGAGACCACGGACCGGACCGCGATGCCCATCGGATCCGACCAGACGGCGGAACGCCCCTGAGTGAGTATAATATAACTCGTTTTTCTTCACTTTCAGGTGACATCGGGGGCATATCTACAGCATTACAGAATGCTGTAGATAAGCCCCTGATGGTGGTGGCCCTATCTCATAGGGCAAAAATGGGGTGACAGATTCCCTTTAAAAAGAAGCGGGCCCAACACCAACCCTGCTGTACCCCACTGCTAACTGTCACCCAGTCCGAGTGTGCTCCATTTATAACCACCCTTTGTTTCCTATCCCAGAGCCAGCTCTCAACCCACTTACACATATTTTCCCGTATCCCCATTTTATGTATCAACCTTTTGTGTGGCACCGTATCAAAAGCTTTTGAGAAGTCCATATACACCATGTCTACTGATTTCCCTTGGTGCAGTCCGGAACTTACCTTTTCATAGAAACTTATCAGATTAGTCTGACAAGAACGGTCCCTCGTAAACCCATGTTGATATTGGGTCATGAAGTTTTTCCTCTTCAGATACTCCAGATTAGCATCTCTTAGAATACCTTCCATGATTTTACTCACAGCAGAGGTTCAGCTCACTAGCCTATAATTTCCAGGTTCAGTTTTTGTCCCATTTTTGAATATTGGCACCACATTTGCTATACGCCAGTCTTGTGGTACAGACCCTGTTATTATGAAAGCTTTTAAAATTAAAAATAATGATCTATCTATGACTGTACTTAATTCCTGCAGTACTCGGGGTATATCCCATCCGGGCCGGGGATTTGTCAACTTTAGTGATTTTTAGACGCCGCTGTACTTCCTTCTGGGTTAAGCAGGTGACATTTAATGGAGAATTTTTGTTATCACTGATCATGTTATCTTTCATGGGATTTTCTTGTGTAAATACTGTTGAAAAAAGTCATTAAGCATATTGGCTTTTTCCTCATCCTCATCCACCATTTCACCCAGACTATTTTTAAGGGGGCCAACACTATCATTTTTTAGTTTCTTACTATTTATGTAGTTAAAGAATATTTTGGGATTATTTTTACTTTCTCTGGCAATGAGTCTCTCTGCCTCAATCTTTGCTGTCTTGTTTTGCTTTTTACAGAATTTATTTAATCTTCTGTATTTATTTAATGCCTCATCACTACCTGCTTGCTTAAATTCTTTAAATGCTTTCTTTTGGTCACTTATTGCTCCCCTTACAGCTCAATTTAGCCATAGTGGTTTCCTCCTATTTCTAGCATGTTTATTCCCATAGGGTATATATGTGCACAGGTCCTATTCAGGATGCTAATAAATGTCTCCCATTTTCCTTGTGTGTTTTTATGTCTCAAAGTTTATTGCACTAAGATCATCTCTTAACCATTAGAAATTTGCCTTCCTGAAGTTTAGTGTTCTTGCAACCCCTCGTCTACACATCTTATTAAAGGACACATGAAAACGTATTATTTTGTGATCACTGTTACCCAAGTGACCCCCAACCCTTATATTTGATATGCGGTCTGGCCTGTTGGATAATATTAGGTCTAGCAGTGTCAGATGATGGGGTAACAGTCCCAAAAGCCCCCACCTGCTGTCGTTCAGACTTTAATATACCATTCATCGTTCTCCTCTGCTCGCAGGCATAGCAGGAGAGAATGATAACGTAAGTGATATCTGTAATTTGTATGTAACCCCTTCTCATGTACAGCACCATGGAATCAATGGTCTTTATATAAATAAAATAATAATAATATAATAATAATAATGACAGCCAGCTTCAGCACCAGCGGCCAGGGAACAGCGCTTATAGTAGCCGCTTCTTCCCAAATGGACATGTCAGAGTGTTTTGCATACGGACACACGGTCCGTGAAAACACGTTGACATGTGTATAGACCCGTTCATTTGAATGGGTCTACGTGTGTCAGTGTCTCCGGTACATGAGAAAACTGTCACTACACGTACCAAGACACTGACTGTGTGAAACCAGCCTAGAAAACACTTCTTTTACCAAAAAAGGTTTTTGCATCACCATATTTTGACAATTATAATTTCTCTATTTTTCTGCCGACAGAGTCATGTGAGGGCTTATTTTTCGCAGGATGAGTTGATGTTTTTATTGTTATTATATTCGGGCACACATTTTTTGATCTTTCTATTGCAATTTTTGGGAAGCATAATGAACAAATACCAGAAATTCAGGAATGGTTTATTTTTTAAATTTTTTTATTGCCGCTCTGCGTGTGGTAAAATTCATAGGACGGCTTTATTCTTTGGGTAAGTATGATTGCACCGATATCTACATTTATATAGTTTTTTTTATGTTTTGCTGGCTTTGCACAATAAAACTATTTTATAGAAAAAATAATTATTTTTGCATTGCTTTATTCTAAGAGCTATAGGTTTTTCATTTGTTCGCTGACCGAGCTGAATGATGGCTTGTTTTTTGCAGGACAAGATGATGTTTTCAGTTATACAATTTTTATTTATATTCATCTTTTTAGTTGTGTTTATTCTACTTTTTGTTCAGTAGTTTGATGTAAAAGTATAGTTTTTTATTTTATTATTTTTAATTTTTTTATGGTCTTCAATGAAGGGGTTAAATAGTGTGACAGCTTTATAGATTGGATGATTCCGGATGCAGCAATACCAAATAAGTGTGCTTTTTTTGTTTATTTTGCTGTTACATAAATATATATATTTATAGGTATACTATTTTTTTCATTTATCTTTATTTTGTGATTTTTTAAAAATATTTTTTCCAATTTATTTTTTTGCTTAGTCCCTATATGGGACTATAACTGTTATTACTCTGATCGCTATTACAATGCGCCACAATTTTTGTGTAGTGCAGCTCTTCTAATATAAAAGTGTATTAAGAGCCTGACTACATAAATAGCACGCTACATTGTTTTTTTTAATGCCTACTACATTTGAACAGGAGCAGAAACATACGGAAAAGATCCCCTTTGCAAGAATATATGAACCCTTAACAGTCCAATATCTCATCATAAAGCACAAATAACATGTAACCCCCTAATATCTCACCCTTGTGCGGCTGCAATAATGTCACCAATGGTATGTTTGCTTTTGCATCCGTATACAAATACCAAAAGTTAGAAAAGTCCCTAGAAAAATCCGGCAATTTGGGCGAAACATACATCAGGGGCTAATGTCCTGACATACAGTACAAAGAGAGCTAATTGTCCTACAGCTAATCTATGCCGCCATAATAACTCTCAACTGAGATTGAGTAAGTGAAATATAGGGACAGGCTTCTCGCCCCACGTGGAACGCTGACAGCATTCACTTCATGCTTCAGTGCTTACTTTGCTGCAGTTACAGTTAAGAACCTGACTTGCGACCTACATACAGTACAGACCAAAAGTTTGGACACACCTTCTCATTCAAAAGATTTTCTGTATTTTCATGACTATGAAAATTGTACATTCACACTGAAGGCTTCAAAACTATGAATTAGCACATGTGGAATTATATACTTAACAAAAAAGTGTGAAACAATTGAAAATATGTCTTATATTCTTGGTTCTTCAAAGTAGCCACCTTTTGCTTTGATTACTACTTTGCACACTCTTGGCATTCTCTTGATGAGCTTCAAGAGGTAGTCACCGGAAATGGTCTTCCAAAAGCCTTGAAGGAGTTCCCAGAGATGTTTAGCACTTGTTGGCCCTTTTGCCTTCACTCTGCGGTCCAGCTCACCCCAAACCATCTCGATTGAGTTCAGGTCTGGTGACTGTGGAGGCCAGGTCATCTGGCGTAGCACCCCATCACTCTCCTTCTTGGTCAAATAGCCCTTACACAGCCTGGAGGTGTGTTTGGGATCATTGCCCTGTTGAAAAATAAATGATGGTCCAACTAAACGCAAACCAGATGAAATAGCAAGCCGCTGCAAGATGCTGTGGTAGCCATGCTGGTTCAGTATGCCTTCAATTTTGAATAAATCCCCAACAGTGTCACCAGCAAAGCACTCCCACACCATCACACCTCCTCCTCCATGCTTGACGGTGGGAACCAGGCATGTAGAGTCTATCCGTTCACCTTTTCTGCGTCACACAAAGACATGGTGGTTGGAACCAAAGATCTCAAATTTGGACTCATCAGACCAAAGCACAGATTTCCACTGGTCTAATGTCCATTCCTTGTGTTCTTTAGCCCAAACAAGTCTCTTTTGCTTGTTGCCTGTCCTTAGCAGTGGTTTCCTAGCAGCTATTTTACCATGAAGGCCTGCTGCACAAAGTCTCCTCTTAACAGTTGTTGTAGAGATGTGTCTGCTGCTAGAACTCTGTGTGGCATTGACCTGGTCTCTAATCTGAGCTGCTGTTAACCTGCAATTTCTGAGGCTGGTGACTCGGGTAAACTTATCCTCAGAAGCAGAGGTGACTCTTGGTCTTCCTTTCCTGGGGCGTTCCTCATGTGAGCCAGTTTCTTTGTAGCGCTTGATGGTTTTTGCAACTGCACTTGGGGACACTTTCAATGTTTCCCCAATTTTTTGGATTGACTGACCTTCATTTCTTAAAGTAATGATGGCCACTCGTTTTTCTTTACTTAGCTGCTTTTTTCTTGCCATAATACAAATTCTAACAGTCTATTCAGTAGGACTATCAGCTGTGTATCCACCAGACTTCTGCACAACACAACTGATGGGCCCAACCCCATTTATAAGGCCAGAAATCCCACTTATTAAACCTGACAGGGCACTTCTGTGAAGTGAAAACCATTTCCGGTGACTACCTCTTGAAGCTATAATCAAGAGAATGCCAAGAGTGTGCATCAAAGCAAAAGGTGGCTACTTTGAAGAACCTAGAATATAAGACATATTTTTAGTTGTTTCACACTTTTTTGTTAAGTATATAATTCCACATGTGTTAATTCATAGTTTTGATGCCTTCAGTGTGAATGTACAATTTTCATAGTCATGAAAATACAGAAAAATCTTTAAATAAGGTGTGTCCAAACTTTTGGTCTGTACTGTATGTGCAGCGCTTATAGTGCTTCCGTAAGCTCTTCACTCACAATATCAAAATATAATCTTAGCCCCAATTAAAATCTAACTGTGCAACACTGATAATACCTAGACTGTGCATCCCATAAACAATTCTTGCTCTTTTTACAATCAATATTAGTTATGCTATTATTTGATATAGAGGTCAATATAAATATTTAGGTGACTTTATTTAATGCAGTTATACATAAGATTAGCACATTTGGAATTCACGAATGCCCCGTTTAGCCATAAATACATAAGAGGCTTTGGCTATCGTCCGATTTGGGCAGACACGATAATAATTTCTGCCCACTACATGTTGAGACCTAAGTGGATCACGGCTGTGGATTGATAATATATGGTTGCCGCATAGCCGTGATCCATAAAACAGTTGGTTAGTCACTACAATAGGGTATGACTACACAAATAGGACGTCACATTGTTTTTTTAATGCCTGCTACATGTGTACAGGAGCGGACACAGACAGAAGAGGGAACCTGTACAGGTGTACATGTACAATGTAAATACACTTTGCAGTCCATTATCTCATCATAAAGCACAATTCCACCTGCTTTGGAGGTAGAAGTGGGCCCGATTATTTCTTGGTCCCTTCTGCGGCTGCACAGGTTGCACCAATGGTATGTCCGCTTTTCAGAGGCGTAGCTAGGGTTTCGGTTTAGGGGGGGCGAAACTTCTCAGTGGGCCCCTAACCAGAGAACCTCAGCAAATGACCGCGCTGTTGCCAAAAATAATCTATATATAAAAAGACCAATATTGATATCACCGCCATATGGTCAGTGTTAAATAATACCAGTCCTACAGAACATATAAGAGATTACAACAGATTTACGACTTACCAATGATGTTCTTTCTGATGTCTTTTCCATCTGGCCCAGACCGACATGACGACTCCTCCAGCCAGGACTCGGCTGCAGAGAATACAACAAAGACACGTTTCACTTCTCATATTTTCAGCACTGTCACAGTCACCAATTGGACTATTCTCAACGTGTACAAACTCCTCATCCTGCTGATACCCCAATACTGAGCCACTGCTGTCATATGTGTCCCTATTATTGCACCTATTGTGTGGTTCTGTGTGACCTCTAAATTCTAAAGCAGCCCTCTATAATGTAGTAATGCCAGGTGCAAGTGCCCTAGAAAACAGTGCCCACATTTTGTCCCCTAGAATGTAATATTGCCCTGTGTGCCCCTTTGACAGTCACAGTAACTAGAGTTCCCCTATAACAATAAGTGCCCACTTTACACTTAATAATGTCCCGAGTCTCCCCCTGTACAGCTCCCCTATACACAGTGTGATGCCCCCTCACTGGATATATACTGACTAGGGTTGAGCATTCCGATACTGCAAATATCGGGTATCGGCCGATATTGGCTGTATCGGAATTCCGATTCCGAGTTCCGATATTTTCGTCATATCAGATACCGGAATCGGGAGTCACTGTCACTGTCAGTGTCCGTCTGTCGGGTCTGTCAGGAGTCAGCGGCACTTACCTGGCAGAAGATCTCCGGCGGTCACGGGCTGGACTGCTTCATGGCCGCCATCCTCTTCTCCCCAGCGGTCACATGCAGTTTTCCGCGATAACTGCAGTGACTGCTGGGTAATCCCGGCCGTAAAGCAGTCAGTCCGATGACGTCACCGCCGGGGAAGCAGGTAATCAGCTGTGCTGCGTTGCAATGACAGGCTCTGCCTGTCATTGCGATGTAGCAGAGCTGGATCGTCGTGGGACTGTCGTTATGGACTGCGTCGGACAGGTGGTATACTGTTGGTTTGTTTTTTTATTTTTTTACAGGAGATCGATGGCGTCGCAGGAATGAGAGAGTAATAAAAAAAATGAAAACTGTGTTGTCTCTTTTATTTCATTAAAAGACTTTTTTCTTGCTGTGTCTTTTTTTTACACATTTAAAAACTTTGGGATTAATAATGGATCGGTGTCTTATTGACGCCTCTCCATTATTAACCGGGCTTATTGTCACCGTGCAATCAACGGTGACATTAACCCCTTATTACCCCACTTGCCACCGCTACAGGGCAGTGGGAAGATCCGGGTAAAGTGCCACAATTGGCACATCTTTTGATGGCCAAATGTGGGGCTGCTGTAGCCTGGTATTATCAGGCTGTTGAGGGCCAAAATCCATGGGCCTTGACAGTCTTTTAATACCAGGCCGCAGCAGTCTGCATTTTACTTGGCTGGTTAACAAAAATAGGGGGACCCCTACGCCGCTTTTTTTTTCGAGGGGATCGCCTATTTTTGTTAACCAGCCAAGCTAAGCAGACTGCTGTGGCCTGGTATTATCAGGCTTGCAAGGTCCATGGATATTGGATCCTTACCAGCCTGAAAAACCAGGCCTCAGCGGTCTGCTTCATCTGGCTGGTTAACAAAAATAGGGGGACCCCACGCCAATTTTTTTCGAGGGATCCCCTATTTTTGTTAATCAGCCAAGATATGCAGACTGCTGTGGCCTGGTATTATCAGGCTGGCAAGGTCAATGGATCTTGGCTCCTTAACAGCCTGAAAATCCAGGCCTCAGCGGTCTGCTTCATCTGGCTGGTTAACAAAAATAGGGGGGACCCCACGCCAATTTTTTTCGAGGGGATCCCCTATTTTTGTTAATCAGCCAAGATATGCAGACTGCTGTGGCCTGGTATTATCAGGCTGGCAAGGTCCATGGATCTTGGCTCCTTAACAGCCTGAAAATCCAGGCCTCAGCGGTCTGCTTCATCTGGCTGGATTAACAAAAATAGGGGGGACCCCACGCCATTTTTTTCTCGAAGGGAACCCCTATTTTTGTTAATCAGTTCCCTCTGACGTCACTGATGGTGTCCCTGGCTGACCTGAAGTGAAAGTGGAAAGCAATCAATTAAGCTTTCCACTTCCTCTCCTGTCAGCCAGGAGAGGAGCTCATTCATTTGGGGGTTTACTGTGAGGCTGCAGCATTAGCTGCGGTCCCTGCAGTAAACATTAACCCTTTCTGAAGTACACCGTGGGACCTGACTGTGCATCGGATTGGTAAGAATAATTTTGCTTTATTATTTTATTTTTATTACAGGAAATGGTTTTAGCAGGTAAATAAAATATGGTCAAAAACTGTGTGATTATTTCATTAAACTTCTTTTTTATTAAAGTGTGTGTGTTTGATTTTTCTTTCATACAATAGGATTAATAATTGATAGTTGTCTAATTGACAGCTCTCAATTATTAACCTGGCTTAAAGTGACCTTTCAATTGCAAGGTCATTTTAACCGCACACGGGCAATGGGAATAGACGGGCAAAGTGCCAGAAAGGGCAAATCTAATTAGAGATTTGCCCTTTCTGGGGTGTCTGGGGGCAGATGTTAAGTAGCCGGGGGGGGCCAAAAAAAATGGTCCCTCTCTGGGCTATTATTATCTGCCCCCACTCACTGGCTTTGTCTGTCTGGTTGCGAAAATAGGGCGGGAGCCCACGCATTTTTTTTCAGCAATTTTACACCTCATATATATATATATACATGTCATTGAATTTGTGACACATATATATATATATATAATATTTATAGTTCATACACTTCTACATAGTATAATAGCCGCTAATTCAATTGCCGGCTTTTGTGAAAATGCAGAACCCGACATGAAATGACACTTGGTGTACATAGGGTTAACCATGTCTTTTCATGTAGTTTGATATCTGATTTGCACAAACAATTACATGAGTGTAAGTGTGCAAAATTTCACACCTGTAGGGGTTAATTAAAGGTGTAAATTCGTAGCAAAAAAGTCCGGTTTTTTTTACAACGAATTTACACCTTTAATTAACCCCTACAGGTGTGAAATTTTGCACACAGCCACTCATGTAATTGTTTGTGCAAATCAGATAGCAAACGACATGAAAAGACATGGTTAACCCTATGTACACCAAGTGTCATTTGAAATGACACTTGGTGTACATAGGGTTAACCATGTCTTTTCATGTCGTTTGCTATCTGATTTGCACAAACAATTACATCAGTCTATGTGTGCAAAATTTCACACCTGTAGGGGTTAATTAAAGGTGTAAATTCGTAGCAAAAAAGTCCGTTTTTTTTACAACGAATTTACACCTTTAATTAACCCCTACAGGTGTGAAATTTTGCACACATAGACTGATGTAATTGTTTGTGCAAATCAGATAGCAAACGACATGAAAAGACATGGTTATCCCTATGTACACCAAGTGTCATTTCATGTCGGGTGCTTCTGTCTTTTCACAGAAGCCGACTTTACCCGGCAATTGAATCAGAGGATATTTTACTATGTAGAAGTGTATAAACTATACATATATGTATATATATATGTCACAATGACATGTATATATATACAGGTCCTTCTCAAAAAATTAGCATATAGTGCAAAATTTAAATTAAAACATTTCATATATTTTAGATTCATTACACACCAACTGAAATTTGTCAGGTCTTTTATTGTTTTAATACTGATAATTTTGGCATACAACTCCTGATAACCCAAAAAACCTGTCTCAAAAAATTAGCATATCAAGAAAAGGTTCTCTAAACGACCTATTACCCTAATCTTCTGAATCAACTAATTAACTCTAAACACATGCAAAAGCTTCCTGAGGCTTTTAAAAACTCCCTGCCTGGTTCATTACTCAAAACCCCCATCATGGGTAAGACTAGCGACCTTACTGATGTCAAGAAGGCCATCATTGACACCCTCAAGCAAGAGGGTAAGACCCAGAAAGAAATTTCTCAACAAATAGGCTGTTCCCAGAGTGCTGTATCAAGGTACCTCAATGGAAAGTCTGTTGGAAGGAAACAATGTGGCAGAAAACGCTGTACAACGAGAAGAGGTGACCGGACCCTGAGGAAGATTGTGGAGAAGGACCGATTCCAGACCTTGGGGGACCTGAGGAAGCAGTGGACTGAGTCTGGTGTAGAAACATCCAGAGCCACCGTGCACAGGCGTGTGCAGGAAATGGGCTACAGGTGCCGCATTCCCCAGGTAAAGCCACTTTTGAACCATAAACAGCGGCAGAAGCGCCTGACCTGGGCTACAGAGAAGCAGCACTGGACTGTTGCTAAGTGGTCCCAAGTACTTTTTTCTGATGAAAGCAAATTTTGCATGTCATTCGGAAATCAAGGTGCCAGAGTCTGGAGGAAGACTGGGGAGAAGGAAATGCCAAAATGCCTGAAGTCCAGTGTCAAGTACCCACAGTCAGTGATGGTGTGGGGTGCCATGTCAGCTGCTGGTGTTGGTCCACTGTGTTTCATCAAGGGCAGGCTTCCATCGGCTGAAATGCTTTATGGAGATGAAGATTTCATTTTTCAGCACGACCTGGCACCTGCTCACAGTGCCAAAACCACTGGTAAATGGTTTACTGACCATGGTATTACTGTGCTCAATTGGCCTGCCAACTCTCCTGACCTGAACCCCATAGAGAATCTGTGGGATATTGTGAAGAGAAAGTTGAGAGACGCAAGACCCAACACTCTGGATGAGCTTAAGGCCGCTATCGAAGCATCCTGGGCCTCCATAACACCTCAGCAGTGTCACAGGCTGATTGCCTCCATGTCACGCCGCATTGAAGCAGTCATTTCTGCAAAAGGATTCCCGACCAAGTATTGAGTGCATAACTGAACTTTATTATTTGATGGTTTTTTTGTTTGTTTTTAAAAAACACTTTTATTTTATTGGACGGTTGAAATATGTTAATTTTTTGAGACAGGTTTTTTGGGTTATCAGGAGTTGTATGCCAAAATCATCAGTATTAAAACAGTAAAAGACCTGACAAATTTCAGTTGGTGTGTAATGATTCTAAAATATATGAAAGTTTAATTGTAATCATTACATTATGGAAAATAATGAAATTTTGCACTATATGCTAATTTTTTGAGAAGGACCTGTATATATGTATTCTATGTGTGTATATTTAGTGTTTACAAGGAAAGAAAGAGGTTTTTTTAGTTGCGATATTTTGTTCCCATAGACTTACATGGGACTTCCGGTATCGGTATCGGGTATCGCTGATATTTTAATGGTATCGGCGATACCATTCCGATTCCGATACTTTTGGATATCGGAAAGTATCGCTCAACTCTAATACTGACCCCTTAATATCCCCAAACTATTTAATGGCTCCAACACTGTATGATGGCCCGCCACTATAATCCCCACACTGTATGATGGCCCCGCCACTATAATCTCCATACCGTATGATGGCCCTGCCACTATAATCCCCACACTGTCTGATGGCCCCCTAGATAGCATCCATATAGCATAATACACCAGATAGTCCTCAATATAGTATAATGCACTCCCCATAGGCAGCCTCTGTATTATAATGTACCCCCATAGACAGCCTCTATATTGTAATGCACTCCCCATAGGCAGCCACTGTAGTATAATGCAATCCCCATAGGCAGCCTCTGTAATATAATGCACCCCCCCATAGGCAGCCTCTGTATTATAATGTACCCCCATAGACAGCCTCTATATTATAATGCACTCCCCATAGGCAGCCTTTGTAGTATAATGCACTCCCCATAGGCAGCCTCTGTAGTATAATGCACTCCCCATAGGCAGCATCTGTATTATAATGTACCCCCATAGACAGCCTCTATATTGTAATGCACTCCCCATAGGCAGCCTCTGTAGTATAATGCACCCCCACAGACAGCCTCTATATTGTAATGCACTCCCCATAAGGAGCCTCTGTAGTATAATGCACCCCCATAAGCAGCCTCTGTAGTATAATGCACCCCCACAGACAGCCTCTATATTGTAATGCACTCCCCATAGGCAGCCTCTGTAGTATAATGCACCCCCACAGACAGCCTCTGTAGTATAATGCACCCCCACAGACAGCCTCTATATTGTAATGCTCTCCCCATAAGCAGCCTCTGTATTATAATGCACCCCCATAGGCAGCCTCTGTAGTATAATGCACCCGCATAGACTGCCTCTGTATTGTAATGCACCCCCATAGGCAGCCTCTGTATTATAATGCACCCCCATAGGCAGCCTTTGTATTATATTTCACCCCCCATAAGCAGCCTCTGAATTATAATGCACCCCCATAGACAGCCTCTATATTATAATGCACTCCCCATAGGCAGCCTCTGTATTATAATGCACTCCCGATAGGCAGCCTCTATATTATAATGCACTTCCCATAGGCAGCCTCTGTAGTATAATGCACTCCCCATAGGCAGCCTCTGTATTATAATGTACCCCCATAGACAGCCTCTATATTATAATGCACCCCCATAGACAGCCTCTATATTGTAATGCACTCCCCATAGGCAGCCTCTGTAGTATAATGCACCCCCACAGACAGCCTCTATATTGTAATGCACTCCCCATAAGGAGCCTCTGTAGTATAATGCACCCCCCATAAGCAGCCTCTGTATTATAATGTACCCCCATAGACAACCTCTATATTGTAATGCACTCCCCAAAGGCAGCCTCTGTAGTATAATGCACCCCCATAGGCAGCCTCTGTATTATAATGCACCCCCACAGACAGCCTCTATATTGTAATGCTCTCCCCATAAGCAGCCTCTGTATTATAATGCACCCCCATAGGCAGCCTCTGTAGTATAATGCACCCGCATAGACTGCCTCTGTATTGTAATGCACCCCCATAGGCAGCCTCTGTATTATAATGCACCCCCATAGGCAGCCTTTGTATTATAATTCACCCCCCATAAGCAGCCTCTGAATTATAATGCACCCCCATAGACAGCCTCTATATTATAATGCACTCCCCATAGGCAGCCTCTGTATTATAATGCACTCCCGATAGGCAGCCTCTATATTATAATGCACTTCCCATAGGCAGCCTCTGTAGTATAATGCACTCCCCATAGGCAGCCTCTGTATTATAATGTACCCCCATAGACAGCCTCTATATTATAATGCACCCCCATAGACAGCCTCTGTATTATAAGGCACCCTCATAGGCAGCCTCTGTAATATAATGCACCCCCATAGGCAGCCTCTGTATTATAATGCACTCCCCATAGGCAGCCTCTGTATTATAATGCACCCCCCATAGGCAGCCTCTGTATTATAATGTACCCCCATAGACAACCTCTATATTGTAATGCACTCCCCAAAGGCAGCCTCTGTAGTATAATGCACCCCCATAGGCAGCCTCTGTATTATAATGCACCCCCATAAGCAGCCTCTGTATTACAATGAAACAATCAGAGGTAACAACCACTGGAGATGCGCTGCCGACGCGGTGTCCACCACTAGTCTGGGGCAGTGGACACCGCGTCGGCAGCGCATCTCACCGGGCTGCTAATCTGCTTAACTGAAATACTCTGCGTTACTCCAGTGGTTGTTACCTCTGATTGTTTCATTGGACACTGTTTGTTTCCATATACAAGCTGCATAGCTGCGTCATTGAAATATTCCACTTAACCTAAGCGGTCATTATCTCTGATTGCTTCACTTGGCTCTAAGATTGACTCAGTTTTCACAAACGCAACTGACGAAGGTCCGTTTGTGGACCGAAACGTTTTGCTGATTGCTGTTTCTTTATTACCTCGGATGCAATAAAATATATAAAATCTAAAGTTGAGTGCCAGATTTTTACTATTATTACTATGGTGTTGGAACCTATCTTGGCACTTTTCCATTAAGCAAATTGCTGTGCACAGGTGTCTCCTTCTGTTTTATAATGCACTCCCCATAAGCAGCCTCTGTATTATAATGCACTCCCCATAAGCAACTGTTATGGAAATTTAATTAGGATGAATTTATCCTTCCGTGTTTGCTGCTTGCTGTCTCTCCAGACACTGAAATCACGTAAAAAAAAAAAAAATTATTATTCCTCAGAATAGCAAAAAATGAATATAGTTCAGTCTGAATGCCTGAGAATTTTCACGTTAAAACCTGTAGCCAAAAAAAGCTAGCTTAAAAAAGATCAAAACCAGAAAACAGATGTAACAACGTGATTAGCAGAGGAGGGGGGGTCAAAGGGGTTTTCTCGCTGCTACAGCCAGCAGTGAATGAGGTACTGACAAAGCGCACGGAGATGTGATTTAAAGCGACAGTACCTGATACAGACAGTTGACACGTACAATGAGACAGACACCCGGGAGAATACGAATCCCTCTTTTGATGATCTGTGACCCATACAAGCTGCTCTGGTAACTGATAACTCACCAATTGCACTGAGCGCGGTGAGGCTTGAGGTCTATCGCTCTCTGTACCGTACGCCCTGGCCGGTGCGCCGGTCACAGTAATCTGCAATAGCCTTAATCAAAATTCTCACTATCCACGTCTGATTTGACTGGGATGGCCTCCCGGTGCGTGGACGAATCCACGTCTGATTTGACTGGGATGGCCTCCCGGTGCGTGGACGATTATTGTGAGAACTTTTCCAGCAATTTGTCTTTTGTATACAGCCCCCAGATGACACATTCAAGCTGCTCTGGTAACTGATAACTCACCAATTGCACTGAGCGCCGTGAGGCTCGAGGTCTATCGCTCTCTGTACCGTACGCCCTGGCCGGTGCGCCGGTCACAGTAATCTGCAATAGCCTTAATCAAAATTCTCACTATCCACGTCTGATTTGACTGGGATGGCCTCCCGGTGGTGGACAATTATTGTGAGAACTTTTCCAGCAATTTGTCTTTTGCTATACAGCCCCCAGAAATCAGCAAGCAAAAACACAGTCACCGTTCCAACTTTCTCCCGGTTCACATAAAACATGAAACATATACAGCACAGCAGCAAACAACTCGGCTTATATCCCAGGGCTTTTGGATAAGGGTATGGACTTTTTACACAACCTGGGAATGCGGTGATGACCACGTCCGACCGGCTGGAAGTGTAGGCTAGGACTAGGCACAGGGAACATTCAGGTAAGATGACAGAGTTTTCTTACCTTAGTTATGGAGCTACAGTCTCCGTCCCGTGTGCCAAGGCCAGGGCCAACACCCCCGTCTCTCCGGTCGGCCGGGTCCTCGTGCGTTTCGTCCAATGCCCCGCGTGCAGGCGCCAACTGTTATGGAAATTTAATTAGGATGAATTTATCCTTCCGTGTTTGCTGCTTGCTGTCTCTCCAAACCCGGGGCCTCAAGCAGAGATATAAGGGAGGGGGAAGTGCTGGCAGCAGCCAGCTGACATTCCAGTGGGCGGTAGGAAAAAAGCCTACGCTACCAGACAAAACCTTTGTTTTTTATCATTTTACAATCAGTTTTTTCCACCTCTTTTCTTTTTTTTAATTAGCTGTTTTAGTAACAAGGGTTGTTTTTCAGAGTTTTATGATTAATACGGTTTTTCTTTTCTCCCCTTTTTGGTGAATTTTTTTTTTCTCTTTTTCTAGAGTTTTTTACTAAATCTAACTTTAGTTTTTAAAGTTTTCTTTTAAGTACATTTTTAAATAATTTTGGAGATTAATCAATTTATTTTAGAGTTTTATTCTCCAACCTTTTTTTTTTTCTTTCTCCTTTACCAGCCTGCTTTAGACCAAGGTCATCCACAGATAAGGAGAATTACAGGCTGAGGGAGAGAGCACACACAAACTACGCAGCGGTTTGACTAGCCCCTCCCGTCGGGCATTCGGTGAGGACGCACAGGAACCAGAGTGCAGCAGTTTTCAGATTTTTAAATCACCTTTGTTGAATAGGTTTTTGGAATAGACACAGTACGTAAGAATCGAAGGGCTAGGCATGTGAATAGAAGGTCAGAGTACGTGAGGAGCAAATAGACAGGCAGCTTTTACGCTCATAATGAAATGTTTTTTTTCTTGTATTTGGTTATTTGAAAGGTAACGGGAAAGTTTGTTAATAGATTACCATCTGCTATAAAAGAGCAGTGGTGCATCGTGTAGAAGGTACAGCAAGTTAATTTGAACGGACCAGGAAGTGATTTTTTTTTTTTTTTTTATGCGAATAAGTTTAAAAAGGTGTTAAATCGTCTGTGAGAAAAAGATCACTGACATGTCACAAGAGCAGAATTCAGAGTCACACACATCACATGTCCATCATGTGGAGACACGGGACAGGTGTAGGCTGCTCTCATTGAGTAAGGAGCCTTGTACAGGGAAAAACGCTCCCCGCCTCTCTCCACAGGGAGAAGGCATTTTTGTGTCAACCATCCCCTCTCAAGAGTCACAGGGGGGACACCCTCTCCTTTTTCTTCTCTCAGTCCCTTTCTCCTTCTTCTTCAGACTTTTCTCCTCTTTCCTCGCTGCCATCCCTCTCATTCCTTCTTTCCCCTCCCTCACATCTCTGACACATCCATTTTCTTCATCTTCCTCTTCTTCTATCTCTTCCTCTCCAACTCTCAAATCTTCTTCTTCATCTTCTTCTACTTCTCCCCCTCCATCTTTCTCCTCTCTCTCTCCTCCATCTTTCTCTCTTTTCCCCCTTTCACTCTTCTCTCCCTCCCCTCTTTCCTTTTCCTCCCTTTCTCCTCCCACACCACACCCACCTGCTCATGCTTGGTCTTTTCCTTCCTCCTCCTCTCAGGCACACTCCACCTCTTCTTCACCCTCCCCTCCATCTCTCTCCCCTCCTCTTTCTCTCGCTCCTCCCTCACACCTCCTTTCTCTTCCTCTTTTTTCTACTTCGTTATCAACTGGGTCAACGCCCAATCCAAGCAATGTGGTGTCCCTGTATTCAGTGTCTCCAGCACAGGGCACCCTGTCTATCCCAAGCACAGTACAAACATTGCCAGTCATTATATCAGGAGAAGAAAGTGCAAATCTCCCTACACAAAACGCTACATGTAGCCCCCAGACACAACAGTCCACAGCTAGGGCTTCACAGGGGGGTGGGATAGCTACAGAGACAAATGAGGAACCTCAGTGCCGAGCAGGGCTGCCAGCATGGAACCATGACACTGATCCACCGCAGCCTCAGCAAGGGAGCGGGAAATCCCCATGCAGCAAGACAACTTTAAAGCCCAAATCTCACCCAGTGTATGCACCAAGTACACCAGGTCACTTCTTATCTGATGAAGATGAAGATGCAACGTCACACATGCTGCTCAATACTAGGGAAGAAAACACACATGCACCAATAGAGCAGGGACAGGTAGAGGCACCATCCTATGAGCCCTTCATCCCAAGCCAGGTGATCAGTATGTTGCCAGACCCAGGGATACACCCCATGCTATTTTGCCAAAAAATGCAGCAGATCCAGCAAACGTATACAGCAGCCTGGATTGATCTCTGGACCGAAATGGAAATAAAAGCAGGTGATGCATTCTGGTCAATTATGAGAGAACACTTCAAGCTTCCAGCAGAGTTAGATGCATATGCCTGGGAGACAGGACCAAAGCTAATTGAACAACTCAGAGAATGGGCCAAAAGCAGACTGACAGGACAAATTCTCAGCCTACATGTCACGAGTCAAGACAAGACAGAGTCTGTGGAAAAGTTCCATGACAGAGTAATGCAAGTGTTTCAAGATTTGGACCTCATTACCCACGATCAGACACACAGATGGATGTTGGCACAGGCTTTTGTGCATGGACTGAGAGAACCAATCAGGAAACCACTGGTAGCAGCCAGGCCTGAGTACACGTCAATAGCAATGGATACCCTGCTCACAGTAGCAAAAAGGATTGAGTCCCGCCGGGACAGAAGGTATGTCAAGTGTTACAACTGTGGCGAGTTTGGTCATTTCCGGAACCGGTGCAGAACACTGACTTCACCCAGAAAAAGAAGAAACACAGAAAGCAGTGAAGAACCCCGTCCATAGGACAAGAGCACACCAAGTCCACAGGGAACCCCACCAGTGGGACCAATATCCTGAGAGTGGATGGCGTAGTCAGATCTTTTCTTGTGGAACTCCGCAACCTCACCTATCTATCAGAATCTTCTGCTTCCTGCATGGAATTGATGGTCAAGTCAAATATTTCCAGATTATGAAGCCCCTGAGCGTGTGGACTCAGCCAGAACACTCCATCATGTCCCAGTTTGTTGTGTCAAAAACCTGCACCCTCAACCTATTGGGAGTGGACCTACTGCAGAAGCTGAAAGCGACCAGAGTGTTCCAGGAAGATGGGACCATGACACTTTCTTCACCCCTGACCCAAGAAGAAACAGGAACCTCAAACAAACCACACTGCAGACCTATCACAGGAGGTGCTGGACATAGTACCAGAAAAGCCACTCCATCACCCAGAGTCAAGATGTCTCTGACCAACTGAAGGTCTAAGTGAACTCGCCTAAGAAGACGGCCTGAGAATTTTGACATTGGCCAGGATATTCAACTCAAGAAGGACCCTACTCGCTTCATGGAATGGCAACACCTCATCCAGCTCCAACGCCAGAGGTTCATCTTTTGCAAGCACCAGGAGGTGCCCCCTGCAATCAACCAGTTCACCCAGGCCCTAGACCGGCAAAAGGCCACTCAGCTCTTCAAACTTGTGCACAAATACTGACCTGAGACCGAGCTGGAGAAAAAGAAACTACTGATGGCCCGTGCTGAGAGAAAAGCAGCCGTTTAAGGAGACGTCCCAACAAGAAGACCCCCTGTGACCAGAGCAGGTGCTAACACAGTGACTGTCTTGGGAGAAAACAAGAAAGCCAGCTGGTCGTCATCTCTCATGATGTGGATCCTAGTAGACGGCTTGTTTTCCCGCCAGCTCTGCACCAGCAGATGGGAGTCCCCTGCCGCATACTGAAGGACAAGGCCAAACTGGGCTGCCTCGCCCATCGGAATCAATCCCAGTTTTCCACAGTGAAGAAAAAGACTGTAAACCCCACTGAGTTCAGAATGGTGCAAGGCCTGGAGGCCACGAAAGAGGCTACGGTATTTGAAACCCCGACAGTGCTGAACCATCACACTCTGCTATCAAGAGTCCCAGTCACCGCAACGGTATTCACGGTGATCAACCTGGCCAGTACCTTTTTCAGTGTTTCCCCTGCACCTGGAGGCCTGCTTTCACGCACCAGTGCAGTGCATATGGACAATGTTGCCTCAAGGTGCTCAAAAACAAGCCCTTCAAGTTTCACCAAGACAATGTCCTCCATCCTCGTCAACTGGATTGCAGAATATGCAAGAGTCACTCTTCTACAACACGTGGATGACCTTCTCTTTTGTGTGGTTGACATCGACACCTGCACAGTCTATTCCTTGTCTCTCCTACTCTACCTGGAAGAACAGCAATGTAAGGTCTGGAAGAACAAAGTCCAGTGATGCCAGAAGCAAGTTACATCCCTGGGACACTGTATTGCCCACCAGACGAAACACATGTCAAAAGACTGGAAGACCACTGTGGAGAAGATGGCTCCCCCAACAACTCCAAGAATGCTGCAGGCTTTCCCTGGTCTAAGTGTCGTATTGCAGAACCCGGATCCCTGATGCCTCAGTCCTAATGCAGCCTCTGTGCGCTTGCATCAACGCAACCCCGCTCCTTCTATCAGACGCAGCCTTCAACCCATTCAGGAGATTGGAAGAACTCCACAGTCTCAGCGCCGATACCAGGCCTACCTGACTATGAAAAGTCTTTCCGTCTACCTGATGGAAGAAAGAAGGTCATGCTACTGGAGTCCTGGCACGGATTCACGGGGGAAAACAGAGACTTTTAGGCTGCCTCTCAGCCCGCTTGGATCCAGTTGCAAGAAGAGCACCCTCCTGCCTGATGGCAGTATCTGCAGCACACACCCTCCTGGACAAGGTTGCTGACATCACTCTTGGACAGCCACTGGAAACTCTCACTCCACATGACATCTTGGCAATCTTCAATCAAGCTCAACCAACAGTAATCTCCCCACCACCAGGCATCTTTGTGGCGCCTCTATTGCCTTTGTCTCATAATGTCACCGTCTCCAGACCTACAGTCCTCAGCCCGGCCACTCTACTCCCACTCCCAAGGGGAGATACACGATGGCTCCAGATTTGCAGATGATGAAGAAGTTTCAACACAGGAAGTGCAGTGACCAGCAATCAAGAAATCCTGTGGTCCAGAAGTCTGTCACCTAGCCTGTCAGCCCAGGAAGCAGAACTGATAGCGCTGACGAAGGCCTGCCAGATGGCAGAAGGCAAGACTGCAAACATCTACACGGACTACAGGTACTCGCATGGCATAGCAGACGACTTTAGACCCATCTGGGCTACAAGGGACTTCATCACAGCAAACGGGACAACCGTGAAGCATCATGGAGCCTTCAGGGACCTACTGGGTATACTCCAACTTCCAAAATGGTGGCAATTTGAAAAATCAAAGTGCATGGAAAACTGAGAACAGAAGAGGCGTGAGGCAATAACATGGCGGACATGGCAGCCAAAGAAGCAGCCAAAGGAAGACAACATGGAGAAGTGGGAGAGGTCGTAGAGCCAGACGGCTACTACATGACGACTGAAGACAAGAAACCTGACAAAGAAACGTCCTGGAATCTGCTCAAGAAGTTACAAGACCAAGCTCCAAAAGGAGAAGAAGAGCTGAATGCGAAAAAAGCAACACGTGAAGAAAGAAGGCTATCAATAATAGACTTCAGACTCTGCCTACCACAAAGTTTGCACCCTATGTTGGTCCAATGGGTACATGGACCCACATCCACATATCAAAGACACAGATGAATGATCTGATTGGTGCTTACTGTTTTCGCTTCAGGGATCTCCACCCTAACAGCCAAATTCACCAGCAGCTGTCTGACCTGCGGCAAATGCAAGCCTGGACGTATGGAAGAAAGTCCCCCTCACCTCATCTGGAAAGACCACTCTACCAGCTTCAAAGGATCCAGATAGACCACATCCAGATATCGCCAAGTGAAGGATTCAAATACGCCATTGTGGTCAAAAGAAGTATTTTCAAGATGAACAGAAGCCTTCCAAGTCAGCAAAGACTACTGCAACGAAGCTACTTTCAGAAAATAGTGTGCAGATACGGGGTTCCAGAAATGATAGAGAGTGATCAGGGACCCGCATTCACAGCAAATCTGACACACGAGACCCGATTAGCAGTAGGGTCAGACCTAGGCCTACACACTCCTTACCACCCCCAGAGCAGCAGGAAGGTAGAAAAAACTGAACGAAACACTTAAGAATATAATGCAGAAAAATTGCCCAAAAGACACGCAAACCATGGCATGACACACTCCTAATTGCACTGTTTAGCGTAAGGCACACTCCCAGAGACCCAGAAAAGCTGTTTCGTGCCTGCATCTTCTGCTAACAGATAAGACATTTTCTTCTTTTAGTTTTTTGGTGCTTGCAGTTTAGTTTAGCCACTGTTGTTTGTTCATTTGCCTTTTCCAGTTTTTTCAGTGGTTGCTGTTTAGTTTTTGTTACACCAGAGAACTAATTTAGGTGGTAGAGGTCGTGTGATCTAGGCTTTTTTGTAATTAGTAGAGTTGGTACTTTTCAGGGTTTTTTGGGGTTGCAGTAAGTGCCTTTCCTATCCTTTTCTATTTAGGAAGTTTGGGCCCCAACGTTTGCTCATACTATTTTCTGTCTGTGTCTGTATTTCCTCTTGTCTAACCGCCATTACATGTTTGGGGGCTTTCTATGTTCTTTGGGGATCTGCTCCGGGGCAGATAGCTTTCCTTTTTCTATCTTTAGGTGTAGTTAGCTTCTCAGGCTGTGACGAGGCATCTAGGACCAACGTAGGAACGCTCCACGGCTGCCTTTAGTTGTGGTGGTTAGTCAGGATACTGCAATCCCATAGATTCCAACCTCTCTGGTGTATTGCCTTTTTTGCCTGCTCTCCTCAGCTACCAAATCATAACACTTATGTAATTGAATTGGTCAAAAAACTAATGTCCATTCTCGAGTTTTTCTCTTCACTGCCAGATTTGATGATCCTGTCCAAGAGCCCCAGATGACACCAACCTCTGTGTAACTAGAGGGAAAGCCTGTTTGGATCCACGTATCGCATTGCAAGGAAGCTCTCGTACCAGGAGAGACACCTAAGCCATGAAGGATGTCGTAGATGCTCTGACTGACCAGACAGATGACCTACTTGATGAGTTCAAGGCCAGAGACCAAGTTAAAGCAGGATTTGAGTCACTATTGCCACTAGTAACTATAAACAAAAATGTTGATTGGATAAATTACATCTATTATAACCAGCAAAGATTTGTTAACTTCACCATAGATGCTGTAAAAGGTTTGGCAGCACAGTTAGGCCCCACGTTGGGCGCCAACTGTTATGGAAATTTAATTAGGATGAATTTATCCTTCCGTGTTTGCTGCTTGACTTTTCCATATCTCTATTTAATATCTTTTTTGAGCGCTCAGAACGAAATGAGACTGTCCACACGAAAGTGTCAGTATAACAGTTCGTCAAAGACATACATTTATTATTCATTCAAGGTTTTATACGTTTACAAAAAGGGGCTGGTTAGTCAATTAACATACAATTAAAAGCTGCTAGATTATTGGCTGTTCTAGTGTAAATATGATAATTATGATAATCATGGTAAAAGAGCTGAAGTTGCAGAATTATTGTTTTATATTCTTTTGACCTAGTTGTCTTGCATGACTATAAGGTAAACAACAGATATCTAATAAGACTCCATGTACTTGTTCCTTATGAAGGCCTTATGAAGTCCAGATTCGTTTAAAATGACTGATTATAGCTGGCATGAGCACAGGATTTTTAGCAAGTGAGATCTATCTAACTGTGAACTGTGAATACATATATGTGAATATACTTTGAATATATGGAATACATATATATTTCCATGACACAGCCTCTGTATTATAATGCACCCCCATAGGCAGCCTCTATATTATAATGCACTCCCCCATAGACAGCATTTGTATTATAATGCACCCCCATAGGCAGCCTTATTTATAATGCACCCCCATAGGCAGCCTTATTTATAATGCACCCCCACAGGCAGCCTTATTTATAATACACCCCCATAGGCAGCCTTATTTATAATGAACCCCATAGGCAGCTTTATTTATAATGCACCCATAGGCAGTCTTATTTATAATGTACCCCATAGGCAGTCTTATTTATAATGCATTCCCCATAGGCAGTCTTATTTATAATGCACCCATAGGCAGTCTTATTTATAATGCACCCCATAGGCAGTCTTATTTATAATGCATTCCCCATAGGCAGTCTTATTTATAATGCAACCCCATAGGCAGCCTTATTTATAATGCACCCCATAGGCAGCCTTATTTATAATGCACCCCATAGGCAGCCTTATTTATAATACACCCCCTTAGGCAGCCTTATTTATAATGTACCCGATAGGCAGCTTTATTTATAATGCACCCCATAGGCAGTCTTATTTATAATGTACCCCATAGGCAGTCTTATTTATAATGCATTCCCCATAGGCAGTCTTATTTATAATGCACCCCATAGGCAGCCTTTTTTATAATGCACCCCCACAGGCAGCCTTATTTATAATGCACTCCCCATAGGCAGCCTTATTTATAATGCACCCCATAGGCAGTCTTATTTATAATGCACCCCACAGGCAGTCTTATTTATATTGCACCCCACAGGCAGTCTTATTTATAATGCACCCCATAGGCAGTGTTATTTATACTGCACCCCATAGGCAGCCTTATTTATAATGCATTCCCCATAGGCAGTCTTATTTATAATGCACCCCATAGGCAGTCTTATTTATAATGTACCCCATAGGCAGTCTTATTTATAATGCATTCCCCATAGGCAGTCTTATTTATAATGCACCCCATAGGCAGTCTTATTTATAATGCACCCCATAGGCAGTCTTATTTATAATGCATTCCCCATAGGCAGTCTTATTTATAATGCAACCCCATAGGCAGCCTTATTTATAATGCACCCCATAGGCAGCCTTATTTATAATGCACCCCATAGGCAGCCTTATTTATAATACACCCCCTTAGGCAGCCTTATTTATAATGTACCCGATAGGCAGCTTTATTTATAATGCACCCCATAGGCAGTCTTATTTATAATGTACCCCATAGGCAGTCTTATTTATAATGCATTCCCCATAGGCAGTCTTATTTATAATGCACCCCATAGGCAGTCTTATTTATAATGCACCCCATAGGCAGCCTTTTTTATAATGCACCCCCACAGGCAGCCTTATTTATAATGCACTCCCCATAGGCAGCCTTATTTATAATGCACCCCATAGGCAGTCTTATTTATAATGCACCCACAGGCAGTCTTATTTATATTGCACCCCACAGGCAGTCTTATTTATAATGCACCCCATAGGCAGTGTTATTTATACTGCACCCCATAGGCAGCCTTATTTATAATGCATTCCCCATAGGCAGTCTTATTTATAATGTACCCCATAGACAGCCTTATTTATAATGCACCCCATAGGCAGTCTTATTTATAATGCACCAAATAGATCTTCTTATTTATAATGCACCCCATAGGCAGTCTTATTTATAATGCATTCCCCATAGGCAGCCTTATTTAAAATGCACCCCATAGGCAGACTTATTTATAATGCACCCCATAGGCAGCATTATTTATAATGCACCCCATAGGCAGCCTTATTTATAATGCATTCCCCATAGGCAGCCTTATTTATAATGCATTCCCCATAGGCAGCCTTATTTATAATGCACCCCATAGGCAGTCTTATTTATAATGCACCCCATAGGCAGCCTTATTTATAATGCACCCCATAGGCAGCCTTATTTATAATGCACCCCCATAGGCAGTCTTATTTATAATGCACCCATAGGCAGCCTTATTTATAATGCACCCCATAGGCAGCCTTATTTATAATTCACCCCCATAGGCAGCCTTATTTATAATGCACCTCATAGGCAGCCTTATTTATAATGCACCCCATAGGCAGCCTTATTTATAATGCACCCCCATAGGCAGCCTTATTTATAATGCATCCCATAGGCAGCCTTATTTATAATGCACCCCCATAAGCAACCTTATTTATAATGCACCCCCATAGGCAGTTATTTATAATGCACCCCCCCATAGGCAGTCTTATTTATAATGTACCCCCATAGATAGCCTCTGTATGATAATGCATCCCCATTACAAAAATAATAAATCCAGTACTCACCTATCTTGCTCCCGGCTCCTGCGCTGCTCACTGCTCTCCCTCTCTGCTCCTGACAGCCGGCGCCGGACAGTGACATCATCGCGTCTGCTGTCAGACGCTGAGAGGGGGATTATGGGAGAGATGGAGCGCTCGCTCCTTCTCTCACAATGCGGTCAGCTGTCTCGGCTAGATGCCGAAACAGCTGACCCTCTGAAGACGGGCGGGGGGCCCACTGCTGGCACCGGGCCCCCCACTGCCTGTTCAGGGGCCCCATAGCGGCCGTGCGGCAGAGCAGGGTAATCGATTCTCCCTGCTCTGCCCCAGAATGTAACTGTATTGGCGTGCTGTGCATGCCGATACAGTTACAGTAGTGTAACTCCGGGTGGGCCCCCTCAGAGCACAGGGCCCGGGGCCACCGCCCCATCTGCCCCCCCGGCAGCTACGCTACTGCAGCTTTTACATCAATAGTCTATGCTTTACATGTCAGCCTCTTATTATGCAGTGTCTGAATAGGTTCCTGATTGTGAATATATATGGCTTGTTTTTCCGCAAGGTTCTGTAAAGCTTTGATATTTTCTTTTTTTAAACCCACTGTTGTAAATATGCTATAATCCTAAAGATTTATATAGAAGTGACTTAATTGTATTGGCAAAGAAAATGACTTACGGCATAATCTTTCAGGTTCCATAAACGTCTGGCTACATTTTATCCCAAGCAAAACCGTAGCTTTCTGTTTTATGCCGCTTGTTATGGTGGAAGTAGTAGCTCATAGCTGTTGATCAGTAATAAAATCAAATATATGAAGCAGTAGGTATGCGGACATAGAAGTACATAAAAATACTTTGCGTCCTGACCATGACATTACGTAAAAAAAAAAAAAGTTACAATCACGCAATTGTTCATTCCCACTATGAGGTTGATAGTAACATTCATTTTAAAAGGGCAGATCAGCCATAATTCAGTTTATAAACTGAGAAGCTGGTTGTGAGTGTCTAGATGAATATTCATTAGAATCTCTTAATCTGCCATCCACTGTGATTCATTAGGCATATGTAAATATCACTCACTTTAATTACCTCTAAACTGACTTAACATAATGTTGTCATTAGCAAATTATTAGTTATTTGTGTAACTAATGGTACATTATGGTGTACACGTTAAATTGTCAGATATATGATAGCAATTATGACGATGCTTTATGCTAGATGCCTTTAAACTGTTCTATGAAATATAATGGAGACAAATCAAATCTTGCATGCTAATAATGTAGTTCTTAAAACTCTTAAGACGTTGCTGGTTGCTTTTAAACGGAGAGTTCAAGGCTGCAATAGAAAATACTACAGTACAGTGATATGAAAATGTTCTTATCCATTAAATGTCCCGCATTTTGTCTACTATTATCTTATTACATGGTTTGTTGTGATACTTGGCCCTGTTAACATGTTATTTCCAAATATGATGGCAATTGTCACATTATTTTGAAGACTGTATTTCAGTTTTAGGGCGCAGACAGATGTATAACTCGTGCGATGATCGCATCGCACTGCACGGACTAGCCCAGCACCTCTCCGGACCTTAGCAGCGTAATGTATTTCTATCCAGCTGTCATGCTCAGGAAAGTCGACTGTCAGTCCAAGGATTGCAATGCGATCCTCGCAGGAGTTATACGGCCGTCTGTCGGTGGCCTTAGCCACAAAATCGTGTAGACACTGGCACTGCATGTATACGAGGATTTGGCCGCATATGTGTAACTATTAATAAAGCATTATCTAATAAGAATATTGCATATCCTGTGAAAAAGTAACTATCCCCTTTGTTACTCAACAATTTATTGATAATTAAATTAAGTCCATAATAACAGACATGGTTAAAGGTAGTTTTTATAGCGCATCACTATTGGTTGGTATTCTACATAAACATTTTTTTTCTAAGTTCCATTGTACAGACGTTAGAAGCATGGGAACATTCTGGGAGAGAAAACCCCTGTAATATCCACATTATAACAACAAGGAGAGCATGAGCTCACCACCCTCGGAGGAGAAATACAGTCATGGCTGAAAGTTTTCACACTCTTGAAATTGTTCCAGAAAATTAAATATTTCTCCCAGAAAATTATTGCAATTATATATGTTTTGTTATGCAACTTTATTTCCTTTGTGTATATTGGAACAACACAAAAAAAACAGAGAAAAAAGGGAAAATTGGACTTAAATTCACGCAAAACCCCAATAATAGGAAGGACACCTCTCAAGTGGAATTTTGGATCACTTTTCTTTTGCAAACTGCTCCAGGTCTCTAATATTTGAAGGTTACCTTCTCCAAACAGCTATTTTAAGATCTCTCCACAGGTGTTCAATGGGATTTGTATCCAAACTCATTGCTGGCCACTTCAGAACTCTCCAGTGCATCGTTTTCATCCATTTCTGGGTGCTTCTTGAAATATGTTTGGGGTCATTGTCCTGCTAGAAGACCCATGACCTAGGTTGCAAACCTAGCTTTCTGACACTAGGCAGTACACTGAGATCCAAAACCTTTTGGTAATCTTCAGATTTCATGATGCCTTGCACACAGTCAACTCACCGAGTGCCAAAGGCAGCAAAACAACTCCAAAAAAATGTTTGAACCTCCACTATATTTGACTGTAGGAACTGTTTAATTTTCTTTGTAGGCCTCATTCCATTTTCGGTAAACAGTAAAATATGTGCTTTACCAAAAATTCTGCATCTTGGTGTCATCTTGTCACGCTGTATAGCAGATATATATATGTGAAGTCAGTAATATATATCAAAAGGGCAACATACTATATAACATGCGCATAGATATATGATAACATAGATTTACCTGACAGAATGTCCAGTGGGTCAAAACGGAATCCGTTATACGCTGTCTCCGGCTAGAGGGTGACCGGGGTCTAAGCTGACCCTGAACTGGGGTCCTAACTAATCCCTCTACCTGGAGGTACTGTTAAAGGTACAGAGGTCCAGGCCACCAGCGTAAACCCTGTCTCCTATCAATCCCTGCCAACTGTATTCTAGTCCTAAGAAGGACCCTGAATACCACCAAAGGGAATGAACAGGTAACGGTTAATGAACAGAAAGACATACAAGAAAGACAAGAAATAAAGTAAATAACGTCTTACATACAACACTCACACACAGTAGGAACACCTAAGGTCTCAGAGATAAACTATAAGCTATAAGAGTAAAAACAACTAAGGAGCTCTTAGCTTAAATATTCTCAGAACCGATCCAGTCTGCTAGACTACATGAATGCTTTCACCGGCGTCTAACACCCAGACTGGCAGGAATATAAAGGAAACTAATTAGAACATAATCAAAAGCAGCCGGGCGAGGCTGCACCTAGTCTTAGCAAAGAGCTAGGTAAAATTAACTCTCTCATTACCTAACACAAAGTAACAGCAACTCAGCTGTGAGAAGTCAGAGTGTGTAATCGCGACGATCCTCGTGGCGATACACCCATGACAGTACCCCCCTTCTACGAGGGGCCTCCGGACCCTCAAGGCCAGGTCTGCCCGGGTGAGTTGTGTGAAAGGTCCGAACCAATCGATCTGCGTTAACATCAGACGCAGGGACCCACGTCCCCTCCTCAGGACCATACCCCCTCCAATGAACCAAGCACTGAAGGGATCGGCGACTGAGACGTGAGTCAATGATTTTCGACCCATGAATTTCCACGTTATCATTGACCACCACTGAAGGAGGTAGAGGTGACGGTATAACTGGTGCCACATACTTTTTAAGTAATGACCTGTGAAACACATTATGATTTTTAAACGTAGGAGGGAGGTCCAGACGAAATGCCACAGGATTAACTATGGAACTGATCCTGTACGGCCCGATGAATCTGGGACCCAACCTCCAGGAGGGAACTTCAAGTTTTATATTCCTGGTAGACAACCACACCAGATCGTTCACCTTCAGATCTCGACCAGAAACTCTCCCCCTATCAGCCATCCGTTTGTAACGGTTCCCCGTAACCTTCAGTCTTAACCGATCTGGAACTATCAGTCTCCCTGGAAGTCCCACAGGGGCGTCCCCCTGAGCCCCCAATACCTCCCCCTCAAGCTCAGAGCATACAGCTGACACTACAACTCCCTCCTGAGGAATAGGAACCGGATCATCCATCCTCCCGGTCCCTGGGAAAGTACGAGATAAGGCATCAGGAAGCAACTTTATTGAGCAGTCATATGCGCGATGAGGAGGTAACTCTTTACACCCCTCCTCTGAGAACATCTCCCCAAAGTCCTCCAGAAAAGGAGGCAAAGTCCTAGGCACAACCGCACCGATGACCGTGCTCATGCAGTTATTCTTGCAAAATTCACCCCACTGGCTTATCTTTCTGGATTGCCAATCAATCACTGGGTTATGTTTAGCCAACCAAGGAAGTCCCAACACAATAGGAGTAGGTAGACCCTCCAACACATAACAAGACAATTGCTCTTTATGTATTGCCCCTACTCGAAGATCTATGTTATGAACAGCTTGTACCAAGCTACCTTGACCAAGAGGTCTAGAATCAATAGAGAGTATAGGGACCGGTTTGGCCAATACACTCAGTTGCATACCATGCACCTGGGCAAACCGAGCGTCCACCAGATTAGCCCCGGACCCACTATCAAGAAAAACAGAAATCCTCTCAGTTCTAGTACCAATCACCACCTCCGCAGGCACGAGAAACTGAGAGGGATTTGGGGACGAAATACACACTCCCAGGTTAACTCCTTGGCTCAAAGAGGTCCGGGATGGACACCCCCCAACAAAATGTCCCTCTCTTCCGCAAAAGAAACACCTTCTAGTCTTGCGGCGCACCGCCGATTCCCTCCTACAAATGATGTCCCTCCCAACTGCATGGGTTCCTCAGAACAGACCAGGGGAACCTCAGTATAAGGGACCTTAGTAGTAGGCGGAGTCATCACGGGAGGCGGAGTTACCTCGCGTCTTCCCCGAAGTCGTCTATCAATGCGAATAGCGAGGGCCATAGCAGCCTCCAGTGATGGAGGAGAATCATACTGAGCCAACACATCTTTTAATTTGTCAGACAACCCTTGACAAAACTGGCTCCTAAGAGCTGGGTCATTCCACTGAGTATCTGTTGCCCATCTACGGAACTCAGAAGAATATTCCTCCGCTGGACGATTTCCTTGCCGTATTTTACGTAACCTTGTTTCAGCAAGGGAGACTCGATCCGGATCATCATATACCAGACCCAGGGCAGTAAAAAATCGATCCACTGACTGGAGATCTGGGGAGCCTGGAGGAATAGAGAACGCCCAAGATTGAGGGTCCCCTTGTAAGAGCGAGATAACAATTCCCACCCTCTGCTCTTCACTCCCAGATGACCGAGGCCGCAGCCGAAAGTACAATTTACATGCCTCCCGGAAAGTAAAAAATTTGTCCCGCCCACCAGTGAATCTGTCCGGGAGAGCAACCTTAGGTTCAGATCCGGTTTGCTCCGGGGGGGACAAAACCTTGGACTTAATGTCTGCAAATTCCATGGACAACCCCTGCAACTGCCGGGCCAGCTGGGCTACTGGATCCATGACAGCTGGGGAGAATCTTTAGTTTGGGCCGGTGAAAATGTCACGCTGTATAGCAGATATATATATGTGAAGTCAGTAATATATATCAAAAGGGCAACATACTATATAACATGCGCATAGATATATGATAACATAGATTTACCTGACAGAATGTCCAGTGGGTCAAAACGGAATCCGTTATACGCTGTCTCCGGCTAGAGGGTGACCGGGGTCTAAGCTGACCCTGAACTGGGGTCCTAACTAATCCTCTACCTGGAGGTACTGTTAAAGGTACAGAGGTCCAGGCCACCAGCGTAAACCCTGTCTCCTATCAATCCCTGCCAACTGTATTCTAGTCCTAAGAAGGACCCTGAATACCACCAAAGGGAATGAACAGGTAACGGTTAATGAACAGAAAGACATACAAGAAAGACAAGAAATAAAGTAAATAAAGTCTTACATACAACACTCACACACAGTAGGAACACCTAAGGTCTCAGAGATAAACTATAAGCTATAAGAGTAAAAACAACTAAGGAGCTCTTAGCTTAAATATTCTCAGAACCGATCCAGTCTGCTAGACTACATGAATGCTTTCACCGGCGTCTAACACCCAGACTGGCAGGAATATAAAGGAAACTAATTAGAACATAATCAAAAGCAGCCGGGCGAGGCTGCACCTAGTCTTAGCAAAGAGCTAGGTAAAATTAACTCTCTCATTACCTAACACAAAGTAACAGCAACTCAGCTGTGAGAAGTCAGAGTGTGTAATCGCGACGATCCTCGTGGCGATACACCCATGACACATCTGTCTACAAGATTCTTTCCCAGAAGCATTTTGGCTGACGTACATTTTGGCAAACTGCAGTCTAGCTTTTTTTTTCTCTGTGTCAGCAGTGGGGTCTTTCTGTGTCTCCTTCCATAGCATTTCATATCATTCAAATGTCAAATGTCGCTGGATAGTTTGCGCTGACACTGATGCACCCTGAGCTGCTGGACAACTTGAATTTCTTTAGAATTTGATTGGGACTGCTTATCCACCATCCGGACTATCCTGTGTTACAACCTTTCATCAATTTTTCTCTGCTGTCCACATCCAGGGAGAGTACCATGGGTTGTAAACTTCTTGATTATGTTGCGCACTATGGACAAAGGAACATCAAGATATCTGGAGATGGACTTGCTACCTTGAGATATTGTTCAACATTTTGGTTCTCAAGTCCTCAGATAGTTCTCTTCTCCTCTTTCTGTTGTCTGTGCTTAGTGTGGCACATACAGACACACAATACAAAAATTGAGTCAACTTCTCCCCTTTTTATCTGGTTTCAAGTGTTATTTTCATATTGCCCACAACTGTTATTTGCCACAGGGGAGATTGAACGAGCATCACATGCTTGAACCAAAGTTGTGTTTATTTACAATTTTGAAAAGGTGCCAACAATTTTGTCCAGCCACTTTTTGGGGATTTGTGTGAAACTATGTTCAATTTACCTTTTTTTCTCTGTTCTTGTTTTGTGCTGTTCCAATACAAACACAGGAACAAAACATGCGTGATTGCAATAATTTTCTGGGAGAAATGCTTAATTTTCTGAAACAATTTTAAGGGTGCCAACACTTTTGGCCATGCCAGTATTCATAGATGCAGATGTGGAAAAGGGCCCAATAGATAAGGGAGCCTATTTCCATTTCCAAAACACTTGAAAATGTGCAGTATGAGGAACTATTGGACTACAAAGGGCCTGTCTACCATTCTTGCACAGAGGCCCTCTTCTATCTGTGCATGCCACTTCATAGATGTCCTTAAAGGGCTTGTCCCCTGATCAAAGTTCATTTTAATCAATATATCTTAGAATAATAATAATTTCCATAATATGAAGTGATTAAAAAAATCCTGTGCTGAGATAATCTTATAAATGTGCCCCTGCTGTGTGCTGTGTAATGGCCGTGTCTGACCATGCAGGAACATTGTCTGATCATACCACAACTCCTGGGCAGTGGAAGATGCAAATCAGTATACAGACATTACAGCACAGGATTGCAAATAATTCTTTCTTTAAGGGAAAACATTTTTAAAAACAGGCATAGAAATGCTTTATCTTATAAAAAGAATCAGCTGTGTTCCCCTGCTGTCCTATCTGTATACTCTCTTTTGCTTCCTTCCCTGCTCAGGAGATGTGGTACTATCAGACCATGTCCCTGTACGGTCATACACAGCCATTACACAGTACACAGCAGGGACAAATCGTTATAAGATTATCTCAGCACAGGATCATTTAATTTCAACACATCCAATTGTTGAAATTATTATTATTCCAAGATATATTGATTAAAATTAACTTTAAAATTAGCTTTTTCATGGGAAAACCTCTTTAACTATGGCGTATGGATGACTCCAGTCACTCCCTAGGTGAATAGAATATAAAACATCACTTACTTTCATCCTCGAGCCATTCATAAAACCAAAGGTGCAGCGACACGTCCTATACATTTAAAACCCTAGTGAATTCTCAATCGTAACTATAAAAAAGAAACTGCTCAGGTTCGAATCTATGATTGAGAACCACTAGGTTACAAACTTTCTTTAGTGTATTTTTAATATCTTGCTTATTTGATGATATCATCACTTTACATTATAGGATCAAAGCTGCAAGCTTCAGCGCTGAGAGACTTGACCACATTATGGACAATAACATGTGGCTTCCAGTCACTGAGTCACTATTCAAGGATATCAATGTTAGGCCATGTTCACACGTTTAGTATTTGGTCAGTATTTTACATCAGTATAAGACAAAACCAGGATTAGGTGCAATATTCAGAAGTGGTGAAGTATTTCTATTATACTTTTTCTCGAATTGTTCCACTACTGATTTTATATGAGAATTAGTGATTTAAGATACTGAACAAAAACTGAACATTGAACATGGCCTTAGCGAATTTGGTTAATAGACACTCATAAATAACCTGTGTTTTATATATTTTTAGATATCTGAAAATTACTGTGATGAGTAACTGGAATAGGCATGTACAAGCTTTATACTTCCTGCATTTTTTAACATATATAAAGATGTGGCTATTGACATTTCCTATAGACTTTAGTATTGATGTGTACAACTCATGACAATGGCTTTTTGCTAACTGCCCATAGTTAACATTCTTTACTCTTACAGAAGACATGCTTCCATTGATTCTTGGCATGATGTTCTGAATATAGTTCCTTCTGTTCACTTGTCTGTGATCTGAACACTTTGTTGATGTGTTCTCTGAGGCTGTGAAGCACACTCCTACAGATACATACTAGTGATTATTGAATCTTTTCAAATTCAAATTTTGTGAATTTATTAAAAGAATTTGATTTGCAATGAATCGATCAGTTATGAATCTCAACAATGCAAAGCCTCTAAATACCTGGAAAACATGTGTATACCACTCTGAAGTGTCTAAGGACTGTACTGAACTTATTTTGAGCTCTTTAACCCCTTCTGCAATGGCCATTTCTCCTTTTATTCTCCTCTTCTTACAGGAGACTTAACTTTTCTATTATTCCATCCACATAGCTGTATGAGGGGTTGTTCTTTTTCAGGACGAGTTGGACTTTTGACTGAGACCATTCATTCTCCCACATAGTGTACTGAAAAACAGGAAAAAAAATGCCAGGTGTATTGTAATTGCAAAAAAAGTGCAATTTCACAATATGAGTATGCAGATTCCAAACATGTGTAAGGGGGGGTGACTGGAAGATGTCGTGGCAACAAGAGGGTTGTGTATTACTGTTTGTTGTTTATTGGTATGTCATAAAAGCTGTTGCATTTTTCCCTTATGGACAGTTTATGTCTTGGTTCTCCTAGAGGTTCTGCCTCAAGGCCATCCCCGGGAATGGGAGGAGGTTTTTCCACTAGGGGGACCATTACCTGCAAACGGATACAGTTTGCACTCCAAAGGTTAACATATAGTTAATTCATAGGATTAGCCCATTAGTTGCTAGGGGTTAGATTAATTTATAGGGGAAGCACTTCCTAGTTTAGGCTGGTTTCACATTTGCGTCTCTGTGAGCAGCGTTTGATCCGCATAGATCCGCATGCATCATGCGTACATATCTTTAACATGGTGTACGCAGGGACATGCGTTTGAATGCGTTCGCTTGCGGATGCATGTGTTATTTTGCGGTGTGCGGCGAACGCAACATGTTGCATTTTTGGAGGCGTCAAATATGCGCAGCCATACGCATGCAGATGAGTGCGAATGAAGTGCATGCAAACAACGCAATACTGTCTATGGGAACGCATTGGTATGCAAGGACATGCGTACACATGCGTTTAATATGCATGCGCACTTCAGAATGAGCAGGTCCAGGAACTGATGTCAGCCAACCCCAAAACAAAGCTGCATTTAAAAAGGGTGTGGACACTGGAAGTCTAGTACTTTCAAGACTCTGGAGGCATTACAAGACAGTGGATCTGCTGCGAAGACTCTGGATTTCACTCTGAATGTGAGCATAGAAGCTATGAAAATGTCTCTCTGTCTCTCTCACTGCAGTCTGTACTCACTTCTGTCTCTCTTGCTGCCTTCTTCAAAGATGTCCTCAAGTGAAGACCATCATTCCTCCCAGAGTGGACAGGAGACTGATTAAGTGAGGACATTTGCTATACTGATAGGTATGTATTGACTGTCAATATGACACATGTGGTAAAATCATGAATTTTCTTTACAGAACAGTTCAAGTGCCGAACAGCAGGAGCAGTTGACTCGGGCCCAAGTTCCTCAGGTGGAAAGACGGCGTTTAAGTATTCTTGAATATTTTTGGTTTAAGTGTTTTATCTTTACAAGTATAATGTGTTTCTTTGATTTCTAGGTTCTACAACGTGAGGAAGCCACCATTGACAATGACCTCTTGATTACGCTGGTGCAAGAGCGAGTCGCCTTGTGGGATACCCGTGATCGGCAGCACTCAGACTCCGTGGTGATTAGACAACTGTGGGAAGAAGTGGCCAGATCGATGATGGATGATTGGGACCATGCAAGGCTACAAGTCAGAAAGGATTTTTGTAAGTATTGCAATGTGGTCTGACGCGGCAGTGAACCTGTAAAAGGTACATTGCTTAACAATTTCTTTTTTTCCTCCTTCACAGTGAAGAGAGTAAAAGTCCGGTGGCGTTTGATGAAGGATCGCTTCAATAAGGACATGAGAGAGGAGATCCAAGTTCGAAGTGGGGGCTCCAAAGATTGCAAAATATAAGTACCATCATAATGTCTCCTTCCTGAGGCCTGCGGTTGCTCATCGAATGTAAGTATTTTTGTGTTGTATTCCATGGTATCAAGGCCGGCGTCAGCACCCGGCACACCCGGGCAAGTGCCGGGGCCCTGAGCAGGCGGGGGGCCCACTCGCCGTCTGGCACCCCCGCGCCCGTTAGCGGAGGAGAGCGGTGTCAGCGCCACCACTGGGCCCCCCCCGCTTGCTCAGGGCCCCGGCATCAGCTGGCACAATACTTACCTCTCCCGTGCCTCCGCTGCCGCAGCTCCGGGCTCCAGGGGGCGCCGGCGCTTCCTCTCACAGCAGCGCCGCTGAATGATGTCAGCGGCGGCTGTGGCAGAGAGCGCGGACCCTGTACAGGTGAGACGTGTGTGTCTCTGTGTGTGTCTGTGTGTATGTAGTGCGGTGCTTTGTGTGTGTGTGTGTGTATGTATGTATGTGAGAGAGTGCTTGTGTGCTGTGGTGCTGTCTGTGTGTGATGATGGGCAGGCATTACTGATAATGGGGAGGCATTGATGATGATGGGGAGAAGATGATGATAATGGGCAGGCATTGATGATAATGGGCAGGCATTGATGATGGGGAGAAGATGATGATGGGCAGGCATTGATGATAATGGGGAGGCATTGATGATGATGGGGAGGAGATAATGTTGATGGGGAGGAGATAATGATGATGGG